>JAFEMH010001919.1:0-401794 GCA_022495995.1 Adenophora triphylla var. japonica
CGAATACAATGATCTTCAATGCCATTGATAGTCTGCGTAAAGGGAAGCAAGCGGAGACTCAAGTATCCACTCCATTTTCACCTTTACTTCCTAGATCTTTGTTTGGTGCAGGAGTACAGACCGAGCCATGTTGGAGATATCCCGATGTCCAACACCTTGCCAGCGGAAAGCACGATTGTGACATCCGTTCCAACCGAGCAACCAAGATTCGGCCTATCAGTTGCCTAGCCAATCCGCGCTATCATCTTGCTACACTTATGCTACACCCTCGGTGGGGCAAACAGAAGTTTCTTTAATGCTTTCGATACTTTTGCACCTCAAGTTAATAATGCTCCTCTTTTCGCAGAAAACCAACTTGTTAAGGAAATGCAAACCATTAAGGAGTTACTCGAGCGTGCTGGAGTCAACTTGCCATATCACCAAGTCTCTCCAACTTGCTACAACGAGTCTCGTTTTGTGCCGCCGATAGCCAAAGTGTGGAGATCCCGAAGAAGTTCTCGCCCCTCATATGAAGAAGTATGACGGAAGTACCGATCCAACAGAGCACGTGTTGCCGTATCAAGAGTCAATGGATATCATAAGTATCCCTCCTATGTTTAAAGAAGCATGTTTTTGTGGGCTTTGGCTCAACCTTGTCGACCGGCCTTAAAATGGCTAATGTGGCTTCCTCTCAACTCTATTTCATCTTATGCTCAACTTGTCAATATGTTCATTAATCGGTTTTCATGCAACAGGCATTTGACAAGTTGACTAGTGATCTTTATAGAATTGTACAATTCTAATGAAAGTCTCAAAGAGTATTTGCACAGGTTCAATAAGGAGGCAGTGACCATACCCAACTTGGACGTGTCCACAAGAACGGAGGCATTCCGCATAGGCTTGAAGAAGCAGCTCATTGTTTTACAACGAGTTGGTGATGACCCCCGCGAAACAACTTGAAGAAATCAGAACTGTGGCCTCGCCTTTACATCCGATTGGAGGAAGATAGCTCGGCAATGGGAAATCAACCGGGAGGACTCCTACTCCTCTATTTGAACCCTCTCGACAGACGATCGGACTCCCATCACCCTAAGTCCAACAGGGCAAACCCCGTTAAAACCGAACCTTCTAGAATTCATGTCAGTAGATGATGATCGTGAAGGTGATGATAATGATTATCCACAAATCTCTCGAATACTGTTTCCGTGGACATTGCGGTGAATCTTATGCGCCATGGGAAATCTTGGAGATAAAGCGAGATGGCCTAAGAAGAATGACCAAATAACAACTTGGAAGGACAAGTCCAAGTGGTGCGCATTTCATGAAGATTTCGGGCATACCACCGAGAACTGTTTCGCTTTGAGGAAGGAGATTGCTCATTTGTTGTCCAAGTGGTCTTCTCAAGGATTTGTTGGGCAAGAAGAGGGTCGAGTGAGTCCAAAGAACCCGGTTCGTAGGAGCAATCTAGCCCGAGAAAGTTGCACCCCCTCCGGCCACCAAGGTAGTGAATGTTATTTCAGTGGGTCTCATATTTGCGGCACAACTTACTCTGCCGCCAAGCGTCATGCCAAGAGCTCTAAGGAAGATCAATCTGAATTGCCTATAAGGCGCCGCGACTTCACAGACGGTCATGTCATTTCTTTTGAAGATGAAGATAAAGACAACACGTTGGACCCTCATCATGATGGTCTAGTTGTTCAAAGTGCGATTGCTAATTGTGTGGTCAAGCGGATCCCGATCGATGGTGGCAGCTCACCAACATCATCTTTACTCATGCTCTTGAAGATATGGGTATTCCTTTGTCCGAAGTTGTGAAGAACTCATCCGTACCGGTAGGGTTCGGTGGTGAGGTGAAACAGACAAACAGTCGGTGAGATCAAGTTGCCCATCTACCTAGAAGGTATGAATTCCATGGAGAGGTTTTGTGTGATCGAATGCTCTTCTTCATACAATGTCATATTGGGAAGGCCTTGGATCCACAACATGAAGGCCGTGCCATCGACTTACCATCAATGCGTCAAGTTTCCAACACCTTGGGGCGTTGCCAAGTTGAAGGGAAACCAAAGAAGTCTCTAAGGAATGTTACAAGATCAACATGAAAGCAAGCTCGACCCCTCGGCAAGCATAGCAATTAAAGAAAAAGGCCCAGGATGTTCTTGAAGCTGGTGGAGCACGATACAAAAGCGTTCCTGTTGATGCATCAAATCCCGAGGCCCAAGTGCAAGTTGGGATAGACCTACCGTCCGAAATCGAAGAGGAGTTGATCGAGTTCCCGAGAAGCCAGCAGATGCTGTTTCGCTTGGAAACATGAGGACATGACGGGATAAGCAAGGATATTATTACTCACAAGTTGAACATCGATCCGACCATCCGTCCCGTCCGTCAAAAAGAAGGAAGTTTGCCCAAGAGCGGAATCGGATCATTAAGGATGAAGTTGAAAGGCCGCCGAAGTCCAAGATGATCGTAGAAGTTCGGCATCCAAAGTGGTTGGCTAACGTTGTAGTGGTGGAGAAGAAGAATGGCAAGTGGCGAGTATGCGTGGACTTCACCGACTTGAACAAGGCCTCGTCCAAAGGATCCATTCCCTCTCCCTCATATTGATTCTCTTGTTGATGTAGACAAACCGCCACGACATCTTGACGTTCATGGATGCATCTTCCTGTATCAACAAATTAAATGGAACCTTCGGACCAAGAAGATACAAGCATTCATGACTCCTAAGGTATATATTGTTATATTTCTATGCCGTTTGGTCTTAAAAATGCAGGGCAACCTACCAAAGGTTGGTAAACAAGATGTTCAAAGATCAACTTGGCAAGACGATGGAGGTCTACATAGACGACATGGTGGTCAAATCCAAACACATTGAGGATCATGTTGAGCACCTTCCGAGGCATTCAACATCTTGAAAGCCTTCAACATGAAGCTCAATCCGCGAAGTGCAACTTCGGAGTTAGAGCAGTAAATTCTTGGGATATATGGTAACCAAGAGGGGAATCGAAGCAAGTCCCGAACAAATCAAAGCCATTCTCAACTTGGAATCCCCTAAAAATATCAAGGACGTACAAAGGTTAACAGTAGAGTAGCCGCTTTGAATAGATTTATATCCAAATCATCTCGATAAGTGCAGGTTATTCTATGAAGTCTTGAGAAAAACAAACTCTTTCAATGGACCGACCAACATGAGGCAAACGCCTTTCAAACAACTTAAAGAATATTTGATGACGTCACCCCTACTCGCTAAACCCGAACATGGTGAGCCTCTTTATTTATATTTAGCCGTGTCTCGAAACCGTTAGTGCGGTATAGTGAAGGAAATCCAAGGTGAGCAACATCCCGTTTACTATGTGAGTAAGTCTTTATTAGATGCCGAAACAAGGTACTCTCATCTTGAAAAATTAATATTAGCCTTAACTACTACAGCTGCTACCAAATTACGTCATTATTTTGAAACACACTCCATAAATGTCAGAACTAATTATCCTATGAGGAATGTGTTAAGGACTCCTGAGATGTCGGGCAAAGTGTGGCCAAGTGGTCGGTCAAGTTGAGCACGTATGACATATCATACGAGCCAAGAACAGCCATCAAATCACAGGCCCTAGCCGATTTTGTAGCCGACTTCACCCAAGTTTGCAGCCTGAGGTAGAACCGGGAAGTGCAACAACTTGAAGGTAAAACTATTCCTAGATTTTGGACATTATTTACGAGATGGAGCCTCAAATTCCAAGGGAACCGGTTTGGGAATAGTCCTAAAATCCTCAAGGTGATATCATACCTCAAGCCGTATCTTGTGAATTTAATGCAACAAATAATGAAGCTGAGTATGAAGCCCTAATCATGGGTTTAACTACGGCTTTGAGTTTGAATATTACACATTTAAATGTATTTGTTGATTCTCAATTACTAGCTAACCGCTTTAATGGCGCTTATATGGCGAAGCATTCCAAGATGACTCGTACCTCCAACATGTTAAAGCTTTAGCTTCGAGATTTCTATCATTCTCTTTGGAACAGTCCCCGAGAGAAGAAAATACAGAGGCGTACGCCTTGGCCAACTTGGGTTCAACTTGCAAATCAATGTTGCATACTAATATCCCCATTATTTATGTTAAGTACCCGGTGATAGACCAAGTTGAAGAAACTCAAGTGGTTACTCCACCTATTGGGACACAAGATGCTAAGCCTTCTTGGACCCAACCCGTCATCGAGTTCCTTCAACTTGGAACTATTCCCCCGATGTTAAGAATGTTAGGTCATTTAAGATTCGAACTTCAACTTTCGTTGTAATAGATAATATGCCGTTCAAGAAGTCTTTTGCGTGGCACTACTTGAGATGTGTCGATAATGAGCAAGTTGAACCGGTACTTAAGGAAATCCATGAAGGAATATGTGGGAACCATTCTCGGGAGGAAAGGCACTTGCATCAAAGGCCCTCGGGACGGGATATTACCGGCCAACCATGCGTCAAGATGCCATGAACTATGTGCGTAAAATGTGACGCCCGCCAAAGACATAGCAACATCTTGCATCAACCCGCCGAACCTCTACATCCTATAGTCTCATCTTGGCCTTTCATGCAAAGGGGCATGGATATTGTAGGCAAGTTGCCCAAAGCTCCGTGAGGCAAAGTATTCATGTTGGCTCTAACCGATTATTTCTCGAAATGGATCGAGGCGTAAGCTTATGTGCAAGTAAGGGATAAAGAGGTAATTTCATTTTTAAAGAAAATATCATTAGCGTGTTTGGTGTACCATCAAAGATTGTATGTGACAACGGGTCACAGCTTCATAAGTAAAAAGACCAGGATTTTTGTGCTCGCCGGGGCATCAAGTTAATCATGTCCACACCTCGTCCACCCTCAAGCCAACGGCCAAGCTGAATCAAGCAACAAGTTGATCATCAACAACTTGAAGAAGCGTCTAGACCGTAAGAAGGGAAAATGGGTTGAAGAATTACCACTTGTGCTATGGGCGATAGAACTACTTCTAAAGGAGCCACAGGTAGGACTCCCTATTCTTTAGTATTCGGAGTCGAAGCCGTGATTCCAGCTTGAAGCAACAAATTCCCACGGCAAGGTATGGCTTATTGACTCAAGATGAAAATAACCTTTGCTAACTCAAGATTTAGATACAATTGATGAGATCGTGTGGATTTAGCCAAGATAAGGATGGCAAACTTATCGCCAGCCGAATTTCTAGGTCTTACAACAAGAATGTCGAGTTAGAAGGTTCCAGGTTGGTGATTTAGTTTTGAGAAAAGTATTTCAAAATACAAGAGAATTGAATGCGTAAGCCGGCTCCCAAGTGGGAAGGCCCATATCTCATCGATGCCGAAGCCGGCAAAGGTGCATACCGGTTGTCAACCCCGAGTGGAGACGTAATCCCTAGAAGTTGGAACGCTATCCACTTGAAACTTTATTTCACGTAAGTCCAGCTTATTTATAACTAGACTCTTCAGTACGGTTTAAATTTATGTCAAGTTCAATTACGCATTTCAATTTTTCTACTCTTATTAAAACATTACCGACTTGAGCTGTCGGAGGGCGTTAGCTATGCTAACGCCCGTACTCCTAACATAAATTTGTTTTGCAAGGTGTAACTTGAGCAAACGGAGTAGGCTCAACATGTTGACACGCCAAGACGGGCCGATACTTGTTGAGACCTAAGCCGGAACAGACAAACATGTTGACACGCCAAAGACGGCCGATACATGTTTGAGCCTCGAGGAGGACAAAGGTCAAGCATGTTGACACGCCGGCACGGTTGATACATGTTTGAACCTCGAAGAAGAAAATTTCAACATGTTGACACGCCGCACGGCCGATACATGTTGGAATTCTAGCCGGCGAGGTATAGAGCTTGTTGACACGCCAGACGGCCGATACTTGCTCTATCCCTTCAAACGATTTACCTCTCGATCAAAGGTACTATTGGTTAAAAGATTTACATCTTTTCTTACGAATTAAGGTTTTGACACCTTCGCCCGGGCGCACGTTTTCACACTTCTTAAGTTGTGAACTATTGGTTGTAACATTTTCATGTTACCTACGGTTTATAACATTTACATGTTATCCAAAGAACAAACAAGCCGCTCCTCAAAGGAAGGACATAACTTACTTTGCTAAAAACCGTTAAATGTTTTTTCAAAAGATTTTTTTCGCTTAAAGGACAAGTTGGATAAGCCAACAAGTCCCTAAAAACCTAAAAAGCTTCGAAAGTACTAGACCAACCTAGTACCCCCAAAAAGATATTGTCTCGGTTCTTATGAACCATTACAAACCAAAAACATTGTTTTAAAGGGACACTCCCCCCATTTGTTGTACCAATAAAGGTACACAAATAAAGCAAAAAATTGTTTTCATCCAAAATACCCAACAACTTTAAAATGTTTTTCAAACTTTTGGCTCGCCGCCGGTGTTGCGTCTTCCACTTGATCATTTAGAGTAGCCACTATGGTGCTTAAATCCTTGTTAGCATCATCAACTAGAGCCTCTAGGGCCGCGGAATTCACTTCTTCTGCATCCGCTGGCTCACCAATATGGTCCTCCAAAACTTTTCTCTCATCTTCCAAGTTCCAAGCTATGGCCTGTCCATTTTCATATTCTTCAATCATTTGAATACGGGTCTCCAACAAAGTCTTGGTGGCATTGAATTTGAAGTTCCCCTCTCGCAACTTCTAGCTCTTTCATATGAGCCTTATTCTCAGCACGAATGGCTTTCACTTCTTCTCCCAAGCGTTCAAAATCCTTCTTCAAACCTTCCACCTCACCTGCATGCTTGTTTGCCTCCCTCTTCAATTTCTCCACTTCCTTGGCACTTTTGGTAGCCTCCTTTTTTGATTCTGCAGCTTCGTGACCAAGCCTCGCCGCTTTGATCTTCAATGCATCAATGTAGGCCACAATCGGGGTCATGAAGTTCCCGCACCAAAAAGATGTTAGTACTTTATCAAGCTCTTTGATAAAATTTAAAGATTCCTTCATCTTTACCTTCTCAACAACAAACTCTAAATTTTTCTCCTAACTTCTCCATGTCCATATCACCGTTTGCATCTCGCGGCCTCGCCTTCCACCAGCTTTCTTTTCTTTTGCATCCCCCTTCTTCTTGGATGCAGCCACATGGGAGCTAGCCACAATAGACACAGGGGTAGGGGGTTTTCCATCCTTCTTTGCCAAGCTTTTTGCTCTGGCTGCGGCAAGAAGGTCGGCAGTTGAATAGCTTCCTTGGAGCGAGTGGCTGCAAAATAGAATGAAGAGTTAGAACAGATTAAAGGGGTTAGAACAACTTGGAGATAGGCAAAGATTTAAAGTATTTGATTAACCTGTAGACATATCGGGATAGGCTCGTAAAAGGTTTCTTCAAGGTTTGCCTCTCAGCTTCTTTGGGACCAACTTCCTTGTTAGAATCTCGCAACAAATAGAACTGGTAGTGCCTTAAAAGTTCTCACTAAGGGTTCCAAGTTATAGATCTCGCTCACTCTTTCCTCTCGTGTTGTCTTTAAAGGGAAAAAGCACATCCAATTTCGCAACTAGGCCAAAGAAAAATTTGGAGAAATAGTTAGTACATTGCAAAACCATCATTAGAGTAAGAAAAATTGCCTACTACCTTGGGACCTCCATTTGAAGTTGGCACCCACATCCTTCACCAGGGTGCTCTTCTTTGCAAAAAGAACTTGTTCTTCCACCCTCTATCGGCGGGATCAACATTTGTCAATTAGGAAAGGCGTCCTACCAACCCTAACCCTAAAACCATATCTCCCTAAACCAAAGCTCCTAAATTCATGCGTAAAAGCAAATTCCTCTAGACCAATTGCTAACTCTGTTTCGCATTTAGCCTTACTAGGGTTTCAAGGCTTCTCCAACCTCGAGGCATGAGTTGGGCATAGTTAAGCTTGGAAGATACAAAGAACTGGGTGATTAAAATTGGAAACGGGAATTTTAGGCCAATAAAGTGAACGGATATTCAGTGGAAACATACCCATTCCGGGAAAAACACTTCCGGAGTTAGGTCAGATGGGTAAAAGTTCGGTTTCAAAAGCCATGGCGTGATTCCTCTTGATAATTTCTAAATTAACGGCAGGAATGGTACACTTTTCTTTTTCGTGGTTCTTTAACATGTTTTGGGTGAGAAAACCTTCGGGCAAAACCTCTCCACTCTCAATTAAAGTTACCACCTTTCTCTTCCCCATTTTTCAAACTTAAAACAAAGATTCAAAGATGGAACTCGAAAGGAAACAAGAAACTCACCAAGCAATTTCTACTTGATTCTCCTCTCCAAAACCGTCTTTTCCCGGTTCTCCTTCTTCTTCCCGTAATCTTTTTGAAAGCTACGTTTTGAAAGGGAGAGTTGGAACAGGAGTCTTCTTATTTATGGAGGTTGAAAGTGGTTGAGACCTTTTAAAACAAATACACCTTTTTGCCTCGAGAAACTACTCCGAAAACCGTCCCATCGCGTCTCTTTTTTAAAACCGTCGTTCCTTTCTTATTTTGGCAAACCTTTTGAATTCTTTTTGTCTCTTTCTATTCTTTCTTTTTTAAATTCAAAAAGTTTGGGGGCAATTGTTGGGCCCTACATTTTCAGTCAACATGTTTTGCAACTTACGCCTAAACAACTTGGTACTAACAACTTGGGTTGTTCTGTTTACAACTTGGTTTTTACAGGTTGGGACGCATAACGCTTTTCCTATTTTATAGGGAACGTGCCAAAGACCAGTTCAACCACGGTTCTTCAGCAAGCCAACGATTATCTCTTTCCCAACGGATGAGTGCGGATAAATCTCCAAGGATAAACCTCAATTCCGAGTTTGTAGGCCCTCATTGTTATTTAGTTTTATTCTTGAGGTATAAAAGGGAACATACACTGTAAATTCATACACGCACTACATTAGCCTAAGCTCCCTTTTCATACGCTCTTAGCATTGTAATCTCAAGAAAATTCATAGTAAACTTTCGGTCAAGGCAGGAGCCACATCCTCCCGGGGTTTTATGCCGGCGAACAAGTTGTTCAAGGGCTTTCCCTAGTCAACAATTGTCTTGTGTCCATTTCTATTCAACTTGATAGTCATTGTACCTAGATTCATATCACTTTAGTCACTTTTCCCATCATACAAATCTAATTGTTGAAATTTGACCAAAACAATAGTTACAAAATGATAATTAATTTAAGATACACAATAAAAGTTGTTTACAAAAAGATAAGACATAAATTAACATCTAATTAACATACTATAGATTTTTAACCAGTTGAAGTAAAGATGTTGTCTCAATCGAAACAGACATTGGTCAGGTACGTTTACGTAAAAGCACCTGAAATAAATAAAAAATGAAATCAATATATTTTTATTAAATTAACAATATAATAATTAAAAATAATATTAATTACCTTATTATGCCCATTTCAAGTCCTTGTCGTAGGTTTGTGCAAGCATCTATATTCTTTCACGCACTTATCCCATGACTACAAATATATGATTCAAATATTTGAGAATGATGATAAAAAAATGTTCTTTTAAAAAATTGTTTAGGTTATGTTATAATTACCTTTTCATAGTTATACTATAATAAAACTTCTGGGTAGACAATGTTTGTTGTAGAATTTATGTTACTTTCAGAGAGAAGAACGTTAATACGTTCTTGAGATGTTCATCTAGAAAGAGCAACGTACAGTTGTCCATGACTAAAAACAGGATTGCGCAAATCAATACCCACAAATTTCACTGACTGCCCTTGTGATTTGTTAATGGTCATCGTGAATGCCACACGAACAGGAAATTGTCGCCTCGTCATGTTGAAAGGCAATTCTCCGGATGAAGGAGTTAGTGATATTCTTGGGATAAAAGCTAATTTTCCATCCTTATTCCCGGTCAAAATTTGAGCTTCAAGAACGTGTGGCGCACATCTGACGATCACTAATCGTGTGCCATTACAAAGATCATCATTCGGAGCAAGATTTCTCAATAACATAATGGGACAGCCAACTTTTAAATCAAGTTTAAAAGGTGGTAAGCCCGAAGGATTTAGTGAATTGAGATACTCATTTGGATATCGATTTGTAATGTTTCAGCTGGATTCATCATCGTGGCACATTTTATCAGCAGCCAAATAAGAAACTGTTTCACCAGGAAATATGTGAAGTGCCCTTTCATTAATAGAACTAACATCGTCATTCCTTGCCGATAAAATTGTGCGTTCAGTAAGGAATGATGGGTTCGCCACGCCTGCTACCCCAAGTTGTGGGTAAATGCTATCTAATAACTCAACGGAATTTTCACAAATTCTTATTGTTGACGGTATTAATATAACTTCTTCAGGACTGCTCCCAATCTGAATTTTTAATCATGAAATAAATTAACCATTTTAAAACATATATTTTAAAAGATTGAAACACAAATGTTGATAATGTTAAAGTAATTAAAAAATACCTTCATCAGAAAGTTCAGAAAATCCACCCGTGAATTATTTGTGTTGTCCAGACGCATGTTAACATCTAACGTTAGGATATTAATGGCAGACCATAGAGGTGAACGTCTCAATGTTGCCCCAACTATCTGTGTTCGAACACCCCTTGGAACAACAGGTAGGACTTGTCGAAAATCTCCGCCCAAAACAACGGTGATGCCTCCAAATGGTTTGTCATTACTATCCCGAATGTCACGAAGGGTGCGATCGACGGCTTCAACACAGTATCGATGTTGCATTGGCACTTCATCCCATATTATGAGTTTAGATTTTTGAACAACTCGGCATGTATAGATTGCTTAGTAAAGCCACATGTTGAATTTCCATGAACATCAATCGGGATACGTAAGGTTGAGTGCGCTCTACCACCACCAATTAACAAGAAGGATGCAATACCGAGATGATGCAGCCAGGTTATAACAATGTGGTCTAGAGAACGACATTTAAGTGTTACCGTGTTGTACGGACAGAAAGTTTTTCCCGTCCAAGCACCACCATTCAAAAAGAAAGTTGTTCCACGATCTTCAAGAACAGAAGAAAGAATTGAAGAGTAAGAAACCCGCTGAGCATCATTTAGAGAACCCACCCTAGTATCGACATCATGTTCTTGCGCTTTGATGTTTAACTGACGGTGTTCCCACATCAACTTATTACCCGTGAACTCACTCCAATTTCTTGTAGGCAAGGGCATCGGTGGGAAGTCACTTCAAACCTTTTTCCTTTCTTGAAGTAGGCGATTAAGAAGATACAACCCATAATCTTCTACAACCGAAATGCCGGGGTCCTGGAATACCAAATTGTGTACGTATCTTATGAGCAAGGTCATCACAAATATGAAGACAAAATTGTTTCCACAAATCATATGGGTTTAACGGAGAACATTGTAAGAATTGTACTAAACAATCTTTGAAGGTACCGGTACCAGATGCATAAATGATGCTTGAAGGCATTGTACCCACTCTTCATCATATTCTACTAATCCATAAGCAACACATGCTAATTTAAAAGTGGAATACAAAACACCACCGACAGTGCGCAAGCTCTGAAATGAAGATGGACCTTTGACATGGATGAGTAGCAACCGCAAGTAAAATCTCTCTCCAGAATTCGGAGAAGCAAAGTACATTCTACCAATAGAGAATCCAATTTGTCTCGCTTTCCACTCCTTCTTGTTGAAAATGAAAAATTGAGGAAACTCATGATATGAAAATTTGGGTGCATTCGGATTTGCTATGTAATATGCAAAAAAAGCTGTTAGAGTCGATGCTTGATTGGCAGTTCTTGCAGATATATCTTCAGCTGTATCTTCTGGATTAAAATTCACATGATGCAATCCTGGTAAATGAACAGCTAACCGCATGACCGGTGGATGTTCACCATGCATTATATTTCCAAAGATGCGCCAGCAAGCTTCAGGGGGGCTAATATACCTTCCATTAAGGTACTGTTGGACAGGGGCGGAGCCAGGAATTGCTCGAGGGGGGGGGCAAGATTACACGGGGGTTCGAGGGCAGCGCCCCCGAAAAAAAAAATTCCGGGTCGGACAAGTAAAAAATGGGTCGGATCCATAAAATACAATGTATTTTAGTTAACAAAAATGATAAAAGTAAATAATTCAAAGAACGATTGAATGTTGAAGTATTTAACGCAAACAATTTATTAAAATATATTACTCGTACAAAAAAGAAATTCAAATTTGCTAATTAAACTTGGGATAATAGGAAGTGAGACCAAAAACAAAAAAAATGGGAAAAGCCTAACTAATTAATTAAGATTGAAAAAATGTGAGGAAATTAGGAGAAAGAGAAAAATAAAACTGTTAAGAGAAAGAAATGGAGAGAGAGAGAATAGCAAAGATGGAGGACAAATAAAATTAATTGAAAATGTAGGTAGCAGGGTTCGAACATGGATTTAAAAGGAAACACCAAAGACTTTAACTTCACCCCTTCTACCATTGAACTACACCACTCACTGGTGTTAATCTTGAAGTTAATTATATATATACATATATAACAAAAAATATGGGGGGCAAAAAAAAAATTCCACTGCATTTTTGCCGCCGGTGGGGGCGAGTGCCCCCGCCTGCCCCCGCCTGGATCCGCCCCTGCTGTTGGATCTCATTAACTCCTCTAATAATCATTGTAGTGCAATCATGTCCTTTGTAAATGTACTTATTGATATACTTAACACAAACCAAGCCAGCACAAACTTCAACATTTATGTGGCAATTGAACATTCTCGAAAGATGTGGATTGTATGGCACAACACGTCGGTTATCAACTTCTTGTCCCCTGACCGTATAAGTTCGACCAGTATTCCTTCGACGATATGTTGGATATCCATCATCCGCCATGGTCGTTGAATCTGCATAAGCCTTCAGATATCTTTTAGTGCAGACATTGTTTTCCAAACACGAAGATCCACACGGTCCATGTATCATACAACTCAAGACTGTTTCATGTAACACGGGATCATCTCTCTCGTCTGGAATTTCAGCACACACAATCTTATCAACTTGTGCACATGTCCTGATTTTGTCTCTTGTAGCAAGAAATAAAAGTAAATGCATATATAGAAGTCAGTGCTTTTGAAATTCGATCGTGAAAACATGAGCAACTTTAGTACCAAAAACCCCATTATTATCAATTTCTTTCATTAAAGCTTTACGTTTCAACTCGAAAACACGCGCAACTAAATCAGGACGATCGCTTGCTGATTGATTTGGGAGCAACGCTTTAGTAATTTCTGGCCACTTGGGATTAGCAGTCATGGTAAGGAAGATATCCGGGTGGTGGTGGTATCGTGTGATTGCCACTGAATCTTGAAAAATTTCAAACATATATCTCGGACTACCCAAGAAAGAAGATGGCAAAATCATTGGTCGACCCACTTGGTTTGGATCTGTGCCTTCTCGTACAATCACTTCAGTAAGGTCCTTATAAAGTTCACTTCGAAGCTTACTATGATTCAATATCATGTAGGTCAACCGATTTTGCTCAATTGCAGCAAACGCGTCCACCACTAATTCCTGGTTTAACCTTCCACCCCTCAATATCGTTGAAAATTCACCCTTACGCTGAAAAAAACGGTAGCTATAGTAATCCATCTGGGTAATGCGAGATGTAGATGGACAATTGGCATCGACATTCCATCTTTTCAAATCGGGTTCCCAAAGAGCTCGCCAAATGGGAAGAAACAACACATAATGCAAGGTAAGTATGCGGGGTGACACTCATTAATTCGCATTAATCCATTTTGCCCTCGTAAATTTAAGAGTATGTCCCTCATACCACTCGGATCATCATTCCTATCACCGGGTAAAATAACCGCAATCTCATCTCGCTGTAGGTAAGTTGTATCTACGACGATCTGTGCGGGGCGCCGTAATGTAGTCGAACTGGAATGTTTGCATCACCTACTCCAGGTTGACATAAAATTTCATGAGCTTGACGGTACTTTGCCAGAATGGGTTGTGCTCCAAAGAAAGTGTCCTGGATAATCTTCATCACGTCTTCTCTCAAATGTGGATTATTACGACACCGATATTGCAAAGCGGTATCCGGATCATAAATGTACAATTGCGCGTAAACTGGTTCTTTTTCTGGTGGATGCATGAGAGATCCAGTTCGATGACGCAATTCACCGTGTATGAAAAAACTTGGAGGACCTCTCCCATTGACAACCCTTTCATCAAGTTGAGCACCCAGACTCGTAAAAGCATGAGACGCATTATACTGTCGAATGTATTTCTGAAATGACTTTGATTGAGCATCATTTCCGTCATACAAAGATTTAATTGCTGGAGGTGGCGTTTTGAGTTCAGGAAGTCTAACCTTTCCACTCAAACAACATGTCCCAAAAAGAGGACGTGTTTTAGATGATTTTTCCATCCATCCAATGTAATGCCCCACAATGAGGACACTCAACATCCATTTCACCGAGAAAGTGACGAACTGTATTTCCACGTATTGGGAGGTTGGTGACATCATTTGGATTAGTTGTTTTCCTACAAAAGATTTTAAAAATACTATTTAAATCAATTTCTAAAGTATAATAGAGTATATATATCTCTAGTTATGTGAGCTAAGTTGAAAATTTACCCATTGGGTAGAACAACAACAGGAGAGGTAGGAATTTGAGAAAAATTCATCTTCAAGGTTTCGACGGAGAGGAATGATATTTAAATCAATATCTTCATGAATAATGGCTGATGTTACGCATCATTCTCAGTCAGGGGAGTTCTTTCAGCGACGTAATGCACATCAAGTCGGGGTTCGTGGGGGAAAGTTTCGCCTGACGTAAATGATCTCAATCTTTTTGATCCTATAAGATGAGTCGACAGTGGCACAGTTGGGTTCTTCGCCATCTTTTCCCTCAACATACGTCGTTTGCGAGTTAAACTTGATTCGTTAACCTAAAAATCACATTATTTATTATATCTATAGTATAAATGGAAGGGGTGTTTGCTACAGTTCTTTGAACAGTGCCAAGTGCGGAATTTCCCATTTTGCCCTCATATATTTGTCCATTTTCCATTTTGCCCTTAAAATTTTTTATTTTTTTTAATTAAAAAAAAAAGTGTCCTCGAACACGGGCTTAATTAAAAAAAAAAAAAAAACGTGTCCTCGAACACGGGCTTATTCTAGTTTATTATATGTTTGTTTAATAAAATTATTAAATTCGAACGTGGTTTGTACATTATCATCTGGAGGACGTAATTGTTAGTGTTCGGCCTTTAATTTTCATTATCATGTACTCCCTCCGTCCCATTGCAATCCGCACTGTTTGACTTTTTTATGATATTTGGCCATACAATAAATAGAAATTAGAATATTTTGATAAAATTTTAAAAGTTGTTATTGATTTATTACTAACAACACTAACACTTAAAAGTTTTAAAATTTAATTATAATATATCAATTTCTCGTAGTTGTATGGTCAAACTTGTCAAACAGTGCGGATTGTAATGGGACGGAGGGTAGTACAATTTATCTTCTACATTTTGTAGGCATTGCAGTATTATTATATGTTTATTTGGAGGAGGTACTTCGTTTAAGTGGAAAAAAATTGTAGGCACTATAGAAAGCTTAAAAAACATTAAGGCAAAGGAAAGACAAAATAATTATTGAAGTGGTAAGTAAGGAAGTATCTCTCTAAATTGCCTAACACTATTAGTTTAATTATTGCCTATCAGTTTTGGTTACACCGTAACTTGACATAATTTGACAGAATTATAATAAATAAAATTAAATTACATGCATCAAATTATAAATAAACAATAATAAATATTTAAACTGTTATAAATAAACAATAATAAATATTTAAACTAAAATTATAAATAAACAATATTAAATATTTAAACTGAAATGAGTGAAATACCAGTGGGGGCAATGCAACTGTCGGTAGGTTGGTTAGTCGATTTTGATTCTAATAATGAATTCTAAATATTAGTCAAAAAATCTATATATATTCGTTAATTAATGTAAATACAAAAAAAAGAAAGAAATAAAAACTTAATTTAACATCAAATGTTTACCCTTATCATTTCATCGTGTTCAAAAGGTTCTCGCATTACAATCGAGACATTATTTCTTCGCAAAATGTTAATCTAAAAATCACATTATTATCACATATCACATATATGTTTATTTATTATTTTTTTTGATAAAAACAAATATTTACAATAAAATAGTAATAGTAAAATATTAACTTACTGTTTCACTTAGAGCTGAATCACCATATCCATAAATATTCAATGTTCCTTGATCGTTCATTTTTTTTCAAACCTATAAAATTAAACACAACTTGTAAATCTATAGTATAAAATACTATCTAAATCAACATTCAAATAAAAAATAAACAATATCTATTTTGAAATATATTTTGAAAGTCTTCAATTATAAAATTAAACACAATATTTAAATAATAATAATTAAAAATATATCTAATTTACATTCAAATAAAAAAAAACTATCTAATCTAAAATTAATAAAAAGATCCCATGCTTGGCCATTAAAAAATTAAAAAATCAAAAATTAAAAAAAAACGATGCTCTCTCTCTCTCTCTCTCTCTCTCTCTCTCTCTCTCTCTCTCTCTCTCTCTCTCTCTCACACACACACACACACACACAAACACATACTACCCAGAAACACACCGCCCCCCTTCCCTTCATCCCGTTCTTGTTATCCCTCACCACCGTGGCTACCCCACCCCTCCCACAATCAGGCCACCTCCTCTCCTTCCCTCCCATCCCCTCCCCATTCGATCGGCGTTATCCGTCTGTCTATTCCGTCCAATCGCATCCCATTTGATCGGCGTTACAACGTGGCTACCACACCCCTCCCACAATAATCGGCTCTAATCAATGGAGGAAGGCAACTACCCATCGAAAATTCCCTCCGGAGCAATAGATTTGGTATTTTTGAAGACGAAGCCCTGAGTCACGCGAACCGTCCGCTATTCGTCTGGGATCCGCCTCCAAACCGTCCGCAGTTCGCCCTCAATCCGGCCGCAATTCGCACTCAATCCGGGGCAATCAATTTCTATTTTCTCTTTCATTCATGGATTCAAGGTTGGTTAATCGTACTTTGGTTCAAAATCAATGGTGGTTTTAGTTTGTGTTTTAGAGCTTCATCTGAATTTTGGTTAATCGGAATCATTGTTGAGTGAAACTTTTCTTCTTTTTGTTTTGGTTCATCTTTATCATTGTTCCAGATGTTGTTGGTTCGTTGAAATCAGTAAATAAGTAAATACCTTTTGAAGTTTGAAATTTGAATTCAAGGTTGATCTGAATTTTGGTTCATCGGAGCAATCAATTTCTATTTCCCAGTTGTTGTTGTTGGTTCTCTAACTGTGTATAAACTTTTCTCTTTCATTCACGGATTCAAGGTTGGTTAATCCAAATTTGAAGATGTGGGGGTGGGAAGGAAATATTAAACAGATGAGGGAGAAACTTTTCTTCTTTTTGTATTAAATTAAACAAAGGAGTAAGCAATAATAAATGTGTATGAACAGAGAAATTATAAAGGAGTAAGCAATAAGTAAATACCTTTTGTAGTTTGAAATTTAATTTTTTGTAAATTTGAAATCTGTAAAATTTTTGGAGCGTAAAGTTCAAATTAAACAGAGAAATTATAAAGAAGTGATGTATATAAATGAGAAGAGGGTGTGGATCTGTTTTTAAAAATTCAAATTTTAGGAGGGAAAGATTAGTTTGAAAATTAAGAGGGTGTGAATCTCTTTTATTAAAAAAAAAATGGGCAAAATGGAAAAGGGACAAATGTATGAGGACAAAATGGAAAATTTCTCGCGTGAAACTGTTCATTCCACTGTTCAAAGGGGGGTTCTTATTTATACTATAGATAGTACATTTATACTATGTCGATAAAATATACAAACAACAACAACAACAACAACAACAAATCTTTAATATCAAAATAATTTGAAATCAAACAGGCATGAATTATCGATCATATGTTGTCATGAAATAAAAGATGTAAAGAAAAAACAGAAGAAGAAATAGGTGAAAATAAAATTTAGAAAATAAAAAAACGATAAGAAGAGATAAAAAATAAAAAAAATTGGGTCAATGTGTTAGTCAAAGGAGAGAGATAGTATTATGTTAAGTGGGTGAATTCACGTGGAATGCAGTGTTGGTAATGGTAACTGAGGAGATGGTCAAGCAACTAAAGACTTGTCGGATCTTAGTTGGGGTGGGCAGCACGTGGACCCATTCTCCCCTATTTCCTACATCTTTCGTCTCATTTTAATATTTAAAAATGTTTTTTGATTTTGCATGAGAATTAAAAAATAATGTGAGTATAAAAAAAAAAAAAAAAAAAAAAAAAAAAGAGAAGTTGATAGGAAATAGTAAATGAATTATTATTATTATGACATAGTTGATAATGCCAAAAACGTTCTGATCATTCAAAATTCAGAGGAATGTTGTATCCTTCTTTTATGATTGAATATCCTGAAAAATATGAACAAACACGTAAACTGAGCCGTGGCTTCACCGGCGAATGCCCTCCGTCGTGAGAGTAAATATTTGTGTTTTAGAGAGAGAAATCAATTGACAATAGTTTAGAGTCAACATATGTGTTACCAAAATAATGTGAATTATGACTTGTTTATATTGGTATAGCATTGTAGAGTCGTTGTTGGATAAGAAAGAGTGTAAGATAAGGTTATAATTCTATGAGAATTATAACTATTCACATTCATTATTTGAGTAAAATTAGGCAACATATTATGTCCGTGCGCCTTGAAGGAGAGCTCCTCGTCATATAAGGTCTGATCGATCTAAAATGAGCCGAGGAAGAGGTTTGTAACAGATGGGGAAACCCATTTACTTATTTTGTTGACAACCGAGGAGGGGCTACTCGTCTTCAAAGGAGGCGTTGCTCGGCCTTAATATATGCCATGCTCGGCTTAGATGATTATGCCTTGTCGACATGCAGTTTTGTTGGGCATTAATCATTATACGCTCTGATACGTCTAGGTCGACATAGTGTGAGTGGCGAGAAAGAAAGACGAGCAAATGTAGGGAAAGCCCACTCCCTTTGTCGCACTTAAGACTTGTATGGATTATATTTTGGGTTCAATCCATTGGGCTTTGCCCGGCCATGATCCACATTCGTACCTCGGTTTAAACCGTTCAATAGTAATTGGTAAAGGGTTGTTGAACAAACCCGAAATAATATTTTTCAAACCTCGAAGGTGCATATTGATAGAGATATACCAAATCACAATCATATATCATGTTTCCTTATTGTAATAGTTTCCTTATTATTATAATTCCTTATTGTAATAGTATTCCTTTCCTTTTGTAATTATATACTCCCTCCGTCCCACAATAATATGTAAACTTTCTATTTTGGGCGTCCCACAATAATATCTAACTTTCCCAAAATGGAAAAGAATCTTTACTATTCCCTCCACTCATTCTCTCTCCTACATTATTTTAATACTCACATCACCATTATAATTTACTATTCTCTCCACTCATTCTCTCTCCTATTTTATTTTCACACTCACAACACTTTCAATATAATATTTCCTCCTTAATCCCCGTGCAAAACCCAAAAGTCCATAAATCTATGGGACGGAGGGAGTATTTCCTTAATAAGTGGTTTCTAGGTTGTATATATATTAATACAATGTTAATAATAAAAGAGGCTTTGATCAATAAGCCCCTCAGATAAATGAAAACAACCAATAAAATCAAACATTTTCAAAACATACCAATAAGTTTCTATAATTTTTCTGGACCAAAATACCCCCAGCCACACTCACGCCACTCACGTGCCCATCCTCCCATGCCCAGTCACCTCTCTCTCTCTCTCTCTCTCTCTCTCTCTCTCTCTCTCTCTCTCTCTCTCTCTCTCTCTCTCTCTCTCTCTCTCTCTTTTACGTATAATATCTAAAAAAAAATACAATATCTTTCTCTCTCCTTTTCTCTCTCTTCCTTTTTTTCCTCTTAAATTTTTAAAATACAATATCTCAAAATCTAAAAGTCGAAAAAATAATCCGAGACAACTGTTTTAATCTCATCGCCAAGACGAATCAAACAAGTTTACTCATCATATATTTCAAATTTTATAAATAAAATAAAATTATTTTTCAACAACTGTAAAATAGACCTCACTGTTGTTCTATAAAAGAATGACATAAAAAAGTGAAATCAATCACAAAATTATGCACAATAACTGAGAAAGTATCCTCAACACTCATAACTATAACTGAGAAATAGACCTCACAGTTGTGCACAAACATAATTCTCATCTTGGAAATGTGCAAATCATTACACAGTTATTTACATCAAACCCAACAACCGTGAAACTTGTTCTATAGTTGTCCTAAAGGAATGACATAAAAATAACTGTGAAATGGAATTCACAGTTATGCACAATAACTATGAAAATCATTACACAGTTATTTAACATCAAACCCAACAACCGTGAAACTTGTTCTACAGTTGTCCTAAAGGAATGACACAAAAATAACACTCATAACTATAACTGAGAAATTAACCTCACAGTTGTGCACAAACAATCATCAACAACTAATAAATAACGGGTAAACCAAACATACTAAGTACCAAATTAACTATCAAATTGACCTCACAGTTCTCAGTTTAGAAAAGTCAAAAATCAAACCATTTCACATTCATAAATAATTGTGAAACAGACCTCACAGTTTTAGAAGTGTGAAACATTTCACAGTTATTCACATCACAACCAACAACTGTGAAATAGACCTCACTATTGTTCTATAAAAGAATGACATAAAAACAGTGAAATCTATCACACAGTTATGCACAATAACTGAGAAATTGACCTCAACAATCATAACTGAGAAATTGACCTCACAGTTGTGCACAAACATTCATAATAACTGAGAAATTGTGCCTGCTTCCACCACCTACACACACAGTTCGAACAAAAATTCACACCTTCTACCAAAAATCAATCACCAGAATTTCAATCCTATAACAAAATCGATTGTAGCTGATGCTTTCTATGGCTGTCAGGTTTGATGATGAACAGTTCGAATTAACCAAGCAAATCTCAAAAATTAGCAAAACCAATTAACCAAGCAAATCTCAAAATTAGCAAAACCAATCGATTGAAAAAACTAGATCGAAGCTACAATCTAATCATCTAAAAAAAATTGATTACCAGAAACAATTAACCAAGCAAATCTCAAAATTAGCAAAACCAATCGATTGAAAAACTAGATTGAGAACAAAAAAGATGCTGCTTGTAGCTCGTTAAGAACGCCCTCGCCATGGCCGCCATTGACGAATTCTTCACGGACTTTGCTGATAACGTCCTCGATTACTTGGATATAGACACTGCTCGTAGACGAACCAGCCATTCTCCGATCGTCGAACGAATATGTTTTTCCGCCAAGTCGAGCTGCTCTCTCCGATACCCAAATTGCCGGCCGACGAACCCAAAAAGGAAGAAGAAGCCAAACCTGAAGAGAAAAAGGAAGAGGTATATTTTGTATTTAATTTAATTTCTGAAACTTGAATCAGCTAACTTGGGCTAAATTGATTGATTGGGTTTTGTGAAGGAGGACGAAGGTAATGGGAATAGCGGATACAGAGAGAGAGAGAGAAGAGGAGATTACCATTAGAGAGAGAAAGAGAATGAGGGTAGTTTTGCCATTTAAATTGTTATAAATGGGGACAGGGACTCTACGGTCGTTTTGATTTCAACTCTTGAATCCTAAGATAGAATTCAAAATATACTATTTTTTTTGGTAAATTACACCCTATCTCAAGGTCTTATTGGTAAAAATCCCATAATAAAACTTGAGTCATTCATATCAATTCTCTCTCTCTCTGTCTCTCTCTCTCTCCATGTATGAATTGATTTCGTCTATCATCCTTTATTCTATTATGGTATCAGAGCATAGATCCATAATGTGACTTCTTCGCCAAACCCACCACCATTCGCTTCCGCCACTCTACCAATCCTTTCTTCCCCCTCCCTCTCCGTTTTTTTTCTTAAACTTTCGACACTTCTTCTCCCATAGTCGAACAACTAAACCACTAGGCATTTATTCTTCTTCTTCTTTTTCACTTATTTCAATGTCACGTTGAGTATTATTTCTCACCTTCCTAAATTTCTCTTTTCTTAAATTTTTCACTTAGTCTCATCTTGACCATATACAAAAACCCACACAAATACCCATTTTTCAACACCTCCTAAATCATAACCCTAAATTGCTTCCTCAATGGCCGCCTTACTCTAACACCACACTCGAGCTCTTCGCTCAATCTCCCTTTGAAAACTAAACCCAATCGTCGATGAGACGTAAAATAAAACTCTAACCCAATTCGTCGTTGAGACGTAAAATAAAACTCAAACTCAATTAGTTGTTGAGACGTAAAATCGTCGATGAAACATAAATAAAACCCTAAACTAATTCGTCTTGAGACGTAAAATAAAACTCAAACCCAATTCGTGTTGAGACATAAAATCGTCGTTGAATCGTAGTCGATGAGACGCAACATTCCTCGTCATTGCGACGTAAAATTACCGTCATTGTGACGTAAAATTTCCGTCATTGCGATGTAAAATTATCGTCATCGCGACGTAAAATAGTACTTGTCCAATATTTTACTCTTACCCCTTATTACCTCTTTTTCTTATAGTTTTTGTCATTACGATGTAAAATAAACAATATAGATCAACTCGATGATATCTTCACAAGTCACAACGCTACCTTACCACCAAGCTCACCTTCATAGAATTATGTTCAAGATTGGACTCTCCTATCGGTCGTCCATCTTGCGGGGACATGATAGAGATATACCAAATCACAATCATATATTATGTTTTCTTATTGTAATAGTTTCCTTATTATTATAATTCCTTATTGTAATAGTACTAGTACTTAAATGCCCGTGCCAATGGCACAGGACGGTATACATGGTAATCAAGCAGAAAAAATATAAAGAATCCCTTTCAATTTTGTATTTTCCACAAAAAAGAATGAAGCGATGAAGAAATAATTTATAATTAATAAATCAATGGAAAGCATTATACGCCTCAATTATTTTGAAGAAAAATAATCATAAATCATTAATAGAATAAGAAATATAGAATTAGCACTCACTATTTCGTTAATAATAAAAAACCAATTTGTTGGTTCATCTTCAATGACATTGGCAGCTACGAAACCTTCGGCTTCAACTCTTCTAGCTAGTTCTTTCTGCGCTTGGACAAAAACATATATCAACCACATTTAAGTAACTATAATTGATGCATTATATTTGATTATATTTAAAAAAAACATACTGCTTCAGCAACAAAAATTAAATCATCCCATATATCTTCAGTATCTTGCAAATCTTCTATCGAACGCGGGAAAACCTATTTAAAACATGCATTTGATCAATATATACACATATATAGTTATATATAAATGTGTCATGTTATCGATATTTGGTCCCGCCATTTAGTTAGTTAGTTATCCATCCCATTATGAATCTCTTAACTTTATTTTTTTAGTTAATTTAAATGAAATTTAACAAAAAAGTTACTAAAAGTCATTTATTCATAAAATTTTAAATATTATTATTAATACAACAATATTTTAAATTTTATAAAAATTATTTTTTATTAGTTATTGATCATATTTAATATGAAACAGCTGAAGTATACTATATCACGAAGAATAGAGAGAGATTGTACAACAATATATTTAATTTTATAAAAAATATTTGTTTATTAGTTCTTGATCATATTTAATATGAAACAACTGAAGTATACTGATATCACGAAGAATAGAGAGAGATTATGATTGATAGATTCAGGGATAAATTTAAAAACCGCTTAATGAGAGTCATTGTATTAAATCATTGATAATTAATCTTATGGTTAGACTTGAAAAAGAAAATAAATTATCAAATGACAGTCCTTGGATCGTATCGGTTATGTATCGATCTCAACCGCACTTTGTTTAAAGTCAATAGGCGGTTATAAACTGAAGTGTTTTGAGTGGGTATGAGAGAGAAAATGAGAGAGAAAATAGTAAGATGCTAGTCGTTATTAATATTATAGGTGAGTCTCATTAATAAATAAATATTAGGGGTGAGCATGGGACGTTATGGTTCGGTTCTTTTGATTTTCAATTTCATATTTTGGGGTTAATTGGTTCGATTCTTTTGTTTTTCAGTTTCATGTTCGGTATGGTAATTTCGATTTTTAAATTCATTGCTTAAAAGTATTTATACTTGTAAGGCTTGAAACTTCTAGTCCTTGGTAAAAGAAATGTTTAATTCAAAATTTTAAGTAATCCAAGATTAATCCACAAATTAAAAGGTGAAACAAAATTATAATTACATAATCTATCCTTGAACATAAATAATAAAACATATTCTATATATACATCAATATCAATATTACAGGGCTTTAAATTAACATTTAACCCGACATATATAAGCACTTATATTAAAATGACATGATGGTTTAGCTTCGATTCAGTTTTGTATCGTAATAGTAGAATCATAATATCGTACCGAAATTGAAATAGTTTCCTTATTATTATAATTCCTTATTGTAATAGTATTCCTTCTCCTTTTGTATTTATATATTTCCTTAATAAGTGGTTTCTAGGTTGTATATATATTAATACAATGTTAATAATAAAACATGAGTCATTCATATCAATTCTCTCTCTCCATGTATGAATTGACATCGTCTATCATCCTTTATTCTATTACATATCAATAATCTTTATGTATAAGTTGGAAACCAAGAGGGACAGATGAAATAATTTTTTCTATTTATTCAAATGTCGTGAATGGCTATTTATACGATCTAAAGATTTTGACCTAATCTTGTTACAAATATTTACAATCCTTATCAATCCCTAAGACCAAGCTAACAACTTGATTGATAGCAATCTCTAAAATATATACAAATAAACAAGAAAATGATATTTGCAATGATAATAAAATATATCCCGAACTATACGAAAATAGATCTCGTAAATCTAAGAACTGTACATGCTAATAGAACAGGCGCTCCTTGGGAGCTCGCGCTCCTTCTGGGCGCTTTTTGGAAGCTGGATAGCACTTCTTGAGAGCTCTAACAGTACGTGATATAATTGGATCACATTGTAGCACTACTACGTGATGACAATATGAACATGTATCTAAACTAAAATAATTAAAATTATTTGGAATAGAAAAATCATAATTAAGATACCAAAGTTCAAAAATATGATTATAACGTTCCATTACCAACAAAGAGATCGACTTGATGGTAAAATGCATCAAAAACAGGGGCGGATCTAGTATGTAATTGATGTGGGCTCCAGCACACCTCAGAATTAAAAATTAAAAAAATATTTACCTAAGTCATCGACTATATGTAATTTTTTTTTTTAAATATGAAATTATTTTTCACTGTTATTATTATTTCCAATATTTTTTAAATATCAAGCTCACACAATTTCAAAATTCTGAATCCTCCCTGATCAAAAGTATTTTGGGGTTCAAAATATAATGAATGTAATATGCAAAACCCACGATGTGGACAAAACATTGGGAAGTGGTAACAAGATTTGGCCAAGACTTGTTCAATACTCCCCCAATTCTATTTTACCTAACACTAATTTTTATTTTGGTCATTTCCATTTTATTTGGTATTATTCAAAATAAATAAAAATTATAATTATAACACCAATCAAATTATTATTATTTCACTCGTTATCTCTTTTACTTTACTTTTTCTACTTACAATATTTTCTTTTGCTAATTTTCTCTCCTATTTTTTCTTAATTTTTGTGCCAAGAAATCCGACGAGGACATATATAATGAGTTGGAACTAACAAAGGTAAAAAAGTTTTCTTTCCTCTTTTTTTTTTATTGGAATTATTGTCAAAGCCATAGAAAGAGGTTGCCTTTTTTTGTTTTTTTTTTCTAATTTTCTTGGAATTATTGTCAAAGTCATAGAAAGAGGTTACCTTATAAGTTTGGCCATGTGTGAGTCATATGCCAATGGCTTTTTCCCACAAATTCACTGTGTTTGGGGCTGCCCATATAGCTCCACGAATGCACATGTCATGTGCTATGTACTTGCATAGAAACTACAAATACAAATGTAGGAACTTTCACTTATAATCCTACCGGTAGGTACATGTCCGTGTTCAAGTACACGATTTTTTTTTTTTTTTAATTATTTTTTTTTAAGGATAAAATGGGAAAGAAACAAATATATGAGAGCAAAATGAAAAAAAACTCATTTAAAACTATTCATTCAACTGTTCACACATTCTACCATTTATACTATAGATAGTTTGGATTATTGTAAGGATAATTGTAAGTGGGTTGAAGATAATTATAATTTGAAGCATTAATGTAATTTATGGACCCGCTGGATGCTGACTAAAACTTATTCCCTCCGTCCCACGTTAGTTGAGACTTCTTTCCCTTTTGGGCCGTCCCACGTTAGTTGAGACTGTCCAAAATGGCAAATGAATCTTTACTATTTACCCCACTCATTCTCTCTCCTATTTCACTTTTACACTCACAACATTCTCTCTCCTAACTATTCCTCCCACTAATTCTCTCTCCTATTTAATTCTTCATACTCACAACATTTTCTTTCACTTTTTCTCTCACTTACTTTTCCTTAATTGGTGTGCCCAAAAAGTTAGTCTCAACTAACGTGGGACGGAGGGAGTATATATCTGCCACTGCGTATAGTTCCATAGAACCTTATCCACTTTATCATTTAGGGCGTCCCACTTATAAATTCGACTTTTTAAAAAGGAAAATTTTTAATACTTTTTTATTTATGAAATTCACTTGTCATACTCACAATAACTATTCATTTACTATTCTCTACTCCACTTTCTCTCTCCTATCCACTCAGAACTCTTATTTTAATAACATTATTCTTTATTTTCGTGCGAAATAGTAAAATAAGTGAGTAAGGTTTTATGTGACGGAGGGAGTAGGATGTTAAGATGAGTTGAGTTGTCTTTTGTGAGTGAGGTCTCTTCTATTGACGATGTTTCGACATTATGTGCATTATAATTTTTTATTTTAACCAAAAAAAAAAAGAAAAAGAAAAAAAAAAAGAAATTCATGAAATAGTGTATACCATTTTCATAGATATGAGGAAACAAACCAACACACAATGTGAGGTGTGTGATGACAATAACAAATCACTTTCATCATTATTTTGTGGGTATGGACTGTGGAATTTTTATATTTATATTAAATTAAATTTGAATATATTGCACTGGTTTTTTTTTTTTTTTCCTTTACTATGGAGCATCTAGCATGACCTTACCCACCGTTCCACACGGCCATACTCCTTTTCCCTATCTTTTTCTAAAGTTCTATCACCACCCCTATGTCATGGTCCTCGTTAACGATATCAATTTAACCGAATTCGATCCGAAATGAATGTGATGAAGTCCAAAAAATTAGGATTTGAATTAAAATTTGATCGGGTTCGGATCGAATTCGGATCACGTCATCGAACCGCCCTAAACCTGAGCCGACCCGACTCGAACCCTAAATAAAAGTAAAAGGTTAATTTAATATATAAATAAAATATATTTAATATTTTTCTAGAAAAAAATTCTGGTGCTCTTCGAATGATTTGTGGCTCCATATTATATCCAATAACTGGACAACTGAACAGTCACCATTTTAATTCCGTGTGATTGTACAAAATGAGGAAATCAAACATACAAACATTAAAATTGTTGTTACAATTTTGTTCATGATCATGGGAATACAAACAGACATTAAGCTTGCTGTTACAAGTCTGTTCATGATCATGAGAATACAAACAGACATTATCCCACTTTCAACCCACTAACTTGAGCCTTAATATCATATTCATCCATTAATTATTTTGGACAAATAAATATTTAATTTCAATATTCTCATAAAGTACAACACAAACCCACATTTAATTTGATCATTTAACAAATAACCATTTAAAATTTTTCCAAATTTCATTCACATCCCTACATTTTTGTCTACCCCTACCAATTTTCAATGACAAGTACACCTTCATTAGATAGGATAATACAAGACAAAGGTAACCTAAATTACACGGTGTTGTACATGTAACATCTAAAATCATGATTATTTTAAATACTCCCTCCGACCCAATAAAAGCTTCACTAATTATCCAAAAGGGCGTCCCGTTAGAAGCTCCACCTTTCCTTTTTTGGCAAAGAATCTTTACTATTTCCTCCACTCATTCTCTCTCCTACATTATTTTAATACTCACAACACCATTATAATTTACTATTCCCTCCACTAATTCTCTCTCCTATTTTCAAATTACACTCACAACATTTTTTTTTTCCTCTCATTTCCATAATTTGCGTGCCCACCTAAAAGGGTGAAGCACTTATTGGGACGGAGGGAGTATATATTATGTCTAAAACTTTTTTGATATATTTTTAAAATTGTAAGTATATTTGTAGCATGATTATTTTAAGTATTATTATGTCTAAATTAATTTCCATTTTTTTATTCTTGATTAAATAAAAAATAAATATTCACTTTGTGGTTTGATTATTAATTTGTGATTTGAAATTGAGCTTCTATGTATCACTATCTATATCTATTATTATGATGGGACATAATAGGATAATACTGAATAAAACTTAATTAGAGTCTTGGATTTTTTTTAAAATAAATAATACCTTTTAAAAAAATATATGTAAAATACACACTTTTGCAACTATGTATCAAAATAACCCATTTTGGTTGAAGTTTTCACCAATATAATGCCAATTTTAAAGAGAAATTGACACTATCACTATCGAATTTTTTTTTTTTTTCCTCCGTAAATACTGAAATTCAATTTTGATTTTTTTTTTTTTTGAAGTCTTCACTACCCGTGACGACTTTGACATAGTAAAGACTTCACTGATAGATAGTGCCGGTTTTAAAGAGAATTTGACACTCCCACTATCAAATTTTTTTTTTTCCTCATTAATTTTTGTACAAACCCATTTTCTGTCTTTTGTAATGCGACATAGTATGAAATAATAATTGAATTGTTGTTATAATTGTGGCATGTGAGTCTTATTAATATAAAAATAATAAAATATTTTTATTTTATAAAGTGTGTAATTTGTAGTTGGACATGAAACCACTCCGGCGCTTATTTGCTTCAACACTCCGGCAAAATGAAAAGAGACAACCGATGTAAAGGACACTTAACAGTAACATAATGTAAAATATTTTCAGCTCTATATAAAAATTCTTTTTTGGACCACTATTTTTTTTTGTGTGTGTGTTTTTACATAGTGTTGAGAACATTATATATTGTGTCGAGCGTCTTTTAGATTTGTTGTCTGATTTTCATTTCGTTGTTTTGTTGTAGTGTTACGAAAAAAAAAAAAAAAAAGCGGGTAGGTGATTCCTGTTAGAATATGAGCATATCTTGAATAAAGATATGATTATATTTGTATAGTTGTTTTGGTATTATCTCCACGTAAATAGTTAGGAAATTATTTACTGTATCAATCTGTTGTATTTGATTTATTTAGTTACCAAAGGATAGAATAGGTTAGCTAGAATTATGGAATGCTTCCTCTTATAAACTCTTGTAAAACATTGAGAGAGTTTTATCGAAATATGTCTTCCTTCATGGTATCAAGAGACCGGGGTATTCTTCCTTAAACTTCCGCTGCGCCTCTCTCTCTGTGTTACCGTATATTTCCTTCCATTTTCTTCTTCTTCGTTGTGTTCTTGACAGCCATGTCTTCCTCTAAGTCTTTCTACCACCCGGCGTTGGCGGTTTCCAACATCAAAAACCACATCGCCATAACTCTTGACTTAGAGACGGCCTGTCTGCTACGTAGAATTTGAACTTTTTAAAGTTCACGCTCGATCCACCCGTGTCCTTAACCATATAATTCCGTCTGAGAAAAGCAAGGAAAAGCCTCCTTCCACGGATGAGGAGATAGAGTTTTGGTCTACGTTGGATGCAACTATTTTGGGGTGGATTTATTCCACCATCTCCGGTGATCTTCTCACCACGATCTTGGAACCAGATAGCATGGCTAAGGCTGCGTGGGATCGCCTCCGTGACATATTCCAAGATAATAAGAATTCTCAGTTTGTGACTCTTGAGCAAGAGTTTTCTCACACGGTCATGGCGATTTCTCCTCGGCCTCTAATTACTGTCAGCGGCTAAAACAATTGGGCGACGATTGAAGAATGTGGGGGCACCTGTTTCGAACGAGAGGCTTGTTACGCAAATGGTGGGTGGGCTCACGGATGCGTATAGTGGGGTTGCAACGTTGCTCAAAGCGATCCACCGCCCCAATTTTATCAAGCACGTTGATGGTGACATTGGAAGAAGCGAGATTAGCGCAAAGAAAGCGGCTATTGGTTACGCTCTTATGGCTCGTGATTATGCGGCCCATTCTCGCATCTCTTGTGAAGCCACCAGTGGGCTGTGCTCCTTCCAGAATCGAAATCTCGGCATAAGGGTGGCGGTAAAAATGGGGGCAAGAACAAGGGTGGGGGTCGTAGTGGACGGTCGGCGGGCGGTGGCGCGGTTCTTCTTCGCCTGGTGGTTCCGGTCCACGATCGCAACCACAATGGAACTCTGCCGGCCAACCTCGATGGGGATCTAATTGGTCTTGGCCTTGGGGCGCGTTCCTCCCCTGTCCTGCCACTACTTCTTACGGTCCTGTGGTTCGTGGCCTCGGCACACGTGTACTCAACCTAGGCGGCTGGTGGAGTTCTTGGTCCTCGTCCTCAAGCATATTCGCACAACTAATGCCTCCCCCAGCTGATATAGAGCGGCGATGCATACGCTTGGGTTGACTCCTCCGGATCACAACATGTATATGGACACTGGGGCGACGTCTCACATGTTTAATTCCTCGGGTAATCTTACTCCCTATTTCAATACGAGCACAAAGCATGATATTGTTGTTGGTAATGGTCATTTAATTCCAATACGTGGGTTTGGTCACACTAGGTTAGATCCACCACATCCACCTCTCAAACTAAAGAATGTTCTACATGTACCACAAATCGTTAAAAACCTTATTTCTGTGCGTCAATTTACCTCCGATAATTTCGTCACAGTTGAATTTGACTCTTGTGGTTTTTCTGTGAAGGATGCTCGGACGGGGAGGCGTCTCATGAGATGTGAAAGTCATGGTGATCTTTATCCTTTGAATCAAGTCCATTCCAAGTCTTCAAGTTTTGGGTCTGCTTTTCATGCTTTGTCTCCCGTCCTATAGCACGAGCGCTTAGGTCATCCGGGTGTTTTTGTTCTTGAGTCTCTTAGAAAGAATAAAATGATCATGTGTACTCATTCAAGACGTTCTCATGTTTGTCATGCATGCTCATTAGGAAAACATGTTAGTTTACCTTTTACTTCTTCTAATTCTAGTACTGTTTTTCCATTTGATATTATTCATAGTGATCTTTGGACATCACCTGTTCTTAGTACTTCGGGTCATCGTTTTTATATGTTATTGTTGGATAATTATTCGAATTTTTTATGGACTTTTCCATTGTCTAAAAAATCCGATGTCTTCAATATTTTCCTTGAATTTCGAAATCATATTCGTACTCAGTTTGAAAGGGAAATAAAAACGATTCAGTGTGATAATGGCAAAGAATTTGATAATACCAATTTCTGGAATTTGTGCAAACAAAATGGAATCTCTTTTCGTCTTTCTTGCCCATATACCTCTTCTCAAAATGGAAAAGCTGAACGAACAATCCGTACTATGAATAATATGATACGTACTCTTTTGTCACATGCCTCGTTACCTTCTTCCTTTTGGCATCACGCACTCCAAATGGCCACATATCTTCTCAATATAATTCCTCACAAAATAATTGACTCCGCGTCTCCTCTCAAGGTTTTATATCAAAAAGATCCGTCTTATTCCCATCTTCGCGTTTTTGGATGTTTATGTTATCCGCTATTTCCTTCTCCCACCATAAATAAACTCCAAGCCCGTTCCACCCCTTGTGTTTTTTTGGGATATCCGACTCATCATCGTGGCTATAAGTGTTATGATTTATCTTCCCGGAAAATCATTGTTAGTAGGCATGTCATATTTGACGAAACTAAATTTCCATTTGCCAATTTAAATACTCCGTCCCAAAATTCTTATTCCTTTTTGGATGAGGGCTTTAATCCTCACATTTTGGGTCATTGGGCAGCCCAGTCTGTGTCTTCGGACAATCTGGACCAGCCTGGTCCACCTTCCCAGCCAACAGTGTCGGCCCAATCTACAGCTGTCCCAACGTCTTCTGTCCAAACTCCTGCTCCCACCTGGTCAATGCCCATCCGTTCCTTCTCTGGGCCGCTTGATGATGTATCTACATCAGGCCCACCTCTTTCTCCTATACAGCTGCCCATTCTCATACATCAACCAGATTCTATACAGCAGCCCATTCCAAATTCGTCTCTCCGTCCCGTTACTCGCAGTCAACATGGTATTTTTAAACCAAAAACTCCGTTTAATCTTAATACCACTACTAAATCTGCAATTCCTCATAACCCGGTGTCGGCCTTAAATGACCCTAATTGAAAAATGGCTATGTCTAATGAATTTGATGCTCTTATTGAAAATGGGACGTGGGATTTGGTACCCCGTCCACCTGGTACTAATGTCATTCGATCTATGTGGATATTTACTCATAAGCACAGGTCAGACGGATCATTTGAGCGGCATAAAGCTCGGCTAGTAGGTGATGGGAAAACACAACAGGTTGGAGTTGATTGTGGAGACACGTTTAGTCCGGTTGTGAAACCTGCTACGATCCGTACTGTTTTGAGTTTGTCACTTTCTAAAGGGTGGTCGATTCATCAGCTTGACGTTAAGAATGCCTTCCTACATGGCAATCTTAATGAGACTGTATATATGCATCAGCCCTTGGGTTTTCGGGATAGGCATTTTTCGGATCATGTTTGTTTACTACGGAAGTCATTATATGGACTCAAGCAGGCCCCTCGGGCGTGGTACCAACGGTTTGCTGACTATGTTTTTTCTCTCGGGTTTATTCATAGTAAGTCCGACCACTCGTTGTTCATTTACAAAAAGGGTAATGAAATGGCATATCTTCTGTTATACGTTGACGACATTATTTTGACCACCTCCTTAGATTCCCTCCGGTGCTCTATTATGTCTCAACTTAATTCTGAATTTGCCATGAAAGACCTGGGTCATTTGAGCTACTTTCTTGGTATTGCTGTAACACGAAAGCCTGGCCTTCTATTTTTATCTCAACGCAAATATGCGTCTGAAATTATTGAGCGGGCTGGTATGGCCTCATGTAAGCCGGCAGCTACTCCCGTTGACACAAAACCTAAGTTGGGTGCTACTACTAGTCCGCCTTATGTCGAACCTTTTAACTACCGGAGTTTGGCCGGAGCTCTTCAGTATCTCACTTTCACTAGGCCAGACATAACTTATGCAGTTCAACAGGTATGCCTATTCATGCATGATCCACGCGATATACATATGAATGCTTTAAAACGCATTATTCGATATATCAGTGGTACACTTGAGCATGGATTGTGTCTTTATCCCTCGTCTATGAGTGCATTAGTCTCCTATACTGATGCCGACTGGGCGGGATGTCCAGATACTCGCCGTTCCACGTCTGGGTATTGCATGTTTTTAGGGGATAACCTCGTTTCTTGGGCTGCTAAACGGCAACCTACCATTTCGCGGTCTAGTGCTAAGGCCGAATATCGTGGGGTTGCTAATGTTGTTTCTGAGTCTTGTTGGCTTCGCAATCTCCTTCTGGAATTGCATTGCCCGATTCGAAAGGCCACCTTGGTCTACTGTGATAATGTTAGTGCTATTTACCTTTCTGGTAATCCTGTTCAACATCAGCGGACCAAGCATATTGAGTTAGATATTCATTTCGTCAGGGAAAAGGTGGCAAAAGAAGAAGTTCGTGTGCTACATGTTCCCTCACGGCATCAAGTAGCTGATATTTTTACAAAAGGACTTCCGTTGGTTCTCTTTGAGGACTTTAGGGACAGTCTCAGTGTTCGTAAACCTCTCGCTGTGACTGAGGGGGTGTGTTAGAATATGAACATATCTTGAATAAAGATATGATTATATTTGTATAGTTGTTTTGGTATTATCTCCACGTAAATAGTTAAAAAATTATTTACTGTATCAATCTGTTGTATTTGATTTATTTAGTTACCAAAGGATAGAATAGGTTAGCTAGAATTATGGAATGCTTCCTCTTATAAACTCTTGTAAAACATTGAGAGAGTTTTATCGAAATATATCTTCCTTCAATTCCAAACCCTTTCAACACGTCGTGAAACACTAAATAATTCCCAAGACTGACTCACAAATATTCCTACTAGCAGTAGCTTGCAAGACTTGACATCTATTTTCTGCAAAATTTTAAAGACTGAAATAATTAATCAATAATATTGTTGAAACTTTGTTTTTTTTTTATACTATATGTAGCGGTCATGTTCTTCATAAAATAAAATTCATTTAAATTAAGATTATATTACTCCATTTGTCACACCCGATTTATTATAATTTGTCATTTTGGATATCTCATTCGATTTATAACATTCCAAAATGACAAGTGTATATTATTTTTATATTTCATGAGATCCACTTGTTATATTCACAATAACTATGTACTTACTACTCATTCAACTCATTCTATCTGTTATTTTACTTTTCATACTTATAATACCTTTTCACTCATTTTTTTCTTATCTTATTATATTAATATTTCTTAATCTCGATGTCGATGTCAAAAAAAAAAAAAAAACCTTAAATCAAATGGGACGGAGGTAGAGCAGTCTCAACAAATTCATAGTCAAATACAGTTAAAGTCAATACGAGTGAATTCCACGTTAAATGCACCATATTTTTTTTTTACATAATACTTATGCAAAGTCTTGCACAAATAATTATGTAGTCAAAATAATTGGTGGAACTTTTACGTTCTACTTCACTTTATATTAATTTTTATTTTTATCTGTCCTATTTCATTATACGTTACTCAAAATGACAAGTTTTTATACTAATAATATCAATTAAATTATTATTTTCTCATTTATTCTCTCTCATACTTTACTTTTTCTAATCACAACACTTCCTTCTACTAATTATTTCTCATCAAACATAATTCTATTTGTTTAGAGGTTAATATGACTAAATTTTGATTAAATATTTAGAAAAAAAAATATTTAAATAAAATTCTTAAAATTGTTATTAATATATGTATCATTAAAATAGTATTAATAATTATTTTTTAAAATAAATAAGTAAAAAAATATAGGACAAAATTTAATCAAATTTACAATATAATTCTTTTTTTTTTCTTTTCTTTTTTCAAGGATTGAGTAAGCTTTTTTAATGTGTTAACTTTTTTCATGAAAATATAGAATTTAATAGCTTTCCATTATTAAAGTATGTAAGTTGCAGAAAAAAGAGTGAAAAGAAAAATTGACTAAGTAAATGAATGCAGACTAGAAAGTAGAGTTTGGATTATTGTCTGTGTCCTGCAGTACAATAACAATAACAATAAAACAATAACAATAATGATGGGATGCTCCATTACCATACATACACCAAAATATTACATCTATTATTGTGCTTTTCTGGGTCTTTGAAGCATTTGTAGAAAAATAATCTATTATTGTCATATACTCCCTCCGTCCCACGTGAATAGATACTTATTTCCTTTTTGGGACGTCCCACGTGAATAGACACTGCCCAAAATGGAAAATAATTTATTATTTTATATTCATCCTACCCCACCCACTCATTCTCTCTCTTCATTTCCTATCACACAATTTATTCAACCAACTCCACTCATTCTCTCTCTTCATTTCCTACCACACATTTTCATTATTATATTCATTTTCCTTAGTTATTGTGCCAAGATTTTTGGTGTCTATTCACTCACGTGGGACGGAGGGAGTATAATATAATAATAAAGTCAGGTTCAATGGGCCTGCAATTACTTGGGACCATAAAGAAAATTCAATAAATGTCCAACACTATTTTAAGGTGGCTATGACTATTTATGTATTTTCTCAGTCACTAAAAATGATTGTTTAAATTTTTAAATTTTTTGTTTTAAAATAAATGTTCAATTTTTTGGAAAATTACTAAGGAGAATGATCAGGAAGTTCTAAAAAGGTATTATAATGTCCGAAAAGTTCCTTCACGTGTTGAATTCTTCTTGTTGTATTATTTCTATAAATTATTGCATCATATATACGTGTATAATATTTAATGGATGATGGCAGAAGGCGACGGCGGCGAGCAGCATGGATGGTGGCAGTGGACGGTGGTTGGCGGGCAGCAGAGAGCGGCGGTGATCAGTGGTGTGGGAGCAGTTGTAATGATGTTGTATCAGAATTTTAAATTAATGCGTAATTGCTTCCATTATCATACATTACTGCATAAATAAGAACTTTTTGATCATTTCAATTTAATCAGAAACTTAATGGGAAGTGATATGCCACAAAAGAAACTTCCCAAATTACTAACTCCTTACTCTTCATAAAACAAAGTCTAATTCACACGTAGACTTGTGATATAATACGATGAAATCATTAAGATTTTTTTATATACTTATATTACAGAAATGCTTAAGTTTAACATTTTTACGAGTGTCTCTCAAAATAAAAATTAAATAATATTCATTTTAAAATTAGGACAAATGAATGTGTGTATATAATCATGCAATGTAACAATGCTTAGGTCATTTGAACTTATCAGTTAAGAATGTTCATTGATTATGCAAGGAGAATACTCCATTGATGATAATCTTTTAAAAAGAGGTCCCCATGACTATATTGCACCACTTTTAAAGAGGGGAACTGTGACGACCCCAACCCTAGGCACTTATTTTAAATATTAAATTATATGCTTTTAATATTTATGTCATCTTTATATGTTCAATTATATCTTTATATTCTTAAATTAAGATAAATTGGGTGAAAAGTAAATTGAGGAACTTATGAGAATTTATTGGACATTAAATAAAGAAGCTAGGGAAAATAATAAAATTGGGAAAATGCTAAATAGTATGGGGAGGTTAAATGAGTGGGATGAATTAGTGGGATAAGGATTTAATTTAAATTTAATGGGTAGGGGAAAGCCTTGACTTATTTCCATGGGGGGCCAAAATCCCTTAACCACCCATCCTCTTGCCATGTGTCACTTCCCTACTCCTCCTCTTACTTCCCCTCCTTCTCCTTCATTTCACTACCATTTCTTCATCCAAGAGCAAGAGAGAAAACCTCCATTGATGTTCCTTTGTCCAAGCTTTGCTCTAAGACATCTCTTCATCAAAAATCAAATCCAAGAGCACCTTTGAAGTTGAATCTCCTAGAGGAACCCATCTAGACCAATCTTTCCTTATAAAAAATCCAAAGGTAAGTTATTATGACCTTTTCTTTCCTTGAATGATCATGAAAATGAATGTTATTGTGATTGTTCTCTTGAATATGATGATTGGGAACTTTGTTGGTTTATAGAAATATTATGATTTATGGATGTTGAATTTATCTAGGTTTAAGACTTGAATTCTTGGAGTTAAATGAGTGGATTGAAGTTACTAAAGTTGGGAATGCCCCTTAGGTTCATAACTTAGAAAATACTTGGTTGGAATCTTGGTATTTTGGGAGATTGTTGTTGTTGCTGCTGTTTTTCCATTTCTGGGCCGAGGGCACGAGTCGTGACCTCAGGCACGAGTCGTGCCATGTGAAGGTCACGAGTCGTCCCTTGGGTAAAGGGAAGTCGTGACCTGTGGACGCCGTGTTCGAAGGGGAAATTTGGGGACGAAGTCGTGCCCTGGGCACGAGTCGTGCCCTGGTCTGGAATTTCACCTCAACTTCATAGCTATTTAAACCTAATCAAACTCGAACCAAAATGAAACATCCTTACCTTAGATTAAAGTAGAATACTTTGGCTTCACAAGGACGTTCTAAGTGATCAAATTGGAATAGTAGAAGGACTTTAAATGATGATTGGAAAACCCTAGATAACCTAGTTTGGCAACTAAACAATCATGATCCCAACTTGGTAGATTCCCCTTAGACCTTTCAAGAGGCTATGTATTATTGTATAATGACTTTGTAGGATGGATTTATGCTACTTCCTTGCCTTACATTGAGTTCATATACATTGTTTCTATTGCATAGTGTATTGAATAAATGTTGCACTATGATATTGGTTGGACATGAGTATAGTTTACCATGTTGATATGTTGTTATCCCTTTTTGTGGATTTTATTCAAGTATCTATTATGTGCTTGATTATGTGTGAGTCACCGACGTTGGGGTATAATGTATCACGATCAATTATGGAAGTGTGACCTAATGTGATCGGATTATGTTATATGTGGCCGTCCCCTCCTGTGGCCACGGGTTGGGGTATAGCGTCTGTATTGAGCCAAAAGCCTTACAGAGTTGCTACTGTCTTATATGGTTCCCTGAAAAACGGGTCTTATAAGACGTGAGTATTGCTTAAGCAGCTCACTGTAATTGGAGTATTATTATACCCAATGTTGTACGACTCGTTCGGACGGGAAAAGGTAAACCAAGGTAATGGAATGTGTTTATAGCTTTCCCAATGTGTTGTGTGCGACTTGTTATATGTTGCATTTATTTGGCATATTCTTTGCATCCATAATAGCTTGCTGAGATTTATTCTCACCCCTCTCCCTTCTTGTTTTAGATCCCGAGACAGAGGACCGCCCAAGTAAGGACGGAAAGGAGTTTGGTGTGAGCATTTTGGGATATTGTCGGGGTACGTTAGGTTGGCGTAGAAATTATTTTGTCATAATTCCTTTTGGGAGTTTGTAATTATAAACTTTATTTTCTACGTTAAAAACCAATATCTTTTGTAACTAAACAGTTGATTGTTTTCAAAGTTAGTTATCTCCTCCTCCGATGTGGAGTTGAGTGGAGTTCTTTTGAAATGTTATATTATTAATGCTTATGTTTGAAAGTCAAAGTAAAGTTTTAAAAGTTTAGTGTTTTTGGGTTAGTTTGGGGACGCACCAACTCGGGACACGTGTAGGTTCGGGTCGGGGTCCTCACAAGTTGGTATCGAGCTCGGTTAGAATTCTTGGGTAGAGTCTAGGCGAGTGAGAGTGTGTGGTAAGCGACGTCGAGTGTTTAATGCAGGAGTTTGTTGTAATGGCGGGAAATGAAGGTGATCCGAATCTGGGTTTGGGTAATGTTGGCAATCCAAATGCCGAGATGATGGACATGTTCCGAGGGTTCCTTCAGCATATGGCAACTCAGAATCAAAATTTGAATCAGAATCTAGGCAGACAAGGGCAACATGGGTTGGAGAAGTTCGTGAAGATGTCTCCTCCTAGCTTCAAAGGAGATCCGGATCCGGTGAAGGGCGAGAGGTGGCTTGAGGCTATGAACAAGATTTTCGCAGCTATGGAGAGTACGGATGCGGAGAAAGTGAGATGCGCCGTTTTCAAATTGGAAGGACCAGCGGAGCATTGGTGGCAAGTAGTAAAGGATGGTTGGGACCGAGATTTGACACCGCAGACGTGGGAGAACTTCACGCTCAAGTTCCGAGATCATTTTGTGCCGATGGTTACTAGAGACAAGAAAGAAGGCGAGTTCCTGAAGCTGGAGCAAGGGACCATGACGATAGCGCGGTATTCGGCTAAGTACACGTAGTTGGCCCGATATTGTCCCCATTTGGTGCCGAGATGAGGAGGCGAGTTTACCGGTTTGTGAAAGGTTTAAGAGTTGAGTTTCGGAAGCGGTTGTTGACGCATGCTTCGCCAATTTCCAAGCGGCGGTGAATATGGCGTACCGGATTGAGAACGACATAGAGGAGCATCGTGGTAAGAATGAAGGAGGAAACGAGGAACAGATTTCGAGGGTCAAGGATCGGGACGAGAATAGAGTGCGGTAGGGACTTTCACCGGGAGCGAATCGAGGAGGTCGTGTGGCGGCTCAGGCAAATCGTGCGACTTCCGGTCGGTTTGGGACAACATGTGGGTTTTGCAAGAGGATAGGGCATTCGAAGACAAATGTTGGAGCAAACAAGGCAAGTGTTTGGAGTGTGGATCGCCGGGCCATTTCGGGAGGAATTGTCCCAAGTTACGAGAATAAACGGCGGGTGCCGGATTCGGGGTCAAGGTAGTGGTGTGAAGAGAGATGTTGATGGGAAACCTAAGGATAAAGTCCAAGGTCGTGTGTTTGCTTTGGGTCGAGGAGAGGTCGATCCTAATGCCGTCATTAGAGGTATAGTTCTGTCTCGGGAGTTAAGGCCCGCATTCTTATAGATCCGGGTCTTCCCATTCATTTGTGGCGTCTCATTTTGCATTCTCATTGCATATCTTGCACGAATCTATGCCTTATGTGTTAGAGGTCTCTACTCCTATGGGAGAGAGCCTTGAATCTTCTTTGATATACCGTGGATGTGATGTGACTATATGTGGGCATGTATTGCCGGTGGATTTGGTCGAGTTACCAATCCGTGATTTTGATGTGATCCTTGGTATGGATTGGTTAAGTCGGTGCCATGCTTTGGTAGGCTGTCGTAGAAGCGAGTCTCATTTGCTATGCCCGATGTGCCTACATTTATATTTGATGCCGATAAATCTATGTTCGGGTTACATGTTATTTCGCCTTAAAAGCTAGAAAGATGCTATCTAAGGGGTGTACGGGTTACTTAGCTTATGTGGTAGATTCCAATAAGAAGTCTCCGAGTTAGCTCATGTTCCGGTTGTGAATGAATTTAGTGATGTGTTCTCTAGTGAGTACTCTATGCCTCAGGACCGTGAGATAGAGTTTTGTATTGACTTAGTACACGGTACCGCTCCTATCTACTAAAGCACCCTATAGAATGGCTCAGGCCGAGTTAAAAGAGTTGAAGGTCCAATTGCAAGAATTGTTAGACCGAGGTTTTATTCGTCTAGTGTGTCTCCGTGGGGAGCACCGGTCTTGTTTGTTAGGAAGAAGGATGGTACCTTACGATTGTGTATTGACTATCGTTTGTTAGAACCAAGCCACCATTAAGAATAAATATCCTCTTCCGCATATAGATGATTTGTTTGACCAACTCCAAGGTTCCGTTATCTACTCAAAGCTTGATTTGAGAAGCGGATACCATCGATTGAAAGATTAGGCCAGGATGATGTTGCTAAGACGGCTTTTCGAACTAGATATGGTCATTATGAGTTTGTTGTGATGCCGTTTGGGTTAACTAATGCTCAGTAGTATTTATGGATATGATGAACCGTGTTTTCAAGCCTTATCTTGATAGTTTTGTGGTGGTCTTTATTGATGATATTCTTGTGTATTCTAAGTCCGGGAAGAGCATGAGAACCATTTGAGGATTGTCTTGTCCGTTCTTCGTGAGAAGCGGTTGTATGCTAAGTTCGGTAAGTGCGAGTTTTGGCTTGAGCGGATTTCTTTCTTGGGGCATGTTGTGTCGAGTTCGGGAATTTACGTTGATCCTTCAAAGATTGAGGCCGTGGTTAATTGGAAGCAACCTTCGGCGTGGCCAGAGGTCCGTAGTTTTCTTGGTTTGGCGGGGTATTATCGGAGGTTCATTGAGGGGTTTTCTCGGATTGCGACTCCGTTGACTAGGTTGACTCGGAAAGATGTATCGTTTGTATGGGATTCCAAGTGTGAAGCAAGCTTTGATGAATTGAAGAAGAGATTGACAACGGCTCCTATTCTTACCCTTGGGATGGTTGTGAGAATTTTGTGATCTATAGTGATGCCTCGAAGGCGGGTTTGGGATGTGTATTGATGCAAAATGGGAAGGTTATTGCGTATGCCTCTAGGAAGTTATCACCGGCGGAGCAGAATTATCCTACTCATGATATGGAATTGGCGGCGATTGTATTTGCGTTGCATAAGTGGAAGCATTATCTTTACGGAGCGAAATTCGAGATTTTCACCGATCATAAGAGTTTGAAGTACCTATTTACCCAAAAGGAGTTGAACAACCGGCAAAGAAGATGGTTAGAGTTTTTGAAGGATTTTGATTGTGTCATATCCTATCATCAGGGAAGGCCGATGTGGTGGCCGATGCGATTAGCCGAAAGGCGTATGTGACAGCCTTGAGTTCTCGGGAGTTGAAGAGTGAAGTGATAGTTGCGAATGTTCGAGCCGTTCCGACATTGTATGGTGATTTGAAGGAAGCTCAACAAGAAGATCCGGAATTGAAGAAAATTTGTGATCAAGTGCAAGATGGGAAAGCGGGGATTTTGCTTTGAATCGAGATGGGATTTTAACCTTCCAAGGAGAATTTGCGTTCGTCATCGCCGGAAATCAAGAAGCGTGTTTTAGAGGATGGCCATAAGTCCAAGTTTGCGATTCATCCGGGAGTACCAAAATGTATCAAGACTTGAAGCGTGGATATTGGTGGAATGGAATGAAAAGGGAAATAGCGGATTATGTATCTAAGTGTTTGACTTGTCAACAGATCAAGGCAGAACATCAAAGACCGGCGGGACTACTTCAACCATTGGATATTCCGGAGTGGAAATGGGAAGGGATCTCGATGGATTTTGTTTCGGGTTTGCCTCTCACCGCAAAGAAGATGGATGCTATATGGGTTATTGTGGATCGGTTGACGAAGTCGGCTCATTTCTTCCGGTATCAACCAAGTTTTCGTTAGAGAAGTTAGCTCGGTTGTACTTAAAGGAGATTGTAAGACTTCACGGAGTTAGGTTAGTATTGTTTCCGATAGAGATCCGAGGTTTACATCTAGATTCTGGAGAGCATTGCATGAAGCTTTGGGTTCTAAGTTATGTTTTAGTACGGCATTTCATCCTCAAACCGATGGTCGGTCCGAGAACTATTCAGATACTTGAGGATATGTTACGAGCTTGTGTGATGGATTTCCAATTATCTTGGGAGGATCATCTACCGTTAGTCGAGTTTGCTTACAACAACAGTTATCAGTCTAGTATTGAGATGGCTCCGTATGAAGCATTGTATGGTAGGAAGTGTCGATCTCCGATGTGTTGGGACGAGGTTGGTGAAGCGAGACTTTGGGGCCCGGATTTGGTTCGAGATTCTACGGAGAAGATCAAGGTGATTCGGGATAGATTGAAGACGGCTCAGAGTAGACAGAAAAGCTACGCCGACAATAGAAGGCGGGATTTATCTTTTCGGGTTGGTGACTTTGTGTTCTTGAAGGTCTCTCCGAGGACGGGGATAGGTTCGGTAATAAGGGCAAGTTGGCTCCGAGGTTTGTAGGTCCGTTTGAGATTCTAGAGAAGATAGGGGAATTGGCTTACCGGTTAGCGTTGCCTCCGTCTTTTCTTTACTCCATGATGTCTTCCATGTTTCGATGCTTAGGAAGTATTGTCATGACCCCTCCCATGTTTTGAGCTCTCCTCCCGATGATGTCCAAGCGGACATGTCGTATGTTGAAGAACCATTAAGAGTATTAGAATTCCAAGTTAAAGAGTTGAGAACCAAGAGTATTCCGATAGTGAAAGTCCTTTGGAAGAATCACACCGTAGAGGAAGCAACGTGGGAGCTAGAGTCGGAGATGAGAGCGAAATACCCGTGGTTGTTTGAAAATCCAAGTAAGTTTCTTTTTTAAAATTCGGGTCGAATTTTCTTTAAGGGGGAGTGAGTGTGACGACCCCAACCCTAGGCACTTATTTTAAATATTAAATTATATGCTTTTAATATTTATGTCATCTTTATATGTTCAATTATATCTTTATATTCTTAAATTAAGATAAATTGGGTGAAAAGTAAATTGAGGAACTTATGAGAATTTATTGGACATTAAATAAAGAAGCTAGGGAAAATAATAAAATTGGGAAAATGCTAAATAGTATGGGGAGGTTAAATGAGTGGGATGAATTAGTGGGATAAGGATTTAATTTAAATTTAATGGGTAGGGGAAAGCCTTGACTTATTTCCATGGGGGGCCAAAATCCCTTAACCACCCATCCTCTTGCCATGTGTCACTTCCCTACTCCTCCTCTTACTTCCCCTCCTTCTCCTTCATTTCACTACCATTTCTTCATCCAAGAGCAAGAGAGAAAACCTCCATTGATGTTCCTTTGTCCAAGCTTTGCTCTAAGACATCTCTTCATCAAAAATCAAATCCAAGAGCACCTTTGAAGTTGAATCTCCTAGAGGAACCCATCTAGACCAATCTTTCCTTATAAAAATCCAAAGGTAAGTTATTATGACCTTTTCTTTCCTTGAATGATCATGAAAATGAATGTTATTGTGATTGTTCTCTTGAATATGATGATTGGGAACTTTGTTGGTTTATAGAAATATTATGATTTATGGATGTTGAATTTATCTAGGTTTAAGACTTGAATTCTTGGAGTTAAATGAGTGGATTGAAGTTACTAAAGTTGGGAATGCCCCTTAGGTTCATAACTTAGAAAATACTTGGTTGGAATCTTGGTATTTTGGGAGATTGTTGTTGTTGCTGCTGTTTTTCCATTTCTGGGCCGAGGGCACGAGTCGTGACCTCAGGCACGAGTCGTGCCATGTGAAGGTCACGAGTCGTCCCTTGGGTAAAGGGAAGTCGTGACCAGTCAGGGGACGCCAGGTTCAGAAGGGGAAATTTGGGGACGAGTCGTGCCCTGGGGCACGAGTCGTGCCCTGGTCTGGAATTTCACCTCAACTTCATAGCTATTTAAACCTAATCAAACTCGAACCAAAATGAAACATCCTTACCCTAGATTAAAGTAGAATACTTTGGCTTCACAAGGACGTTCTAAGTGATCAAATTGGAATAGTAGAAGGACTTTAAATGATGATTGGAAAACCCTAGATAACCTAGTTTGGCAACTAAACAATCATGATCCCAACTTGGTAGATTCCCCTTAGACCTTTCAAGAGGCTATGTATTATTGTATAATGACTTTGTAGGATGGATTTATGCTACTTCCTTGCCTTACATTGAGTTCATATACATTGTTTCTATTGCATAGTGTATTGAATAAATGTTGCACTATGATATTGGTTGGACATGAGTATAGTTTACCATGTTGATATGTTGTTATCCCTTTTTGTGGATTTTATTCAAGTATCTATTATGTGCTTGATTATGTGTGAGTCAGCTGACGTTGGGGGTATAACGTATACGATCAATTATGGAAGTGTGACCTAATGTGATCGGATTATGTTATATACGTGACCGTCCCCTCCCGTGGCCACAGGTTGGGGTATAGCGTCTGTATTGAGCCAAAAGCCTTACGAGTTGCTCTTTGTCTTATTTGGTTCCCTGAAAACGGGTCTTATAAGACGTGAGTATTGCTTAAGCAGCTCACTGTAATTGGAGTATTATTATACCCAATGTTGTACGACTACTGTTCAGACGGGAAAAGGTAAACCAAGGTAATGGAATGTGTTTATAGCTTTCCCAATGTGTTGTGTGCGACTTGTTATATGTTGCATTTATTTGGCATATTGCTTTGCATCCATAATAGCTTGCTGAGATTTATTCTCACCCCTCTCCCTTTACTGTTTTAGATCCCGAGACAGGAGGACCGCCCAAGTAAGGACGGAAAGGAGTTTGGCTGTGAGCATTTTGGGATATTGTCGGGGTACGTTAGGTTGGCGTAGAAATTATTTTGTCATAATTCCTTTTGGGAGTTTGTAATTATAAACTTTATTTTCTACGTTAAAAACCAATATCTTTTGTAACTAAACAGTTGATTGTTTTCAAAGTTAGTTATCTCCTCCTCCGATGTGGAGTTGAGTGGAGTTCTTTTGAAATGTTATATTATTAATGCTTATGTTTGAAAGTCAAAGTAAAGTTTTAAAAGTTTAGTGTTTTTGGGTTAGTTTGGGGACGCACCAACTCGGGACACGTGTAGGTTCCGGGTCGGGGTCCTCACAGGAACATAGGGGTTCTTGTAATCTAGCTTAAATGATGTGATTTTCCAATGGTTAGCAGAAAAAATGGTATTCTTATTGATTATGATAGTCCTTAATTTTTCTTTAGATAAAATAATTGAGCAAAGTTTATATTCAAAAATAAAATAAAATAAAATGAATTCTTGTAAATAATCCATTTTTCATAAATATTATGAAAAATTGGTTTTATGATTTCAAAATTATATGTCCATCAGTTAAAACAAGGGGAATTTGACCCGAAAATTTCTTTTGGAATAAATTACTTCCCCTCAAGTTCCTCATTAAATCGAAATGGCCTGAAAATTCTTATGCAGTAATATATAATACTGCATGCAATATTAATATATTCACTCATATGTGAATATAATACTTCATCTATAATACAACATGGAGATAGAACTTCTCGAACATTATGATACTTTTTTAAAACTTTCCGGTCACTCTCCCTTAAAACAATTGTTTAAAATTTTTAATCTCTAGTTGTTTTAATCAGTTATAACGATCAGATTTGTGATTTAACAATTTTAATAGATGAATGATAGTATTAAAAGATACTACTAATAATTATTGTTTTTAAATTTGATTGTGAAATGAATGTAATTATTCTTGGAAAGTAAGAAATAAATACTAGTTAGAGATATGCATTACACCTTTATAGATTATAGAGACATATAAATCTCTTTGGAAACATGTAATCTAGCATAAATTATGATCATGTTTAGAAAATTTAATAGAATCCAAATCAAATCAATTTAATAAAAAGTCATTTAGTTTGAATAGAGAATGAGAAAAGATGATTACTTAATTATGCAAGTTGAGTGCAAACTTCTCAACAAAGTGAGAAATAATCTGTCTCAAAATAAATGTCAGATTATTGTCTTCATTTTGAATGAATGTCAGATTATTATCTTAATATTTGCTTTTAATTAATATTGAGTTTGAAATTATTTTAAATATTTATTTTGGGATTGGGACGGAAGATTTTTTTTTTTGATACTCAGGTTCCCAGCTTTGTCGGACTAAGTCCTGGACCACCAGCCACTGGCCCCTCAGTGACTGGCGGAGGTAAATCGCGGGATATATCCGAGATAGTCAGGGTGGTAGCACCCCTTATACTCCTGGCCCCAAAAAAACCCTCCTACATGACGCTTACATTATTCTTACATCACCAATTAGGTATGCATTAAATTCAACTCATTCTAATAGGCTAGTTGCACAAGGGTAAAGATGTCCTTTTCAGAATAGGGTCAAAATGGTCTTTTGCAAGAATCACTCAAGAAGTTATGGAAATGTAGGATTAGGAGAGGAGGTTGGAATCCTATTCTTTAGCCATTACAAATGACCAAACTGACAAATCTCTCTCTTTCTCTCTCTCTCTCTCTCTCCTCCATTTTCTTTAATTAAAAAAAATTCTGACCCTTTCTCTCTCTATCTATAAATATGCAAACAAAAAAGTGTCTCTACCCATAAGAAAGCAAAAACTGACCTATTCACACCAAAATATACACACACAAAGTTGTGTGTTGAAATTGATTTTCTCTCCTCATTCAATCCAAAACAACAAACGTCCCTCTGATATCTCTGACCCTATCGTTTAGTCACAAAATCTGCATGTGGTACTCTTGTTGTTAACCCATCCTTTTTAATGCATCACCAAGAAAAATAATTTTTTTCTTTTAAAAATAATCAAGATAAAGAAAAAAAATCCTAGGTCCCCACTTTTCTCTCTCTACTTTCTCTCTCCTCTTACCTTTTTTACCTAAAATATTAAATTTACATGTCCATCACTCCTCCTCTCTATAAATGCATGCACAACCCACCACCCCACACCTTGTTCTTGTGTTTCTTGATATCACACCCTTCACACAGCCACAAACCAGCAAAACAAACTTATTTGAAGGATTTGAAGCAAACCCATTTCAAGATTTGTGTTTTTAAACATACCCAGTTGGAGATTTTTGTGGGATTGATATAGATTTTTGAAAAAGTTGGAAACTTTTAGAGAGTTTTTTTTCTTTTTTTGAAGAATGGCTATTCAAGCACAGATGTATTCTAAGAATCTTGGGTACCCTTTTGGTGGTGGTGGTTCTCAAGATTTGATTGATAATGGTTGTGGGTTAAATGATTTTTCTTTCAATCTTCAACAACAACAACATTTGCAACTTCAACAACAACAACATTTGCAACTTCAACAACAGAGGAATCAAAAGTTGTTTTTACAGAACAGTGACAACAACAACAATCAGTCAATGGGACTGTTTTCTCAATCCATGGCTGCCCAGATGGAAAAACAGAAGCAAGATATTGATACTTTCATCAGTTTACAGGTATATAACCAATTTAGCATTCTCAAACCAAAATCAAAATCATTTTTGTCATTTTTTATTATTTTTCTCATGATTTCTTGAAATTTTACTGCAGAATGAAAGATTGAGATTGGGTTTATTGCAACAGAGGAAGCAACAACTTCAGTCAATTTTAAAAAGGTGTGAATCAAAAGCACAGATTATGCTGAGGCAAAAAGATGAAGAGATTGCCAAAGCAATCCACAGGAAAATGGAGCTTGAAGATTTCTTGAGAAGAATCGAAATCGAGAATCAGGCATGGGAAAGAGTGGCATATGAGAACGAAGCAATGGTTGTTTCTCTCAACAAAACAATCGAGCAAATCAGACAACAGCAGCAACAAATTTCTTGTTTTTCAAACAACAATGGAGTGGAAGATTCAGAATCTTGCTGTGAAAATGGGAAAAACAGAGGAAATTATGAAAATAAAGAAGAAAATCATTCAGGAAATATGATTTGCAAGAACTGCAATTCTGGAAATTCGTGCGTGATTTTGCTGCCTTGTAGACATCTTTGTGCATGTAAAGACTGTGAAGTGTTTCTTGATTCATGCCCTGTCTGTGGAATGGAAAAGAAAGCTACCATAGAGGTCTTGTTTTGATGCATTTTCTTGGGAAATTTCATTCAAAAGTTAGCTTTCCCGAAAAATATAACGATTTGTACTTAACCTTTTTCTTTTACTGTGCAAGATTTTGATTATTCATATCAGAAAACATTAATGTTCAAATTACTTTGAGCTGATTTTAACAGTGACAGAAAGGAGAGGGAAACGGCATTGTCAATCCAAGAAAATTGTTGGGTTATTTTTTTTCAGAAAATTTTAGGGTAAACTTGTTTCTCCCTCCCTAAGTTATAAAAAATTCTGTTTTTAAATATATCGACTTGATGTTTTAAAGCCTAAACTCACTGTTTTAAGACATAAACTCACTATTTTATTTTCTAGCTTAAACTCACTATTTTAACGCCTAAACTCACTATTTTATTTTCTAGGTATTTTAAGGCCTAAACTCAATGTTTTAAGGTCTAAACTCAATATTTTTAAGAATAAAAGTGGACTTTTTATAACTTATGAAATAACAAGTTTCCCCTAAAACTTACTCCTTTTCTTTTCTTTGGGGAAATTTAGGGAGTGATTTTGGAGAAATAAATGGCTTTATTTATGGTGAGATTTGAATAGAATTTCCTTTTTGAAACTGCAATGGGTTGTACGGATGTGGATGTGGATGTGGATGTGGACCTAGACTAATACGGCAATCCAGCTCGCACTTATTCATGTCCGTGCACTGTCTGATTTCTATGTCATTTATTTAAAAGAATATTTTAGATATTTTATATTTGCTCGTCAATCTCATTTTTTAATTCAAATTGCTCATAATCTTGATCTTTGATGCAGTTAAACTGTTATACAGTTGAATTGCACGAACTCAAAATTAGTATTGATCTGATTTTGGTGGTAATATGTTTTGTCCAAAGTTATTAATGGTTGAATTGGGGAGGTTTTGGTTGGGAATTGGGAGTAGATATAATGGGGGATATAGACTAGACTAGACTAGATAATAGAAAGTAGTAGTAGTCAAGTTTTGGAAGCATTTGATTGGGTTTTATAGGTGGGGAGAACGATGGACCTCTTCAAATTCTTTTTTTCATTGTTTTTTATCAAATTAATTGAAATATATACAAAAATATATAAAATTTTGATTATTCATTTGAATTTTCTTTATATATGTATATATAAGTATTCTCATAAAATTCTAAAAATTACTATGATGCACTAAAAAATAGTATAATTTTATAAAATGTCATTAGAAAAATCAAATACTTAAAATCTTGGTGAAATATCAATTTAATTAACCGTGAAAATTAAATTAAAATTTCTTTTTTTTATAAGAATTAAAATTAACTTTTCAAAATAATAGATAGAGTATTTGATTATTTATTACATTAAAAATATATATTTTTAAGTGAAACATTTAACTAAAAAATGTCAAAATGCAATATTTATTCTGAAATGCAATTATGGTTATATTCTCAAACTTTTTCTTAAATAGAAGATTCAATTTTCTTGACTGCAATAACTCAATTTCTCTAAAGATGGTCACGCTTTAAGGATATGTATAATCTTAAATGCAGAAATTAATACTATTATATATACGACTCAATTTTTATTTTTTTAATGTAGTAACTCAATTTCCCTAAAAACACTCCTATATTAAGAATATATATTTATTCTTGAGTGGTTTTATTTAAGTAAATGACTCAATTTCTTGAATGCAATCATGATAAAGATATGTATTTAAATATCAAATGTAGTAAGTTTAATTTTGATCACCACCATTTGGTTATACTATCGAGAAAAAGTAATAAGTTTTACTCTCTTCGTCTCGATTTAAGGTTCTTAGTTTTTTTGGATCAATCCTATTTTAAGGTTCTTAGTTGCTTTATTATTTAAAATGGACAATAAGACGCACTTGTCATTCTCACAATAAAAATTCTCTACCCACTTTCTCTCTCCAACTTTACTTTTCATTTTCATGCTCACAACATTTACTTTTTCTTAATATTCGTATCAAGTTAAACTAAGAATCTTAAATTGGGACGGAGGGAGTATTTTGTTAATTTCTTAATGTATAAGTTAGCCAAAAAAAAATAAGTAAATAAATATGTATATTTATTTATTTTAATTTTTTTTTAACTTTGTTTTAGTAATAAGTAAGATGCCCTTAAAAAAATTAATATTTTGGGTTATTTGTTTGTTGGAACTCTAATCCACATAATGTGATGTGTTTGGGCCCAATATACTCATATCATTGTCTTGTGGAACCCTAGTAAGTGCTACTAGTAGTGGTCATGGTGTCAATGTTTTGGGGCTTTCCGTTAAGTTTTGCATCATCATTCTTCTTTCTTTTATTTTCCTTGATGACAATGACTTTTTCACTTTTGTAAAACTCAATCAATCTTTATTTGAAAATATGAGTGATGCATTCCTATCAAAATCTCAATCATATATTTTGAATTTCATTTTAAAATATATTTTTAAAATGTGTGATTATATATTATCTATGCCTGAATATAAAAGTTACCAAATGTGAATGTGCAGAGTCTCGGAGATTAAGAAGAAAAAAAAGTAAGGGGGCGTTTGGTTCGCCTGAATTGGCCATTCCGGAGCGGAATGGAATGGTCAATTTCGTTGACTTCATTCCTTCGTCCCGTTTGGTTCGTAGGAATGAAAAATTTTCCATTCCCTACGGAATGAATTTTCATTTCTTGGAATGGATTTTCATTCCTTCCATATATGAAAGGAATGATGAATTCCTTAGGGAATACAATACCCACCCCCAATCAGTCCCTGCCCTACCCCACCCCCCACCCCCTCAAATTATTATTTTTTTCTGCCTACCCCCCTCCCCACCCCCACCCCCCCACCCCCACGAATTTTTTTTTTTTTTTTCGCCTACCCTCCCCCCATCCAAATTTCCACTGTCCTACCCCCCACCCCCACCCCACCCCCAAAAAATTTTTTTTCTGCCTACCCCCCCCATTCAGCCCTGCCCCCCCACCCCCACCCCACCCCCACAAATTTTTTTTTTCTACCTATCCCCCCATCCAGCCCTGCCCTACCCACCACCCCCCACCCCCATGAATTTTTTTTTCCCGCCTATCCCCCCCATCCCTCGCCCTACCCCCCACCCCACCCCCCACCCCAAAAAAATATTTTTTTTTAAAAAAAAAAGGTAAATTGAACATTTTATTTGCTTTCATTCCATTCCTATAATTTGTATTTTCAAACCAAACATGATTTGTCAAGAAATTGAATGACAATTTCATTCCATTTCGTGTCAACCAAACGGAGGGTTTGACCAGTTTTTTTCCATTCCAATTCCTTCATGAATTCCATTCCATTGACAATTCCATTCCTTCACTTTTTTTCCACCGAACCAAACGGCCCCTAAGTGTTGCGATTATAAAAAGTAAAATAGAAAAGAAAAACTTAGAAAGAGAGTTTTTGTTGCGAGTATTATAAGTGTGTCTCATTGCCTATTTTGGGATAGTAACTTATATACTGAAACGCGCAAAAAGAAAATTAGCAAATTCTACATTGAGATGAAGGGAGTATATTTTAATGGCAAAGATAAATAAATATTATTTTTATCCTCTTTCTATACATTTATACATTTAGTTTTATAATAATAAAATGATTAGTAAAAAATAAAAATAAAAACTATTCAGTAAATAAGTTTCTTACAAAATAACATCCATTTTGAATTTGAATATTCATTTAGAAATAAAGAGAGTACAAGGAATGGGTATTGATCAAATATCTGACACCGATCGTTTAGCTAATTGATCGTTTAGCTAATTAAAAGTGAAAGTGTGATTGCATCACACTTTAGTCAAATCAAAAAGGTTGACTTATTAAAGGTTTTGTTATTTTTTTTGTATTTAAATTAAGTAAATATTTTGTATATTATTTTTATATTTACTAACCTATTAACCGAATTCTATTATGTTTTTAGTATTACTTTTGGTCATTTATGTAGGACTCTCACAAAGATAAGGAAAGATTAAAAGAGATAAGAAGATGGAAGAGATTGTAGATATTGATCAAAGCTCTTCATCAAAGTTTATCCTTACCCATTATCATAGAGCTCCTTGGCTATAAATACAAGACCCAAGGCTAATCACAAGACACGGTTTATACACTCTGAAAAGCTGAAGGATTATATGCTTGAGAGGAATGTTTTATTGTGAGAGTTCTTTTGGTTATTTTGTTATTCTCTTAGTTTACATCTTGTAACCAGTTCAAAAATTATCTTAATAAGAGAATTTTATTGTCTACAGCATATTGCTGTAGATAAGTGTTAAAACATTTGTTGATTTCATTTCTATTTAGTTTTCCGCTGCATTTCTCTGTTGTGCTAGTGCTGGTGCGATAGCATCATGACTCACATCAGCAAATTTTGTGTTCCTGTGAATTTCCTAGCCGCTCCATTTCTTTCAATTGGTATTAGAGCCACACTCGACTTCACTGAGTGAGATCCAAGAAATAGTGGTCATTATGGAAGGACACTTGAATCAATATCGTCCCTCGATTTTAGATGGAACTAATTATGCCATCTGGAAAGCTAAGATGCGTCTCTTCATCAAAGCAATTGATGAACGAGCATGGCTTAGCATTATTATTCCATGGTCCCCCCCTAAGGTTGAAATTAAGAGTAAAGAAGAAGAGGGTGAAACCTTCGAAAAAGTGTACAAAATTAAACCTGAGGAAGAATGGACCACAAATGAGGTCACTCTTGCTAATTACAATTCCAAGGCTCTTGGTGCTATTTCAAGTCATGTGGATGAACACATGTTAGACTTGTTTTAAATCAAAATATAGCAAAGAAAGCCTGAGATATTTTGCAAGCTCACTGTGAAGGTGATGACAGTGTCAAAGCCAATAGGTTAAGGATTCTCATGACCAAGTTTGAAAACTTGAGGATGACTGAGACTGAGGACATAAAAATCTATTCTGCTAGAATAAGAGAAATCTCAAATGAATGTCTCTCCATAGGTGAGCCTATTTCAAATGCTAGATTAGTATACAAAATGTTAAGGACTGTCACAGATAAGTTCAACATTAAAATCGCTGCTATTGAAGAAGCAAATGACACTGCAACCATGGCTTTAGATTCTCTTGTGGGTAAGCTAACCATGTTTGAAATGAGCATTTCCATTCAACAACAACATAAAGCTGAAAGTGTTGCTCTTGCTTCTGCTCTTTCTAAAGCATCCTCAATTCCAAAAGAGATTGAGGAAATCTCAAATGAAATTGATACTTCAAATCTGGAAACCGAAGATGTTGCTCTTTTAACAAAAAAAATTACTTCTTTTCTCAAAAACAAAAGGTACAACAAATTTTCCTCTAAAAAACCAACTACTTTTGATAAACCAAAAGAGGATAATGAGAGTATTTTCAAAAAACCCACTAGTTTTTCTAAAAACAGATCTGAATCTGTTCAGTGTAGAGCCTGCAAAGGCTTTGGGCATTATGCAAATGAATGTGCAAATACTCTGAAGAAAAAAGGGATGAGCCTAAGTGCGACCCTTAGTGATAGTGAGGATGAAGATGAGTTGCTAAACTTAGCAATCATGGAAATCTCGCCTCCAAATCATGAACATCAATCTGATGTAGCTTCAGATGTTATCACATCTACCATCACATCTTTTGAATCCATTATAAACTGTTACACCTTCTCACTGAACAAGAAATCTGAGAGTGAAGAAGAAGATGATGGAAGCTATCAAGAACTTCTTGATGCCTATGCTGAGCTATATGCCGATTGGGAAAAGCGTGTAGAAAAAATCGTCGTTTTTGAAAAGGTAAATGAAAAACTCTCCACTGAACTATCGAAAGTAAAAGGTGAACTTAAAGATTTATCCACTGAAAATGACAACCAAAAAGATTCAATAGCTAAACTTGAGGTCATGCTCACTAAACGTGACATTGAACTTGAGAAGATCAAAACCGAACTCACAAAGGCCAAGAAAACTTTTGAAAAGATGAATACTGGAAAGGCAACTCTTGATGAGGTTCTTAATGTGAGTAAGTTTTCGAAAACAGGTCTTGGTTTCGAATCAAACTTTTTAAAAGAGGGAGAGAGTAGTTCCTCGAAACCTAAAACTTTTCACAAACAAAAATCATCAACCAAGAAGAAAAGATTTGTGTGCCATTACTGCTTCTTACCAGGACATATAAGACCTTTTTGTTATAAAAGAATTCATGATCTGGGAAAAGATACTCCTCAGATGAGTGGTAGGATGCACTCACATCACCACTCACATCGCCAGAAAATAGGTCAGTTCGTATGAATTGAAAAGAAGAGTGAGGAATGCAAGGTAGTTTTTACCTCTCTCAAGAGCAGCATTGCAAGCTCATGGTACTTTGATAGCGGATGTTCAAGGCACATGACAGGTAATGTAGAATTCCTAACTGATTACACCACTGTCAAAGGTGGAAATGTGAATTATGGGGGAGGAGCACAAGGTAAGATTGTTGGTAAAGGTACCTTATGTGTGAATAACATGCCTAAACTAAAAAATGTCTATCATGTAGAAGGTTTAAAAGCCAATCTTATTAGTATAATCCAACTGTGTGATGACAATTTACATGTTAATTTTGACAAACATGAATGCAAAGTGTTTGATAACACCAATCAATGCCTATTCACTGGAGTAAGGTCTCAAGATAATTGTTACAAATTTGGTGACAATTTATCCTGCCTTAGCTCCAAAACAAATGAACTTGAACTATGGCATCAAAAGTTAGGACATGCTAGCTATAGGAAAATAGAAGAATTAGTTAGATTTGATGCTGTTAAACACTTGCCCAAGCTTGACTTTAAACAATCAAGTGTGTGTGGTCCTTGTCAAAAGGGCAAGCAAACCAAAGCCTCTCATCCAAAGGTTGACAAAAGTTCCACGTTTGAAATTTTGGAATTAATACATACTGACCTTATGGGACCTATTGAGGTTGAGAGCTTAGGTAAAAAGAAGTATTCTTTTGTTTGTGTAGATGATTTCTCTAGGTATACTTGGGTGCTATATTTAAAAGAAAAATCTGAAGCACTTGAAGTATTTAAAGTTTGGTACAAAAAGGTAAAAAAATTGTATGGTAAGAAAGTTATCAAAATTAAGTCTGATCATGGAACTAAATATGAGAACACTTTGTTCTCAAAATTTTGTGACTCCAAAGAAATCACCCATGATTTTTCAGCCCCTAAAACTCCTCAACAGAATGGGGTTGCTGAAAGAAAAAATCGTACTTTGCAAGAGATGGCTTGTGTCATGCTTAGTTCTAAAAACATCTCTAAACGATTTTGGGCTGAAGTACTTAATACTGCTTGTCACATAGGAAATAGAATTTATTTGAGAGTTGGGTCAACCATGACTCCCTATGAAATCCTACTTGGTAAAAAACCTACTCTTAAATACTTTCATGTTTTTGGATGCATATGCTATGCTATAAATGATAGAGATTATCTATCTAAATTTGATTTCAAAAGTGACAAAGCTGTTTTTCTTGGATATTCCACAAACAGTCGTGCTTATAGGGTCTACAATCTTAGAACTAAAACTGTGATGGAATCAATTAATGTTACATTTGATGATACTGCTGACTTAAATATAAAATCTCTTGAAGATGATGTCTCAGATTGTATAGAGACAATATAGGAAACTCAGAATCAAACTGAACAGACGCAGCAAAATGGACTGCAGAAAGCAGATGCAGGTACTGATGCGAGCACATCATCACCTACATCAAGACAAACAAAATCTGCTTCAGAATCCGAAGATTCTGACTGTGAAGCTGAGAATTTGGATAGGACCAAGGACATACCCAGCAGAGTACAAAAGAATCACCCAATATCTCAAGTGATGGGTGATGTAAATGAGAAAATTAGCACAAGGGAAAAGCCAAGGGTCAACTACCATGAGTTGGCTGGGCTAAGTTGTGTTGAATCACAAGTAAACAAGGTTATTTCTTGGTGTTTTGTTTCTAATATTGAACCTAAGAATGTTGTAGAAGCTATGAAAGATGATAATTGGATTGTTGCCATGCAAGAGGAACTAAATCAATTTGAGAAAAATGATGTATGGACTTTGATTCCTAGACCTATAGGAGGAAATGTAATAGGAACTAAGTGGATTTTTAAGAACAAAACTGATGAAAATGGGCAAATTATCAGAAATAAAGCTAGGCTTGTAGCCCAAGGCTACACCCAAATAGAAGGGATAGATGTTGAAGAAACATTTGCTCCTGTTGCTAGGATAGAGTCAATTAGGCTTCTACTTGCTATTGCCTGTTATTTGGACATTACTTTACATCAAATGGATGTAAAGAGTGCATTTTTGAATGGTGTCCTAAATGAAAAGCCTATGTTGAACAACATAAGGGCTTCACTGATCCCCATTGCCCTGATCATGTCTATAAGTTGAAAAAGACCTTATATGGTTTAAAACAAGCTCCTAGAGCTTGGTATGGGAGGCTAACTGAGCATCTCATACAAATGGGGTTTAAGAGAGGTGAGGTAGATAAAACCTTATTTATTTTAAAAGAAAATGTAGGGATCTTGGTGACCCAAATTTATGTTGATGACATTGTATTTGGATCATCTTTCAAAGATATGTTAGACTATTTTGTCACAAGTATGACCACCACCTTTGAAATGAGTATGGTTGGTGAGTCAACCTACTTTCTAGGCCTTCAAATAAAACAAAGTAAGGAAGAAATTTTTATTTCTCAAAGTAAATATGTCAAAAACTTGGTTAAAAAAATTCTCCCTTTACAATGCCTCTCACTTTAAAACCCCTATGGGATCATCCCAAAAGTTGTGCAAAGATGAGAATGGTGAGGATGTTGACCCCACCTTATATAGAAGTATGATTGGAAGCTTGTTGTACCTTTCAGCAAGTCGCCCAGACATCATGTTTAGTGTATGCCTGTGTGCTAGATATCAAGCTTTCCCCAAATTATCCCACCTCAAAGCTGTAAAAAGAATTATTAGATATGTTGGTAGAACTGTCAATTTAGGGCTAAGCTATACTCGAGAAACCAACACAAATCTGGTAGGATTCAGTGACTCTGATTGGGCAGGCAACACTGATGATAAGAAAAGCACAACTGGAGGTTGTTTTTATCTTGGGAACAACTTAGTATCTTGGTATAGTCGAAAACAGAACTGTGTATCCCTATCTACTGCTGAGTCAGAATATGTGGCTGTAGGCAGTTGTTGCTCTCAACTTCTTTGGATGAATCAGATGATTAAGGATTATTGTCTTAAAAGTGACATCCTAACTGTTTTTTTTTTTGATAATCTAAGTGCCATAGAAATATCAAAAAATCATGTTCAACACTCACGTACTAAACACATTGACATTAGACATCATTTTATTCGTGATCTTGTTGAGCAAAAAATCATTAGCATGTAATCAATTAGCACTGAAAAACAGTTGGCTGATATTTTCACTAAAGCCCTTGATTTTCAGAGATTTTCCACTCTAAGAAAGTCTCTGAGTTTGTGTGCCATCTGAAGATGTGATCCCCCGTGTGATCACATCATATCTAACACATGTATATTTAATTCTAACAAAAAAAAATGCATTGCATGATTTATCTCAGTGTGGTCATTTGTATTGCATCTTTGACGTGTCTCCTCTCTGAATTGTGAATTCTTCTTAAAAAGTAGTCAACAACTGTTGACTCAAAATTTATCCTACTGGATGTCTCTTGGTGGGTGCAAAAACAAACAAAAAAATGGGAAACAGCTACTCCACTCATGATATGAAGTCATTTCAATGTGATCAAAATGACATCAAGAGAAAGTTTGAGTCAAATTGACAAGATCATTCGAAAGAGGGCTATCCATGAGAATAATGTAGAGTGAAAGCTACCCAGAATATATTTTTCCACAAAAAGATTATGTGTGGAAGCATTCTAGAGGCCAAGCAAGACAAGATTTTAATTCATTGACTTTCTTAGATGAAATGCGTCCCCTGATGTAATTACATTCTATGTCACACATATACTGAGATTTATCATTCACATGTGTGTAAATTATGCATCATTCTGTTTAGTCATATTATTAGGTCAACTTGGTCCTTGATGAAAATTTTAAACAAATGTTTTCTTCTTCGAATTTATTTTTGTTAAAATCTTTTATGCTCAACAAAATTTCTTATAAAAATTTTTAATGTCCATATGTTTAGGGGGAGTATAAGTATGTGGATTTTATTTTTTCTATGGTAGGTACATTATCTAAAAGGATTATTTTTTTTTTTAAGATAATTTGTGTTTATCTTTATCATCTAAGGAGTCCAAGGAATTTAAGAGCACTACTTCAAAGAATTCAGTTGGCATAAGGTAATTTTAGTTGGAATTAAACTCCAATTACTCAAAAGTGACCTAAGCCTAGTATGATTAATGTGCGCCATCACATCACATAAATACCAAAAACCCTCCTCTCCATTAAACCCTCACCGGCCATTTTGTTCACCTCAAAACCCTTAGAAATTTCAAAACCCTTCTCTGTTTTTCCTCTGCTCTCCACCAAATCAAATGGCGTCTCAGTCCAACCCTCCTTCTCCGACCGCCGATCGCTCGCCTCCTCCATCTCCGGTGACCCAAACTGAAGTTGCCGTGGAGCTGTTTGTTGATGTCAATACTGCCCCTGTATCCGTGTCTCTCCCAGGTGCTCCTGAAAACGTCATTGACGCTGACAACCCCGGAGATTTGAAGGCAGTAGGAGCTGTTGCTGGCAGGACTAAAGGCCCCAACTGGTCGCTACGTCAAAAGGGGTTTTCTCCTAACATGGGGGAGTATACCCCTAAGGTTTGCCCAAATATGGCCGGGCCTGAGTTTATTGAAGGTGAAGATGAGGATTATGATCCCTCTGCTGACCTAAAGAGGGAAAGGGGCAAATCAGCTGCAAGTGGCTCGGGAAGTTCTTCTGGTAAACCCCAATCTCAACGTAGGAAATACTTGGGTGGTCTCACTGTCTACTCAAGTGAATCTGATGAAGGTGATGTTGAAGCTTTCAAGGTGGTTTCTAGGAGAGCTCAGTCTGTAAAGCTTGAGGAATTAAAGGAGGCTGAAGAAATTGTTGAATCTGTTGCTCAAGACCTGTGTGACATCTTCCCACATGTCATTGTCACACCTGGGGATCTGCCTCCTAGAAGGATCTCCACACCTCCTCTGTCCCCTACTCGTGCTACCGTTGGTGCTACTTCATCTCCAACTCCATCCCCTCCTGTTAACTCTCCTGTAGCCCCTGCTTAGTCTTCGCCAGGCAACTGGTATTCTGGAGTTCATTCAGAGGGTGATGATGTTGAAGAATATGATGAGGAGGAGCATATACCTCTACAAGCTCTCTTGGACCTAAGAAAGGGCAAGGGAAAAATGAGGAAAGCAAAGGCTAAGGTTGTTGGCTCCATTTCTGCCCAAGCATCTGATATTGGATCATATGATGACGAAGCTGAGGATGAATCATATAAGTTGGGGAGAGATGAACTGGAAGCTGAGAAAGAGGATGCTGCTGAAGATGTGATCACATCAGCACCCTCACCAAGGAGAAGCCTAAGGAAAGCCAGCTCATCTAAAGCTCAAATGCCTGTGTCTAGGCATACCCCAAGATCAAAACCCTCCTCAAGGAAGGTAAGCCCTCATTCTCCTGAAAAATTCATGTCAAAATCTGTTAAGGAAAGGTTTGGATTTTTTTAGAAAGAAAGGTTTTTTGGTGGAAAAAGTAATTGATAAGACTTTTGAGGAAGTAGGAATGAAAAGGTACCTGGAAGAAAAGGGTCACTTATACTCTGTGTCATATCCCCATTTCTACTATCCTTCTCTTGTTAGTGAGTTTTATGCAAGTCTTGTCCAAGCCATTCAAGATCCAAGGTCTGTTGACTTTGAAAAAGTGAATATTCGTGGTCAAATCATTTCTTTTTCTCCTGCCATGATCAATATTTTCCTTTATGCTCCCACTCCTCACATCCCTCCTCTCATGGCTCCTAAGAATGAGATTGCCAATTCCCTCACCAATGGTCTTGATCCTACTTGGCACACTCAGTTCAAGTGTACCATGCTCACTTCATTATGTGGTTTTCTGTTCAAGATATCAACCTTCAATTGGAAACCCACTTTCAATAAGAACATAGTGAATGTGCCTCATGCTGACCTAATTTATAGGATTTTTAATGGTCAAGAGTTTAATTTGGGTGAGATCATTTTTGGGAGTGTAGTTCAGTTTGCTGAAAAAGAACTACCTTCTGACCTTCCTTTTCCATGTTTGATTACTGGATTATGCTTGAAACAAGGGGTGGACATTCTTATTTCTGATAGGGCGTGTGAAAAGATTGAACCTTTTAGTATACAACCTGTGTTAGAATGTACCACACGGACTGTAGATCTGCCTGTAGTGTTCCCTGATGATCTAGTGATTGATGCTCATGATGGTGATGAAGATGAGCCTGTTGATGTTAATGAAGATGTGCCTGCATCTCCAGTACCACCAGTTGATCAAGTGAAGGTACTCACTGAAGAAATAAAGTTTTTGGAAAGGTGGATGCTCAACACAATGGTACAATTCAAAGAAGTGTCTGCAAGAAGGAACAAACTGCTGGCTGCATGGGAAGATCTTTCTGGTCAAAAAGGGGGAGCTAGCTAAAGCCGTGTTTAACAAGAAGTAAGTCATGAATTCAGGTGGGAACTGCTTGCGGAGACTTAAGCTGAAATGGAAGCGAATCCAAAACTGAACTGGGGCAGAACCATAAACTGAATGGGGTTCTTCTGTTTATCGTATGATTATGATGTTTTTGAAACAATTTTAATTTCGTGTTTTTAATTAGGAACAATGTTAATGTTTACTTTGTTTTGCTTTGGTTTGTTTTGAGTAGTTTGGACATGTTTGAACATGGTTTGTTTATGGTTTTTAATAGCTAGTGTTTAGGGGGAGCATTCGAGCTCTCCACTTCATAACTTGTGATTGTGATTGATAATCTTTAGCTTATTTATTTCGTGGTTAAAATATATTTTGCTTGAGATTTGTTTTTTAACAGAAAGCAACAAAACAGGGGGAGATTGAAAGTGTGATAGCATCACACTTAGCCAAGTCAAAGAGGTTGACTTATTAAAGATTTTGTTACTTTCTTTGTATTTAAATTAAGTAAATATTTTGTATATTATTTACTAACCTATTAACCGAATTCTATTATGTTTTTAGTATTACTTTTGGTCATTTATGTAGGACTCTCACAAAGATAAGGAAAGATTAAAAGAGATAAGAAGATGGAAGAGATTGTAGATATTGATCAAAGCTCTTCATCAAAGTTTATCCTTACCCATTATCATAGAGCTCATTGGCTATAAATACAAGACCCAAGGCTGATCACTAGACACGGTTTTTACACTCTGAAAGGCTGAAGGACTATATGCTTGAGAGGAGTGTTTTATTGTAAGAGTTCTTTTGGTTGGTTATTTTGTTATTCTCTTAGTTTACATCTTGTAACCAGTTCAGAAATTATTTTAATAAGAGAATTTTATTGTCTACAACATATTGTTGTAGATAAGTGTTAAAACATTTGTTGATTTCATTTCTATTTAGTTTTTCACTGCATTTCTCTGTTGTGCTAGTGCTGGTGCGATAGCATCAGGACTCACATCAGCAAATTTCGTGTTCTTGTGAACTTCCTAGCCGCTCCATTTCTTTCAAAGATCATGCATAATGGTAAGTGTAACGATGTGTTGCCTTTTTCGCGGGAAAAATTCGATTTTTGCGTTTCTTTGAAAAACCAAATAAAACCGGAAAGAACGGAGTCGCCACGCCATTTTAATTTTGAAGGGCCAAAACTTTGAAAAAAGCCCGAGATCAGAGATTTAGGTTCGTAGGTCATGTTACGCGTCGGGAAGGACGTTAGTGTGCACCCGACGCGCCTCGTAAAAACGAGTCTTCCAAGCTGAAAATCATTTGTGTGTGTGGGTGTGTGTGTTTTGGCCAAAATAAGTTGAAACTGGAAAAAGTAAAAATTGGGATGTCTTTTTAAGACTTTAAACTGATCCCATGATTTTTTGGAGAATTTTTGGTTTGAGATTTGGTACTCAAAAAACCTTTTGAAGTTGAGAAGTCACTTCTGCCAGAAGGAAATGGCAGCAGACACCTAATTTTGAAATGGATTCAAGGGTCCTAAAACTTCATAATCTGGATGAACTCAGAGAATGAAAGTTTCTCTAGACTCCTTGAATAAACTTTGTGTGAAAGAAATTTCCATTTTGGAGAAGATTTGAGGGGTCAAAACCTTCTGGAAACCTCAGATATGAGATCTGGATTCCCAGAAGCTGATGAACTAGCCTCTGAAAGAAAAATTGAAAAGAGGAGTTTTACTCACCCAAAAAATAAGGTAAAAATATTTCTGGAAAGCTCTGGATGTTGGATACAAAAAGTGTTTTGTAGTCAACACCAAATTCCAAGTTCATCTGTGTCCAAAAATTAAGACCATGGACTGAGGTCTGAGAAAATTGCTACTGGACAGCAACTTCTCAAGAAAGAAAATATGATTTTAAGGGGGTTTTGCATCCATGCTTGTCCCCATTTCCCTAGGTTTTGGTTAGTGATCACTAGACATTGTAGTGGTGAATCAACTATACCAAACCATCCTTGGGGTACATTAGGACTAAGCATTTCATTTGCTTGGGGAGGGGGATTTTACCCTTTGAAATCAAGATTTAGTGCTTGAAAATGGTTTTTTAGGGTTTTGAAAGTGCATTTTTGCAAGTAAGAAAGAAAAGCTTTGAAAATAATGTTGATCTTTGTAGAAGATCATCCATGGAGATGGTCTTCCATGGTGATCTTCTTAGATCTAGAGAAAGAAGATGAAAGAACTACATTTTGTAGTTTGAAGATGCATGCATGGATGAGATTTAGGGTTAGGAAGAGGAGGGTTTACCAATCTTCCTTGTGTTCTTGAGTGTTTGGCTTGAGTGTATGAGTGTTTAGGGATTTAATATGAGAGTGAGTGGATGAGTATGAGTTGGGAAAGATTGGAAAGAAAAAGGTGACAATTCTTGAGAATTCTCACTGTTTTCTCTCTATATTTCGCCAGAACTTCGTTGCTATTTGTGTTCTTCCTTCTTATTTTTGTGACTGGAGGGCTCAATTTATAGCCCTCTGAAAATTACAAACCCATCCGCGCGGACAGGACCTGCAGCGTGCACTGTTCATTAAATGCAGCTTCAGGCTTTGGACAAGAGGAATAATCTTTTTGAAATTTCAAATTAACAGCCAGTTTTTTGTTTCCAGCCATTGCCATTTTTGGTTTTCTTCTTTTGTTTTGCTTTTTGAGATTCTTTTTAAGGTTTAACCTTAAATAACAATGCCCATTTTACCCTCACTTTGTTAGAAATGTTAGGATAGTTAGGAATTGTTAGAAATGTTATAACTTTCGTTAATTTTCTAACGAAAATTCTAACAAGCTCAAATTGGAGCACTTACAGTAGCCCCTCGGCGACGGCGCTTTCGAAGGAAGCGGGGTCGTCGATAAGAGTAAGGCTCCATATTTGGCAGGATGATCGAGTGATCGGGTGGCTGAACCTAGCGATAGGCTACCTACGTATCCCGGGTGGGAATCAAGCCGCCGTAGTTCGGGTCTTTGACCCTGGAGATGATGGCGTTTTAGGTGCCTCGAACCTGATGAGCGAGTTCTACAGTCGGTTACTGGAAAGAAACTCTGCTGGGGATAAGAGATGACCATTTTTGGTCTGATGGGTATCCGCTCTGCTGGGGATAGGAATGACCATTTTCGGTCTGATGGCTATCCGCTCTGCTGGGGATAGGAATGACCATTTTCGGTCTCTGCTGGGGATGATTGCGATTTATCGCTTTCTAGCGATAGCGTCTTAGGTGCCTCGAACCTTGAAGATGGCGTTTTAGGTGCCTCGGACCTTGATGATGGCGTTTTAGGTGCCTCGAACCTTGGAGATGGCTTTTTAGGTGCCTCGGACCTTGGAGATGGCGTTTTAGGTGCCTCGAACCTTAATTTTGAAATGGCCTTTCGGTGGACTTCGTCTGCTGCCGAAGGAAAGGGTGACCGTTTTGGTCGAGGGGCTGGACCTAATGATAGGCTACCTACGTATCCCTAGTGGGAATCAAGCCCTTTCGTAGTTCGAGTACTACTCGAGATTCCGTTGGCTTTTGGGATTCCGTTAACTTTGCTGGGGATTTCGTTAGCCTTTGCTGGGGAAAATCAGATGTATTCGTCTGGGAAATCGGTCTTACGTTTGACTACCGTTGGATGATTTTGATGAAAGATACGGGATCCGTTATCTTTCTCGGGGCACTCGGTCTTACGTTTGACTGCCGGGGGATGATTTTGATGAAAGATACGGGATCCGTTATCTTTCTCGGGCACTGGCCTTACGTTTGATCACGGGGTAATTTTGATGAAAGATACGGGATCTCGTTATCTTTCTCGGGTCACTCGGTCTTACGTTTGACTGCCGGGGAGAATTTTGATGAAAGATACGGAATCTCGTTATCTTTCTCAGGTCACTCGGTCTTACGTTTCGATCACGGAGAATTTTGATGAAAGATACGGAATCTCGTTATCTTTCTCGGGTCACTCGGCCTTACGTTTGGCTAGCCGGGTAATTTTGATGAAAGATACGGGATCTCGTTATCTTTCTCGGGTCACTCGGCCTTACGTTTGACCGGGGTAATTTTGATGAAAGATACGGGATCTCGTTATCTTTCTCGTCACTCGGTCTTACGTTTCTTGCCGGGGGTAAATTTTGATGAAAGATACGGGATCTCGTTATCTTTCTCAGGTTACTCGGTCTTACGTTTGACTGCCGGGGAATATTTTTGATGAAAGATACGAGATCTCGTGATCTTTCTCGGGTCACTCGGTCTTACGTTTGATCACGGGGTAATTTTGATGAAAGATACGGGATCTCGTTATCTTTCTCGGGGCACTCGGTCTTACGTTTGACCGCCGGGGTAATTTTGATGAAAGATACGGGATTTCGTTATCTTTCTCGGGGCACTCGGTCTTACGTTTGACCGGGGTAATTTTGATGAAAGATACGGGATCTCGTTATCTTTCTCGGGGCACTCGGTCTTACGTTTCTTGCCGGGGTAAATTTTGATGAAAGATACGGGATCTCGTTATCTTTCTCGGGGCACTCGGTCTTACGTTTTACTGCCGGGGAATATTTTTGATGAAAGATACGAGATCTCGTGATCTTTCTCGGGTCACTCGGTCTTACGTTTGACTGCCGGGAAATGATTTTGATGAAAGATACGGAATCTCGTTATCTTTCTCGGGGCACTCGGTCTTACGTTTTACTGCCGGGGGTAAATTTTGATGAAAGATACGGGATCTCGTTATCTTTCTCGGGGCACTCGGTCTTACGTTTTACTGCCGGGGGTAAATTTTGATGAAAGATACGGGATCTCGTTATCTTTCTCGGGGCACTCGGTCTTACGTTTTACTGCCGGGAAATATTTTCTTGACAAGGGGCTGACTTTGGTTAACTTTGGTTAACTTTGTCAAGTTGGGGACTGAATTGCAGAGTCCTGAAATTTTAAGGGGCAAAAGGGTCATTTTGACCCTTGCAATCCTATCCGCGCGGATAGGGATGGAAAGTCAGGGGTATTAATTGGGCCAACGCCCTTCTTCTTCCTCAGTCCAATTTTTTGAGATTGTCGAGAGCAGAGAGAGAAAAACGAGGAGAGCAGCCATTTTTGGCCCTAGAAGCTTCAAAATTCCTCCGATTTTCTTGATTTTTCGAGCAATGGAACACGGGGAAGGCGCTTTTCAAGGCCAAGGACGTGGTCCGGTAGCGGAGAGGCGATTGGAGCTCGTCCGGATGAGGAGGCATTACAATCTTTCGCAATCGGTTGAGGAGGAGCATTACCCCGATGCTTGGCAACATTGGGCTTCGGATCCGCATCTCCGAACGGTATATTTCGAATCCTCTTGATCCTCTTGTCGATTTCTTGCTTGAAATTTTTTGGGTGATTTTTTGAATTTTTTTTTTTGAATATTGAATATTGATATTGATGATATGCAATGTTGCAATGAATTTGTGAGTGTCCCAAAAATGTGCATTTTGCTTGGGAAAAAGAATTGGCATTTTTGCCACATTTTTTTTTCAATTCGAAAATTACATGTGAAAATTCGAAGAATTGTGATTTCTCTTTTTTTTTTTTGAAATTGAATATTGCATGTTCTTGATGATGATTTTTTTTTTTGAAATTGAATTTTGATATTGATGAATGATGATGCAATGCATGCATTTTGTTTGGAAAGAATGGGCATTTTGCCAATATGAGATGTATGTATGTTTAGGATTTTTTTTTTTTGAAAAGTGGGACGGATTTTTTCTCCCGTTGTATGTAAGATGGATGATATGCATGTATGCATTTTTTTTTTTGAAAATGGGACGGAGTTTTTACTTCCGTAGGAATGCATCCTCTTTTTTTTTTTTTGATGAATGCATTGGGACTTGCAAATTGTTTTCTTTCATGCGAGAAAAATGGGGCTATGCTCATTGTATGTCCGTTATGTCGAAATTTTTTTTAATGTAAATGCAAAGGCAATCTTTTGACATTTTCTCTCTTTTCTTTTTTTTTTTTAGGGCGGAAACCGTTTTGTGACGGAGCAACTGAACAAGATGAAGACTCGAGGATCGGTGGAGTCTGTGATTGACTTGTGGGATCGGCTTCCGGATGCGGGCCGAGGAGCTTTGCCGAGTCCGAGACAGATTGTTGTCGAGACGGGGCTCTGGGAGTTCGCCGAGTGCTTGAGGGGACTGGTCAAGTTCCCTAAGAGCAAGGGCTTGATGTTCGCTCTAGCGCAGCATTGGTGGGATGCGACCCACACATTCCACTTCTTCCGGGGCGAGGCGACCGTTACGCCTTCGACTATGCCGCGATCACGGTCCGTCCTTCAATGGACGCAGATTGAGTGGAGAGATGGCTACGCGATGCCGATCTCGTGTGCTCTTCTTGGATTTTCCCCTATTCCCAAAAAGGGGATGGGGAGGGAGTATGCCGTGGTCTTCGGTAAGATTGTGGAGACCATCGCGAGTTACGGGGCTGGGGAGGATAGGTTTAGCGCCGAGCGATTGCTAGGGCCTTCCGTGGTTTACTTTCTCGAGCACGCTCTTTGGTCATGCCGAGGGGACGGCGGTCTTTGCCTTGCCGAGGTCCTTGGAGGACATGGAGACGGTTGGAGATATTTCCGGGGGAGGCCGGGCCGGGCCGAGCCGTACTTCGCTCTTGATAGATACAGGAAGGCTGTGAGCTCCTGCATCGCTTCGAGTTTGCTCTGGAGGTATAAGCTCTCTTTTTGCTTTCCCTCTTTCTTTTGAGCACACACTTTTATTTGCACCGGATTGATAGGATTTTTACCTTTCGCAGTATGGGCGTTGGAGTTTTTCCACGTCACGGTGTGGGAGGCACTGAGGCGTACGTCGGGCGTATCCGGCCATGCAGCCTTGGTCCAAGCATGCCCGGGAAAAGATAAGCTCCAGGGGGCGTACGACTCTCGTGTACGCGGATTGCCTTCCTTTGACGGAGGCCGAGACGGATGAGGGGATGATATTCTTCCCCCGGGATCGCTTTGAGGTAGCGCACCGAAGGGCGCCGAGATCCGGACAAGGCAATGGAGGATTTTGAGGGGCCCGACTTGCGACGCCTACTATCTCGGGAGAGAGGGTGACGCGCGCGCATGGCGTGAACTCGCCTTGAGGACACCGTGGAGCCTCCCGCCGACATGATGCACCCGAGCGATCGGTCCGTGACTGGGATGATTACCGAGCGTGCCAAGACTTCTCGGACTTCGTGGCGATCGAGCCATATGCGACGTTCGTCTTGAGGAGGCCGAGGATGCCTCGTGTTTTGGAGAGGGAGGGGCTTGGGATCCCGCGGTACCCTCGGACGGATTTTTCCTATATCCAGATGGGGTCCGATTGAGGGTGCAGATCCTCACCCGAGCGGCTTCCACGAGCTTTCCGGCCTCGTCCTGCATGAAGGTATGGCTTCACCTTTTCCCTTCTTTTCTTTCTTTTGTTTCATCATCTTTAGCATCACTTCCTTTTTTTTTTTTTTGACGCTTTTGCTTTTGTGCGCTTTTCGGAGGTGGTCGTCGAGACACCGACGAAGCAAGTGATCGGAGCCAAGAGGTTCATACGGAGGATGGTTGCTTGCGGGCACCTCGTGCTAGGGCGCGGAGACCACGGCCGGCACTCCGTCCGACGGAGGCTTCTCCTATTCCCTGAGACTTCTTCCGAGACCCCTCTTTCTCCTCTCATTGATCACCGCGCGGCACCGCCTTCGGATCACGTCATTCTTGGGGATCCGCACGGGCAGTGGACACGTCTGGCGGCATGGTGGGTCGTCTCCGTATGTTCGTGAGTCGGACGCCTTCACCTTCGGGTACGACTTCTTCAGTGGATCCGGGTTTACCCTATCGAGTGTGCCGGTTGGTCCCGACGAGCCTCTTTCTCGGAGACGAGGACGATTCTCGAGCCCGAGATTTTCGTGGCTCCCGACGAGGCGGGCCCGAGTCGCAAGAGGGGCCGGGGGAGACATCGGGCGCCGGAGACTCCGATTGATTTCTTTTTTGATTTTTTTTTTTGAGATTTAGATTTGTATGCATTATGCACATTTTTCTTTTGATGTAATAATTTAGGATTTTATTTATGTTTGTTTGTTTTTTTTTTATGCACACTCTCTTTTTTTTTTTGGAATGTAATAATTTAGGATTTTATTTATGAATGCAATGCAATATGAATGCAAAGTGTTTGCATGAGCCTTGGTTTTTTTTTTTTTTTGCAAGGGTGTTTGGTATATGGACCTGGTTTGGGGGAGGTTTTTTTTGCACAAGTTTCGAGCAACCGGGACGGAATATTCCTCTTTGGTGTAGCAAACTTGACCGTTGCAAAATTTTTTTGGTAATGACAATTGTATCCGCGCGGATAGGGACCGATCCGACATTGTCCTTTAATTTTGGTTCAGACTGGTCTTGCTTTATTTCAAATTCAAATATCCTCTTCAACCTCCAAATTTCAAACACCATTTTCGGGAGGAAGAGAGAAAAACCATGGAAAGCCTTAGAAAAGCTCCCTCAAAATTGTCCCAAGAGTCCCAAATGTCATTTTTCAACAAGTTCAAGGATTGGTCCCTGAAATTATGCATGAGAGAAGGTCTTTCTTTGAAGAACGGTACAAGGTACGATGCTTGTGGTCTCTCAAAGAATTGGTTCCGGATTATGACCTCTTAAGGGCTTCTTCTTCGTTTTGGGATACTAGAAGGCATGTCTTTTGCCTTTCCCTCAACGAGATTGTTCCGACTGTGGAAGAATTTCGGGCCTTGCTTGGAGGTCCTGAGGTGGAGGAGATAGCAATTCCTTTGTCCGGAGGAGCTTCTTTTGTTGACAAGTTGTGCAACCTTCTTCATCTTTCCCTGAGGAAGCACGAGGCATGATCCGCGGTCCCGACCATTTTGATATTTCCGGTCTTCCCGATGCATTTAGGGGCCTAGGCTTGGTGGATGATGCCTATTGGGATGCCTTTGCACTTTGCATGTTCGGCACTTTGTTCATGGTTTATTCCTTTGGAATTTGCCATCGGTCTCTCGCCGGATGTCGTCATTCACCGTCGCCCGGCGTAGATGTCGTTCCTTTGATTCTTGGGGAGACTTTTCATGCTCTCGACAGCATTAGCTACCTGGACGGCGGTATATGCACGGGGCAGCCCGTTTCTCTTGACCCCGTGGCCGATGGAGCGTTTGGGGGTTCTTCGGGAAACCTCTCGATATGATCAGCCTTCGACTTTTGCCAGAGAGGTGTTGATGTAGATTTTGATGATCGTGGCTCGTGGGAGCGTTGGATGGCGGGTCGCCAGACCGAAGATATCGATGGTTGGTGCCTCATCGGCGGGTGGAGACTCGCAGAGTGCTTCAGACGGGTCCCATGTGGTTATGCTTCCGGGCTTTCTCACCCAGCTTTCTACATTCCGGCTCCGGTCCCGAGACTGCTTTGGCTTGGAGCAGGTTCCTTTGGAGGGCTTTGATGATATAGCCACCGTGGTGGTGGCTCCCGTTTCCGGATGATTGTTTCCATTTCTTTCCCGAGCATGGAGGTATGATGCCTTTCCTCCTGGTCATTCTCAAAGGCCCGAGACCGGTGTTCCCGACTCACTGTACCCGGATTGGTACGAGGGCATCCGGGAGAGACTCATGGCTATTTTGAGGCGGCGTGAGGCCATTGTAGGTGCGGAGGACCAGACCAAGTTTCGAGAGGAGGAGGGCCGAGGCGAGGCCAACCCTCATGACCGGAGCGGGACGCCGTGACCGACTATGAGGCTTACGTCAAGAGACAGGAGAGGAGGGCTCCTATGCTACCGCCTAGGCTACAGGAGATGAGGGATGACGCTAGTGGCTACTAAGGCCCCGACAGAGGCCGGTTTGATAGACCCCGTTCCTATACCGCAGCTTGGTAGGAGGAATACCGACATTTTTCCGGTTCGAAGAGAAAGACTCTGAGGGGGAAGAAGAAGGGAGAGACCAAGACGAGTGGCTTGGAGTGACTCGAGGTTTCCAAGTATCCCTTTCTTGCCATGACGTACACATTAGTTTGATTATGTATCTTAGTTTTCTTTAGCAGTTGCCGCTGTAGGAATGAATCGGGCTTAGACTCATCAAAGAGCTTTTAACTTGTAATGAACATTTGAATTGCTTTAGAGTTTTTCGAGACGCTTTCATGGTCCGATCAATTGTATTGATGCCAAAGTATGGCTTTTATTTGTGCTTTAGACCGAACCGTTTCCGCCGCCTACGTTCCCTCATTTTGAGGAGCTCAGTCTTCGTAGTTCAACCCGGTGAACTCTTTTTTGTTTTTTTTTTTTGTTTTTTTTTTTTGGTGCAACCCCGTTTTTTACCTAGGCCGCCCTTTTCGGGTTTCTAACCTAGTTGGGTATTACTCTTTAGCACTCTTTTTTTTGTTTTTTTTTTGTTTTTTTTTTTTGGTGCAACCTCGTTTTTTACCTAGGCCACCCTTTTCGGGTTTCTAACCTAGTTGGGTATTACTCTTTTAGCACTCTTTTTTGTTTTTTTTTTGTTTTTTTTTTTTGGTGCAACCCCGTTTTTTACCTAGGCCGCCCTTTTCGGTTTCTAACCTAGTTGGGTATTACTCTTTAGCACTCTTTTTTTTTTTTTTTTGTTTTTTTTTTTTTTGTTTTTTTTTACGCGTAGTATCTCGCAGCCTTGTCACCATTCACCGGGTGTACAAAGGGATTCCCGTCGAGGTCCGCAAGTTGCATGGCTCCTCCGTGAGAAGATCTTCCGGGACGACATATGGCCCGACCCATACAGCTCCCATTTGCCGAGAGGATTGATACGGACCGGGGCTTTTCTTTTAGAACGAGATCACCTTCTCGGATCTCCCGATGCTTTACTTTCTTGTCGAAAGCTCTGCCATTCTTCCTTGGTAGGCCCGGATGTGTTCCATGGCCTTCGCCGGCGTCGTCCAGTAGGGCCAATTCATCATGGCGACTGGAGCCATTCGACCTCGTTGATTCGCTTTCCAAAGAAGATACCTGAGCGAGGGTATTTCCACTCGATTGGGAGTACGGCTTCCATTCCGTATGTGAGGGCAAAAGGTGTTTCCCGCTTGCCGTTCGACATGATGTTCTCAGAGCCCCGCAGTGCCAGTGTAACTTCTCGCCAATCTCTACCTTGGACAGCCATCTTCCTGATGATATTTTCCAGAGTCTTGTTTGCCGCTTCGACGGCTCCGCTGGTTTGGGGCCCGTAGGAGATGACTTGTGACGGGTTATTCGGAATTCCGCCAGAATTTTTCACATTCCCTTCGAAGTGGGATCCATTATCTCGAGATGATTTCGGCCGGCAACCCGTATCGGCACATGATGTTTTCTTTGATGAAGAGGGCAACTTTCTTTGAATTGAGGATTTTATAGGACTTCGCTTCAACCCACTTGGTGAAATAATCCACGGCTACCAGACGAACTCGTGGTCACATCGCCCGATGGTGTGATTTTGCCTATGACATCAATTCCCCAAGTGACGAAAGGCCAAGGGGTTGTCATGCAAGATAACTCGTGAGGAGGCAAGTGATTAAGATTTGAGTATCGCCGACATTTGTCGCAGTTTTTGACAAACCGGATGCAACGGCTTCTACGGTGATCCAAAATACCCCATTCTCGCATGATTTGCATCGTAGCTCGAGCATTCATGTGAGGGCCGCAGTACCACTCATGTATTTCTTTCATGAGTTCGGTAGCCTCTTGTTTGCCGATACATCGCAGAGGGGGCCTTGATAACGTTTTTTGTATAACATGTTTCCCAAAAGAACATAATGGGAGGCGAGCCGCTCTGTGGCCGAGAGACTTTTTGCTTTGATTCCTTCTTTATATTCCCCATTTTCGTTTTTGAAAGAGGCCTCGCCATCCTTCGTGCACTGCGGTAACTGGAGCGTACCAGTGGATCATTGATCGCCGCTTCCGCTTCAATTTCGAAGCAATAGGCGGGGTTTTCTCTTCTCCCGACTCGAATGGTTTAACAGACTTTCCTTCGTGTATTTCGACAAGAGAGGCTAGTGTAGCCAGAGCATCTCGCGAACCTCGTTTCGGCCTCTTCGGGGCAAGTAATGAAAGCTGATCTCTTTGAATTGAGTTACTAACTCTTCCATGTAAGCATGATACTTCTGCAAACCCGGATCCACGGTCTTCCATTTGTTAGAGACCTGATTGATGATGAGGGCAGAGTCTCCATACACCTCCAATTCCTTGATGTTTCTTTCAAGGGCGGCTTCCAATCCGGCTATGCAAGCTTCATATTCAAGCAGTCATTGTCGGTGACTTCAAGTTCAAATTTCATCACTATGGGGCGTGTTCGCGCAGGATCGACCGTAAGCATTCCTATCCCGTTCCCCTTTGTTTGACGCTCCGTCGAAGAAGAGTTGCCATGATTTTCTCCTTCTAGGCGAAGATTCCATCATCGGGAAATTGAGGTTCGTGTCCTCGTGACTCATCACTTGGGAAATCGGCCGATGTTCTCCGCCATTATGCGTCCTTTTATGGATTTCCTTGAAACATAAGCGATGTCATATTCGGCCAAAAAGAACGACCATTTTGCCAATCTCATGGAGATGGAAGGCTTGTCGAATGTATATTTGATGGGGTCTATCCTTGAAACAAGATGTATCGGGTGAGACCGCATGTAGTGTTTCAATTTTCCCACTACCTGCACTAAACCTCGCGCAAGTCTTCTCGCAAGCGTAGTAATTGAGTTCGCTTCCTTGGAGCTTTCGCTTACGAAATAGATGGCGTTTCGACTTTGGAATCTTTTTTCTTGAGCTAGCATAGCCCCAATTGCCGTATCCGTGATGCTGAGATATAGCAAGAGTGGCTTTTGCCGATGTGGTGGGCAGAGAATCTGGGATTCACAAGGTATGCCTTAATTTGTTCAAAGGCAAGCCGACATTCCGGGGTCCATTCTGTAGGCATTCTTTTTCATCAACTTGAAGATTGGCTCGCAGACGAGGTCACCGATTTACAAAGCGGCTTATGTATTGCGCCTTCCCATGAAGGATTTTACTTCGTCGTTGTCCGTGGTGGCTTCATTTCAACTATCGCCTTGATTTTCTGGGATCTACTTCGATTCCCCGTTCGTCACCATATATCCTAGTACCTTGCCCCGTCTTACACCGAAGGTGCACTTGGCCGGATTCAGCCTCATGCCGTGGTCTCTGAGGCGGCCGAAGAATTTTCTCAAATCAACAAAGTGCCGCCATCCGATCCTCTCGGAATGTATTATCATGTCGTCCACATAGACCTCAATTTCTTTTGTGGATCATGTCATGGAACAGAGCCGTAGCCGCCCTCCGGTACGTAGCCCCAAAGATTCTTTAGTCCGAATGGCACGACCGTGTAGCAGCATGTGCCCCAAGGGGTTGTGAAGGCCGTTTTGGCTTGATCTTCTTCTCGCCATTTTGATTTGGTTGTAGCCGGCAAACCATCGACGAAAGATTTGACTTCGTGGTTGGCCGTGGAATCTACCAAAATGTCGATGTTTGGCAAGGGAAATCGTCTTTGACCGGCTTTGTTCAAGTCTCTCAAGTCTACGCAAAGATCGGATCTTTCCGTTGGCCTCGTCACCGTCACTATGTTGGACAACCATGTTGGGTATTCAATGACCCCGATGAACCCCGCCCGAGCATCTTTTCTATTTCCTCTTTCACTTGTAAGGACCATTCGGGCTTAATTCTTCTTAGCTTCGCTATCGGCTTGACTTCCGGGTCGAGCGGTATTCGGTGCTCAACTATGGAAGGATCGAGGCCCGGCATATCTTTATAGGACCATGCGAACACATCCACGAATTCTTTTAGCAAACTCGATTAGGGCAACCCTTTCGCCCCTTCGAAGAAACTACCAATCAAGGCGTCTCTTTAGGCTCTTCCGTAGTTCCCAAATTCACATTTGTCAAAATCTCTTCGGCAGCTGGGCTCGATTTTCCTCTTTCCGACAACCTCGCTAAAGATTTCTTTCGATATATTGTTCATTTAATGTGTCCGCTCTTCATCTAGTGAATCGTTATTAACTGCTTTTAGATTATTAGTTAATTCATCATTAGTTAAAGTGGCAATTAAGGGATACTCGTAAAGGTTCATCATTTCATTGAAGACGAAGGGGAATACAACGTTGGCTACGTACTCGTAGTCTTCGTGCGTGAGGCCATCGGACGACTCGAGAGACTCCGAACTCAACAATGAGAGACTCCTGAGGACTTTACAAAGGTTGACACGAAAGGATCTGGGACCAATCCAAGCTTGGTGATCATTTCCTCTTTCGTCGCGGACGGCCCGAGAGAGTTTCCCAATTCTTTAGCGGCATCGCTGCCGGTGGCTTCACAACTCGGGAAAGGCATGGTCTCTGTGCTCCCTCTTCGCCGTTGCTATCATCTCTTTGTCCGAACCGTAATCAACTGTGTTTGGCATCCGAAAACCGAGCATGTGGATGTAGGGATCTTCCTCAATTCTGGGACTTCCGTTTCGTCATAATCCGATCGCTCAATCCGTATGTAAGGACGCATTGCGTCTCGGTGAGCCGCTAGAAAAATCTCATGTCCCATACTCGAGCGGAAAGGCTTGTGTGTAGTTCAAGAAGGAGGACGTCCCACACGACGTTCATAGATTCGAGCCGAGTCCGTCGGTGTTTGCCGACTTTTATCATGAAAACCTCCTCGCCCGGCGAGGCCAAGGAACGGGTTTGCAGAATACCGACAAATCTCGTGATTGAGGACCGGACTTGTGTGCTCGTATCACGGCGGTGTTCAGCATTTCCTTCCAAAGACGCCTCCAAGTGTTGGAAATAGCAATTGAATTTGATGAATCGAACTTCTTCTGAGTCCGCTCGCTTGAGTGTGTCGACATAGTTGGCATTGCCGGGATTCCAAAGCGACGCCGGCGAGACTTGCCTCTTGAAGGATGTAGCCCCGGTGTTTGATCGCGGGCGTTCTTGGCTATTGTTTCAGCCTTCGTTCCCTGTGAGGAAACCTGTCACCCCTTATGACTTCAAGGTCTCCTCGCCGGTTGATGACTTTGACGCATTGGTGGAGAGTGGAGGCTATGGCTTTCATGTGATGCAACCAAGGGCGCCCTAGTAGGCCGCGAACTCTGAGGATATCCATTACATGGAACTTCGCGGGCACCATTTGGGTTTCGTACTCAGCAGTTCCAGAGTCACCGTCCCTGCAATGGGACGAGACGAACCGTCGTAGGCTTTGACACCGGTAGACGGGATCACGCGCCTTTCATTTATGCGAGGGCCCTCATCACGCCGAGGGGAAGGACATTTACCGATGATCCATTGTCCACTAATACCCCAGGAGTGACATGGTGTTGAGCCGAATAGTGATGTACAAAGCTTCATTGTGTTGGGAGACATCTCTTGGCAAATCTTCATCGCAGTAAGGTGATCATACTCCCATATAGGTGAGGATCATAGATTTGGTCCTTATCTCGGGATGGAGAGTCATCAAGCCGGTCACTTCGTGCCTTTTTCTTGCGAGGCGTAGCCTTTGCCGAAGCCCCGGGTTATACTCGATGCCTTTTGTGGCGGTTGCCATCTCCACCAACATGTTGATTGAGTGGGAGCGCTGCATCGGCGTCGGTTTTTCTTCATCGCGTGGATACTCGGGAGCCGGACAAACCGAACCTTGGGTCGACCCCGAGGGGTTGGACTTCTGTTCTGCAAGCACTGTACCCGAAGGTCTCAATTCCGTCGTTGGCAAGGCTTTTCTCGTTTCTTTCACCCCTTTTTGCTTGGGGGAAGACCGACCGGAGTAGAGTACATAATAATCAAATCCCCTGCATGGCTCCCCGAGCGTTCCCACACCGTTATCACCGGCCTCGAATCTCTCCTTCAATTTTTGGCCGGGAGGAAATTTTCTTTTTCTTAGGAGGGCGGTCCTCGTGTATCCAATCCCGATAGTCCCTTTCAAGGCAATCGGGACACCACAAATATCCCACCAAATGTGTTCTACTACTGCGGCGGATTTGGGACCTCGTGTTGAGCGGTCCGGGAATGACTTTGAGTGGAACCGGTCCGGGATCTGGCCGGGCCCGCCTGGTAGCGAGTGATTGGACTCCGCCGGATAATGAGAGATATTGAGGTCCCGGAACGGGCATATGTTTGTCCTTCAAGGCAGCCCCGCCGCTGGGATATTGTTAAGGTCCCAAAGTGGCGTGTGGCCTCTTCAATCCAGCCCGCTCGTCCGTTTCCGCGTTCTTCCAGTGGATTTGATGGCCGACCATATTTCTTTAACTGTTCCTCGATTTTCATCACTCAGCCGATATTTGTGGGATCATCACCTTGAGAGGGGACAACCGACAAGCATACCGAACTCTTTCGTCCCCGATCGCTGTTGGGGGCCGCTTGCCTGTAAGTCGGCGGGCGTGAGTCCCGGCGGTGGAAACATAGGAATCTTGGGGTAGCATCTTGGTGTATCCGGACTGTTAAGAAGAGGAGGAGAACCCTCTTCGTCTTTGCGGTAAAAGTGCCATCGGAATTGAGACTCGATAGTCAAACCATGACTTGCGACTACCCCCAGGTCATCAATTTGAGCCTCATGCCGAAGTCTCATTTGCTCTACCAACTGGATCCAACACTGGTCCGTCTCGAGGGATTCTGGAGGACGGAGCAACGTTATCCCCATCATTACCGGCCGATGCGCATTCTCAAACCCGGAGTCGGAACAAATGGCGAAGCCGACGATGCGCTGACTCTTCCCAACTGATCAAACGGTAACTCCGTGCCCGAAACCAAGCTTTGTGCGGAGCTCAGGGGAAAGGACACGAAGGTTCGATGTCCTGGGAATGGAAGGAGGGTAGGTGTTTGGGCTTTTGGCTCATGCAACATGCGCTTATTTGTTCACGTTTACTTAAAACATGTTTTATTAACCTAATCGGTTGGAAAAGATTGCTCTTCTTTTTCGCAAACTACTCGATTCTCGGATCGGGCCCCGTCACTACGTCTATAAGCCCCTCGTATTCCACCCGTATTTCGACCTCCCAGGTGGACAGCCCAGGCGAGGTCCTATAGGGCAAGCGGGTCCCACCGACCGAAAGAAAACGATCCTAAAAGTCTGGCGGGTAATCGAGTCTTAACGAGCATTCGATGTAAATTACGGACAAAGCTGACGTCGAAAGTCAAGATCATGTCCGAGGGCTCGACGAAAAGTCGGCATGATTTGGACTGATAAATGTCCGCTATTGATCTTGACTTGTCGTCAGTTAAGCCGTAATTAGGCATGGAATAACCGTTAATCCTTGATGACTCAAAGTGTCAATGCCGGGAGTCAGTGTATAATTTGTGCCGCCGAGCCGAAGTCAAGGCGCCGGTCAATATCTTGGTCAAAGTCTCGCGGCGGAAAACCGGCAACTTCGACCGATTAGCGACCGATTAGTGGACCCGAGAGATATTGAGTCGGTATGCCGACAAAGGCTTGAAAGGAAAGGTCTATACACGGACAGTGGCATGACATGAACCCGGACTAAAACCAACCGGGTCTCTGACAACGTGTGTCACGGACAAGTGCATGGTCGACACGAGGCTCCATGGGATGTTTGGGTAGTCCCGTGCTCATCCGAGAGGCGTAATAAGACCAAACGGACCGCGACAAGGATTTCCCTGTTAAGGACGTAGTGTGCAGTGTACGGTCACGTGCGCGTAGTGTGCAAGCAGTCTATATTCTTTTTCTGAGTAAAATAGAGATTTTTTTTTTATGTGTCTTAAAAATATGATGCATGATTTTTTTTTTGGAAATTTTCCTTTTTTTTTGAAAATCTTTTTTTTTTTGAAATTTTTTTTATGAGCACATAAGCACGTAAGCATGAAAATTCCGACAGTTTAGGGACATTATTCCGACAAGCCAAAATTTTGACTTTCTCCGAGGCGGCCAAAACAACATGAAAACTGTGCAAAAATCAACACACACACAAAAATGATTTTCGAAGCCGGGACGGAAGCTTGACCCTCAAAAGCCTTTTTTTTTTGAAAACGGTGATACCGGTACGTGGGATTGTTAGACCACAATTTATCCCCGACTCGTGTTAGGAGGCGATAACGGGAAATTTAATGGTTTCCACCAATATACCGAATACCATTTTTTTTTTATTAAAAAGCTTAGTCCCCAGCGGAGTCGCCACTGTAACGATGTGTTGCCTTTTTCGCGGGAAAAATTCGATTTTTGCGTTTCTTTGAAAAACCAAATAAAACCGGAAAGAACGGAGTCGCCACGCCATTTTAATTTTGAAGGGCCAAAACTTTGAAAAAAGCCCGAGATCAGAGATTTAGGTTCGGAGGTCATGTTACGCGTCGGGAAGGACGTTAGTGTGCACCCGACGCGCCTCGTAAAACGAGTCTTCCAAGCTGAAAATCATTTGTGGGTGTGTGTGTGTGTGTTTTGGCCAAAATAAGTTGAAACTGGAAAAAGTAAAAATTGGGATGTCTTTTTAAGACTTTAAACTGATCCCATGATTTTTTGGAGAATTTTTGGTTTGAGATTTGGTACTCAAAAAACCTTTTGAAGTTGAGAAGTCACTTCTGCCAGAAGGAAATGGCAGCAGACACCTAATTTTGAAATGGATTCAAGGGTCCTAAAACTTCATAATCTGGATGAACTCAGAGAATGAAAGTTTCTCTAGACTCCTTGAATAAACTTTGTGTGAAAGAAATTTCCATTTTGGAGAAGATTTGAGGGGTCAAAACCTTCTGGAAACCTCAGATATGAGATCTGGATTCCCAGAAGCTGATGAACTAGCCTCTGAAAGAAAAATTGAAAAGAGGAGTTTTACTCACCCCAAAAATAAGGTAAAAATATGTCTGGAAAGCTCTGGATGTTGGCTACAAAAAGTGTTTTGTAGTCAACACCAAATTCCAAGTTCATCTGTGTCCAAAAATTAAGACCATGGACTGAGGTCTGAGAAAATTGCTACTGGACAGCAACTTCTCAAGAAAGAAAATATGATTTTAAGGGGGGTTTTGCATCCATGCTTGTCCCCATTTCCCTAGGTTTTGGTTAGTGATCACTAGACATTGTAGTGGTGAATCAACTATACCAAACCATCCTTGGGGTACATTAGGACTAAGCATTTCATTTGCTTGGGGAGGGGGATTTTACCCTTTGAAATCAAGATTTAGTGCTTGAAAATGGTTTTTTAGGGTTTTGAAAGTGCATTTTTGCAAGTAAGAAAGAAAAGCTTTGAAAATAATGTTGATCTTTGTAGAAGATCATCCATGGAGATGGTCTTCCATGGTGATCTTCTTAGATCTAGAGAAAAAAAGATGAAAGAACTACATTTTGTAGTTTGAAGATGCATGCATGGATGAGATTTAGGGTTAGGAAGAGGAGGGTTTACCAATCTTCCTTGTGTTCTTGAGTGTTTGGCTTGAGTGTATGAGTGTTTAGGGATTTAATATGAGAGTGAGTGGATGAGTATGAGTTGGGAAAGATTGGAAAGAAAAAGGTGACAATTCTTGAGAATTCTCACTGTTTTCTCTCTATATTTCGCCAGAACTTCGTTGCTATTTGTGTTCTTCCTTCTTATTTTTGTGACTGGAGGGCTCAATTTATAGCCCTCTGAAAATTACAAACCCATCCGCGCGGACAGGACCTGCAGCGTGCACTGTTCATTAAATGCAGCTTCAGGCTTTGGACAAGAGGAATAATCTTTTTGAAATTTCAAATTAACAGCCAGTTTTTTGTTTCCAGCCATTGCCATTTTTGGTTTTCTTCTTTTGTTTTGCTTTTTGAGATTCTTTTTAAGGTTTAACCTTAAACAACAATGCCCATTTTACCCTCACTTTGTTAGAAATGTTAGGATAGTTAGGAATTGTTAGAAATGTTATAACTTTCGTTAATTTTCTAACGAAAATTCTAACAAGCTCAAATTGGAGCACTTACAGTAAGCGAAATTTTCGCTCACCGGATGAGCGAAACTGGTGATTGAGCGAATTTTCGCTTACAGAAACTGATATACTGCAGTGATGAGCGAAATTTTCGCTCAAAATATTTTTATAATTAATAAAAGAATATTTATTTTATTTTATAAATTAGTTTTTTTATTCGTTCAAATTGCAAAATAATTTTTATTTTATTTTTTAAATTATATTTTATTGAAATTGCATTTCTTGTATATCAAATACTGATAAATAAACATCAATTTAATATTTAAAACATTCAATACATAAAATTAATAACTTAACACAGAACTTACATATGAAAATAAAGCATGGCAATAGTAGATAAAATGCTACATATAATATTAAAAGTTGTTGATCGCATAAATATTCTCAATCAAATCTGATTTGAAAAGCCAGGTGTGCGATTTTGTTTTGGAGATCTTGTTTGCGTGCTGTGTATTCGGTGATACTATTTACAACATGTGAATTTTCGATTGTGTACGTGAAAGTAAAATCTTGATCAATTCGAGTGGACTTTTTTTTTCCTTCCCCTTATTTTTAGGTTTATCCACCTAGAACTCACTCGAATAATCATAATTTCTATATCGATCTCGTTCATATTCAACAATCATATTATGCAATATGGTGCAAGTTGTCATTATTTTACTAAGAGCTACCTCACTTCAGGCAAGTGACGGTTTACGAAGTATTGCAAACCAAGCTTGAAGCACCCCAAAGGCACGCTCTATGTCTTTTTTGCATGCCTCTTATCTTTTTGCAAATAATTTGTGTTTGTCCTCTGTGGGGAGTGGAATTGAATTGATGAATGTATCCCATTGAACGATGTCTGCATCATCACTTCCCGTTGTCGCGTAAGCTTCCATCTCGTTAAGCTTGAACCTTTTGTCGCTACTTGCACTGTCATGGTCACTCAACACACGAATGGGACGAGATACCTCATCTTTTTTTCTTTCTACTACCCACGGTGGTAGTCTGAATCCGCTGCTTCCATTTGGGATATTTCTTAGCATAAACCACACATGCTCATCTTTAAAAGGTTTGCTTTCATGATTTTTATACAGTTGTTTAGCCTCACGTCGAACGTCTTGTTCGTTGTATCCACTCCCCTTTCGTCTAGTTGATTAATCGTACATCGCAACAAACAAGTTTACTGATTTTGCCATCCTACCCCATCGAGCTTGAATAATAGATAAAGTCCTTTTACCAATTTTTGATGACTTTGTTGCTGCGCCGTATCGTACCTTGCATTTACAGTGCCCCACAACTTCTCATACTTTTGGTTGGTACCTATTATTGCATCAGTGTTTGTATTCATGTAAGCACTGACGAGAGCTTCATCTTCTGCGAATTTCCAGCCAATGGTTTCTTTTTTCTTTTTTGGAGCTCCTTTTCGCCTTTCTGGCACAACCTCTTCTTCTTCGCCTCCTTCATCTTTCTCTTGTGTCTCTGGAACAAATTCAGTGTTTTGCGACTCAGTAGTGAAGCTTTGGAATGGCATCGAGCCATAAGATGTTTACGTGTTTAGCGGAGGATTAAAATAACAGGGTGAGTTTTGGGAGAAGTTGATAGGATTTGAACTTTGGGAGTAGTTTTGAAAGTTGTTTTGACGGTAATTGCTTGAAAAATTTGGATCAGTAACCAACATTTCTTCGAGCCAAGCTTGATTAGAATCATATCCGGAATTGTTACCGTAATTATTTATAATCAAAAACTCAAAAAAAAAAATAATAACTTAAGCTTAAATAGAGAAAGTAGGGAAGAAAAGGTGTAAATAACCTATACAATTAGACTCTATTTACTAGTATTTTTTTTGTTCCATCTAAAAATAAATTTTAATAAAAAAATAATTATTTGTCAATAACAATATACATTTCTTCCGGTGGAAAACAAAAACACTTAGGGGGCGTTTGGTTCGGTGGAAAAAAAGTGAAGGAATGGAATTGAATTCCTTAAGGAATTGGAATGGAAAAAAAACTGGTTAACCCCCTCCGTTTGGTTGGCACGGAATGAAATGGAATTGTCAATGTAATTGAATTCCTTAAAAAATAAAAAATAAAAATCGTGGGGGTGGGGGCGAGGGTAGGCGTAAAAAAAATAATAAAAAAAAATTTGTGGGGGTGGGGGGGGGGGTGGGGGGGTGGGGGGTGGGGGGAAGGGGGTAGGGGGGGGTGGGGAGGGTAGACAGAAAAAAAAATTAAAAAAAAAATTTCCGTGGGGGTGGGGGGTGGGGGTGGGGGGTGGGGGGTGGGGGGTGGTACGTAGGGGCTGGGTAGGGGGTAGGGTTTGGGGGTATTTTGGTCAAAAATTTTTTTTTTTTTTTCATTGCCCTAAGGAATTGAACTTTCCATCACTTTTGTGAAGGAAAGTTGAATTCCTTCATTATTTGAAGGAATTCAACTTTCCTTCGGAATTTTTTTTTTTAAAATCTTTGAACCAAACAGGGGAAAGGAATGGAAAAGAGGGAGTTTTCCATTCCTTTCCCCCACTTTCCTTCCAACCAAACGCCCCCTTACCTATGGCTGATTTGTGATGAATAACAAACATTTATAGTTTTATACAAATGTAGTGTCAAATGTATGTCTGGTGTTGGTCGTGGCCTATATTTACCTTTTGCCAAATCATACAACAACAACAACAACAACAACAAATTTAAAAAAAAAAAGAAAAAAAGCTAATATTAATAGTCATATATTAATACAAAAAAAAGTCAAAATATTAGGAAAAATCAGCTTTTACTAACAATTTGAAAATACTCATTTTCAAAAATGCGGGATGATATTTTTGTAATTAATTGAAACTTCATTTAAAACGCAAAGTGATATTTTTGTAATTAATAGGCATTTTTTAAAAATCGCGCGACAATATTTTTGTAAATAACCTAAACATCTTTTAAAATCACGCTGATGAGCCCGGATCTACTGGATCGGGCCCGCGCTCGGTCTAGTCCAAGGAACCAGTGACGTAGCAGTTCCTAGACCGCTGGAGGGAAGACCGCGGACAAATAGGCCCTTGTGGTCAAGACCGCGTCCCTCCTCGCATCGTCCCCATCGAGGACCATTGGGACCCTCGCCGCCGGGATCCGTGCCCGCATGAGTCATGCCCGCATCAACCGTGCTCGCGTCATATATCTTTGGACCGCGGGCACAACGTTGTCGCGGGCACATGTCGCTTCCCGGTTAATGTCAAGCCTTACCGAGCAAGTTAGCTTTTATCAAGCTCGACAAGCCACTGCCGCTCCCATCACGCATTCAATGCGGCTCACCGCGCCTACTATTCCATTTAATGCACTAGCCTGGCCACACTGGCTCATGTCACTTTCACCATGTCCCCCGGGATACCAATGTTCCCTCCCCCGACAGACCAATTAGCTGCGACACGTGTACCGGTCAAATACCAAAGTGCCCCCTGTGGGCGATCTCTATTGCTTACCTCAACAAGCACCATTGCATTGCCTATAAACAAGGCCTTTACCCCTCAAGGCAAGGTAAGTTATATATACAATTGAGTAAGCTCTATTACTCTCTACACCTACACACACACACACACTCCAAAGGTATTAAAAGCCTTATTACTCAGTATTCTTACTCTCACACTCCGAGGGCCTCGAGTTGGAGTAACATCCAACTGACCTTAACGGTGCTTGTTTGTGTTGTGATCTAGGTACATCAAACCACCAAATATATCCTAGCGGATATCTGAACCGCTCCCGACCCCAAAAGCCAAGGCGTCATCGGTGGTTCCATTGCCGGGAATCGACTTTCACTAGTTTTTCCCGTTTAAAACTTTTGTTTTCAGATACACCTTGTAGTCTAAACAACTGACTGTCAAAAGACACTTCTTTTCGCTTATTTTCGTCTTTCTCGAGACATCTCTCAAATTAAAATGTTTGGTCATTTGACCCTAGAGGATGAGAACCAAGCCGAACCCTCCACCATCAATAGGGAAAGGCAAACCAACTCGTCTTCATCGTAACGGGGGCCCATTCTCACCCAAAATCCCCACTCAACGAGTTCTACACCTAAGTTAACCGAGGAAGCCCGAGCGGAGAAAGCCCGAGCCTTACTAAACAATAGCCCAAAAGCTCCCCAAGCTCACATAAAAAACACCACTCTAACCACCCCACTTTCCCCAGAGCAAATCCTCGAGAAGGAAGGAAATCCCGGCCTCCAAGTCCAAACCGGTCGCGGAGGCTACGGCCATCAACGACGCGGAGATGGAAATGTTTGAAATAGAGGCCAATGGAGGGCTACAGCTCCCTCAAGGGTCACAAAGATTCTCCCAACGAGCTCCCGCTAACTCGCTGTTAGTCAAGCCGTTGGGGGCAAACCTGGTTGAACCCACTTGAACGCGGACTACGCTGCCGAGTGTGGTGCATGTAGAGGATAGCGAGGAGATAGGGGAAGAGGCACACAAACCATCATGCGAGGTCCAAAGCCGGACCCTTGGCTCCGCCAAGGAGAAGGCCGTGACTCCACGAGCTAAGAAGCGTAAGGTTGATGATCAACCCCGAGTTTGTGGAATTTATGCGAGAAGATGTGGAGACCCATCGTAAGGCCGCCCGTAAGGTGGCCGCACCATGGACGCCTTGGCCGATAAAATTGCGCGGCACCGATCCGTATGGGCAAACCCCCCGATGGACACCTATGACGGATCCAAAAATGCCAAGAGTCATATGGGAAGATTTGAGGGCCGAGATGGCTTTATTCTCCGCGGACGAGTCTGATGTGCAAAGCTGTCAGGCGACCTTCACTTCCGGCAAGGCCCTATCTTGAATGCTAGCCCTCAAGCCCCGGTGTATCCAAATCATTCAAATTTAGCTCAGAGTTCTCTTCCTCAATGCCTTTGCCGGAAGCGAGGTGTGCCCGCTAGACCAAAGACAGATCTTGTCTCAGTGTCAAGCGAGGCACCAAACGAGCCTAAAAAGATTATATATCCCGGTTCGGGAAGGTGAGCGAGGAGATTGTGGACTGGACGAGGAGATATCGACTATGTTTTGAGGGCGGCCTCAGCCTCCTCCTTCCTCAAAATGAATTTTGCCTCCGGCAAAGAAACCTAAATCACTGAGGAAATGTATGAAAGTGGCCTCGGCCATTCAGCTCCGCCTGAAGAGCCTAAGGCTCCGCTCCCGTGAGCTTCGCGAAAGAAAGGATAAGCCAAGTCCAGGAGACCACCCCGCAGCCCGCTCACACCAATAATCAGTGGCAAAACAGTAGGCCTGGGATCGTAAAAGCTCAAAAAGGCTATGGCCGAAACAAGCTTTACACAGCTCACCGACCCAAGGGTGGTGATCATGAGAGCCTCGGACTTTCCCTGCTCCTCCCCCATGCTTCAAAAGCCAAATGAGAGGAGTAGACTTAAGTTCTGTGAGTATCACAACGACCACGGGCACGGAACCGAGGATCAAGTTTCACCAAGCGAGTAATCCAAACGAAAATCAATAACGGGGAGCTAACCAAGTGGGTTAAGGGAAACAATACGCCCCCAATAACAATGATCAAGGCGGGCACGACACACGCGGGGACCGAGAGAGAAATGAAAGAGATAATTATGATGACGATTTTGGGGACTATGACATAAACTTCATTGGGGAGGAACCTCCTCTAATAAGCAAACTGTCCTCTAAATTCGGACATTAGAGAAGGTTTTCTCCATCCCCGCCCGGCTCCGGAGGAAGAGCAAGAAATTGGGTTCAAAAGGAGTGAACTTGCCTCCACCCTATTTCATTCCACACGGCCCACTCACCCTCGGAATGAGAATCAACCGGGCAAACATAGGCCTGGTGTTGATAGATACTGGAGCTGCCCGCGACATACTCTACTACCATACTTTGGTTGGAATGAGAATGACGGAAGCACATCTCACTCCATATGCGGGCATGCTCGAAGGCTTCACCAACCACGCTGTAAGGGTAAAGGGGACGATTGTGTTTGACGTAGCTATTGGGGAAAAACCCATGCAGAAGACGGCCAAGATAACTTTCATGGTGGTCGATCTTCCTTCCCAGTACAATGCCATTCTCGGCGTAACTGCTCGAGCCGAATTGGGAATAGTTGCGTCCGTCCCCCACCAAAGGGTGAAATTTAACACCCCGGGCGGGGTTGCTACCATCAAAAACCAGCCCGGGAGATTCCTCCGAGCACTGGAGGAGAAAAGGAAAGAACAGAAAGGCCAGACCTCCTGCCCGCAGATAGAGGGCGAGGACAAAATGATAGAGGGAAAAGGCGAGGACAAGTCAAAAAAGGGGAAAACTCTTGCACTCCCGCCGCCACCCGTACCGATTGGCATGCTTTCTTTCCATTCCACGAAGGTGGAGCTCAAGATGAGCAGAAAATCGAAGCAGTTGGCTGCCCCTGTTGAGGGAGGTTACATTGATCGAGGAATAGAGGGGGAAATTGACCGTGATATCATATACTCAATGGCAACACTGACCGAAGCTCAGGTCAACCCCCCAACTATTGTCATTGACTCCTTGCACAATCGTGAAATCAGCGACCTTCAACCTAACGATGAGCTCGAGGAGGTGGTAATCAATCCCCACTTCCCCGAGCAAACAGTTAAGGTTGGGCTGGAAATTCACAGCGAGGAAAGAAGGATACTTATTGAGTTCCTTAGAGCAAATTGCGATGTGTTCGCTTGGAGGGTGGAAGATATGCAAGGCATCAGCGAGGACGTGATCCTCCATAAAATCAACGATGACCCATCCTTCAAAAACATCCATCAGAAATCAAGGTACTTCTCCCCGGAGAAGGAGATCGCGATCAAGGAAGAGGTAGAAAAACTGCTAAAGGCGGGGATAATAAAGGAGATCTCCTACCCCAAATGGCTGGCCAATGTGGTCATGGTTAAGAAATCCAATGGTAAATGGAGGATGTGCGTTGATTTCACCGATCTCAACAAGGCATGCCCCAAAGATTGCTTCCCTCTTCCTCGCATAGACAGATTGGTGGATTCTATAGCCGGACACAGAGTTCTAAGCTTCATTGATGCATACTCCGGCTACCATCAGATCCAAATGGCTCCTGAAGATGTCCGCTCTGTAGCTTTCATTGCTGCGGGCAAGACATACTGCTACACTATGATGCCCTTTGGGCTGAAAAATGCAGGAGCCACATATCAGCGCATGGTCAATCTGGTCTTTAAAAACCAACTAGGCAGAACGGAGGCCTACATTCGACGACACGGTCATAAAAACTAAGGAAAACTCCCACGAGCTCGATGTGGAGGAAACCTTCAAAAACTTGCGCCACAACAACATGAAGCTAAACCCCCTTAAGTGCGCTTTCGGGGTCAAGGCGGGCAAGTTCCTCGGATTCATGGTCAACCAAAGAGGGATAGAGGCTAATCCAGAGAAAATCCAGGCCCTATTAGACATGAAACCTCCCGCCCGCGTGAAGGATGTACAAAAACTCAATGGTCGCATCACCGCACTTGGCCGCTTCATCTCGCGGTCGGCGAGAGAGATGTCTCCCCTTCTTCAAAACTCTCGAAAGGGGAAGAGAGCTGATGAATTTGCATGGAGCACCGAGTGCCATCAAGCTTTCGAAGAAGTCAAGACATACCTCGGGCGGCCACCTCTACTCGCTGACCGGTGCCGGAGAAGAGCTCTTTTTATATCTAGCCATTCGATCGCAAGAGCTACGTTCTTGTAAGGGAGGAGAATAACTCCCAAAACCAGTTTATTATGTAAGTAAGGCCTTTGTCCGCCGTAGAAGGGCGTTATCTTAATATAGAAAAGTTAGCTTACGCCTTGCTTCAGACCGCTCGAAAATTAAGAGCCTACTTTTCTGCACATCCTATAACCGTACTAACTGAGGCCCCGCTTAGAAAGGTTTTACATAAACCAGAGTCCTCGGGGAGAATGCTAGCTTGGTCTATAGAGCTCACCGAGTTCCAGATCACCTACTCCCCGAGAAAGACAATCAAAGCGCAGGCCTTAGTTGATTTTGTAGTAGAATCATCATTCAAATTAGCGGACGGCGACCTCGGAAAAAGAAAGCGAGCGTAATCGAAGATAACCCGTAAAGCCCGAGCACAGAAATTGTTCAACCAAGGGAGCGTCCTGAAGAGATGTGGATTTTATATGTGGACGGCTCCGCGAGCAAGTTAATCAGTGGAGCGGGCATACTTCTGATCGCACCCTGCGGGGAGAAATTTATAAGGGCCTTGAGATTCAAGTTCGAGGCATCAAACAATCAGCCGAGTATGAAGCGATTATAGCGGGCATGGAATTGGCAAAAGACTTGGGAGTTCGAGAATATTGAGATCAATAGTGACTCTCGGCTCATAGTTAATCAAATTAGGGGGAGTATGATACTATCAACCCAAGACTAGCTCGCATCGCGGCCTTGCAAAAACCCTCATCAAAAATTTCACTTACTATGAGCAGAACCAAGTCATGAGAGAGGATAATGTGGAAGCTGACCTCCTCTCAAGAATAACCGAGCAAGAAATTGGTGAGTTGGAGGCAGATTGCCAGATTGAATTCACGGAGAGACTCGCTATAGATCGAATTCGTATAAACAATATTGAGGATCAAGTAAGGAATTTGGGTAGATGAAATGAAGGATTACATCGAGAAGCAAACCCTCCCGAGGACCCGTAAAGGCTAGAGCCATCGGAGCGGTGTCCGCGAAATACCTCGTCCTCGATGGGTTGCTTTTTCGGCGATCATTCACCAAGCCTTTGCTAAGATGTGTTAAAACTCACATGGTCACCAACTTACTCTATGAGGTCCATGAAGGAGTTTGTGGTGGACATCCAGGTGCTCGCACCCTCTCAGACAAGATCAAATTCCATGGATTCTTTTGGCCCACAATGAGAAGGGATGCGCAGGAGTATGTTAGAAAATGTGATAAGTGCCAGAGATTTGCGGACATCCCTAGACTCCCATCAACAGAGCAGACTTTGGTTGTACCATCGTGGCCGTTTGATACGTGGGGGATAGATCTTATTGGACCATTTCCAACTGCTAGAGGAAGCATTAAGTACGCCGTGGTGGCCGTGGATTATTTTACCAAGTGGACGGAAGCAAAGGGCTTAGCCACTATTTCCGAGGATAACACTATCGCGTCCACGACCACATCTATTGTCGATTTGGGGTTCCCGAGCAATAATTTCGTATAATGGCACCCAATTCTCCGCAAAATTCACCGAATGTGTGAGAATGAAGGTGCAACACCGTAAGTCCGCAGCTTGCCTATCCTCGTGGAAATGGTCAAGCCGAGGCAGACAAACAAGCTAGTCCTGATCGCCTTAAAGAAAAATTTGGAAGGACGAGGAGGACGTTGGTTGGACGAGCTCCGATCGCATTATGGGTTGTCCGCACCACAATAAGAAATTCAACAGAGAAACTCCCTTCTCGCTCACGTATGGGTCGAGGCAATGGCTCCGGTTGAGGTAGCCCTACCCTCGTACGAGTCACATACTTCGACGAGTCTCAAAACGAGGCAAAATGAAGGTGTGACTCGGACGATCTCGAAGGAAAGAGAATGCGGGCACATGAAAAAATGGTGAACTACAAACAGAAAGCGAAGAAACACCATGACAAAAGAGTAAATAAGAGGAGTTTTTCAGTTGGAGACTGGGTACTCAGAAGCGTAGAGGTCCAAGGGACCCAACCTAGTTTCAACAAGTTGTCCCCGAAATGGGAAGGTCCATATGAGGTCACAAAGATAGTCAAAGAGGGCACCTACATATTGCGACCAAAAGAGGGAGAAGAGCTTAAGCACGCTTGGAATAGCGACCACCTTAAGAGATACTTCTTTTAAAATCTTTGTAAATTTTTTGGAAGGAGTATAGACTGTTGTAAGTGCTCCAATTTGAGCTTGTTAGCATTTTCGTTAGAAAATTAACGAAAGTTATAACATTACTAACATTCCTAACATTCCTAACTTTTCTAACAAAGTAAGGGTAAAATGGGCATTGCCATTTAAAGTTAAACCAAGAAAAGAATCTCAAAAAGCAAAAGAAATAAGAAAAATCCGAATTGGGCAAGTTGAAAAACATAAACTGCTGGATTTTTGAATTTTATTCTTCCTGTCCAAAGCCTGAAGCTGTAATTAATGAACAGTGCACGTTGTCAATCATATCCGCGCGAACATGTTTGTCAATTTCAGAGGGCTATAAATTGAACCCTCCTCTCTCAGTTTACACAACACAATTTGATCACAGCAACGAAACTCTGGCGAAATATAGAGAGAAAACAGTGGGAATTCCCTTGAATTGCCACCATTTTCTCTCCAATCTTTCCCAAATCCCACTCACTCAAAATACTTTCAAATCACTCTCATACATACTCTCATACATACACTAACTCAAGCTCAAATCACCCTTTAGGAGGAGGATTAGAGAGAAAACATAGAGGACTTCATTGTTATCTACTTGTTTTCTCTTTAACCAACTCTAATCACCAACCCTAAACACATTCAAATCTTGATACTCTTCAAGTCAAGTACATACACAAGGGAAGATAGGTATAACCTCCCTCTCCCTACCCTAATTTTCTTTCATTAATGCATGCATCTCAAACTTTGAAGATGTAATTTGTTCATCAATTTGTTCATCTTTGCTTGACCTAAAAATGTAGTCACCTTGGAATAAATTTCCAATGGATGACCATTTAAAAGGCCTAAATCATTTTCTTACTCACTTAAAAGTGTTTTTTCTAAAGATCATTCACTAAAAAGTGTTTTCCAAAAATCATTTTCATACACAAAATCTTTCTTTCAAAGGATGAAATCCCCCTTCCCAAGCAAAGGAAATGCTTAGTCCTAATGTACCCCAAGGATGGTTTGGTATAGTTGATTCACCACTAAAATGTCTAGTGATCACTAACCAAAACCTAGGGAAATGGGGACAAGCATGGATGCAAAAACCCCCTTTAAAATCATATTTTCTCTCTTGAGAAGTTGCTGTCCAGTAGCAATTTTCTCAGACCTCAGTCCATGGTCTAATTTTTTAGACATAGATAAACTTGGAATTTGGTGTTGACTACAAAACACTTTTTGTAGAAAACATCCAGATATTTCCATACATATTTTTACTTTATTTTTTACGTGAGTAAAACACAATATTTCAATTCTTCTCTTAGAGGCTAGTTCATCAGCTTCTGGGAATCCAGATCTCATATCTGAGGTTTCCAGAAGGTTTTGACCCCTCAAATTACTTCCAAAATGGAAAGTTCCTTTACAGAAACCCTATTTAGGGTGTTTTAAGCAACTTTCATTCTCGGACTTTCCCCATATTCTGAGGTTTTGAAGCCTTTAAGTCCATTTCAAAGTCAAGGGTCAACTGCTTTTTTCATTCTGGCAGAATTGCTTTTCAACTCCCAAAAATCTTTTGAGTGCCAAGACTCAACCCAAAAATCATACCAAAAATCTTGGGGATTTTTCAAAGTCTTATAAAGAGTTCCCCATTTTTGTTTTTCTCAGTTTCAACTCATTTTGGTCAAAACACACACACACACACACACACACACACACAAAAGGATTTCAAATGTTTGGAAGACTCGTTTTATGAGGCGCTCCGGGTGCACACTAACGTCCTTCCCGGCGCGTAACATGACCTCCGAACCTAAATCTCTGATCTCGGGCTTTTTTCAAAGTTTTGGCCCTCAAAATAAAAATGGCGTGGCGACTCCGTTTTGATTTTCACAAAAAAAAATCGGGTACATCACAACTGTGTATACAAAGGAAGTTATCATCATATTTTGATGCAAAAATCAATTCCCACCAGCCTCAAAAGCTAGGGTGGATGCCCGCAGGCGGATGCCAGTAGGTTCAAGAGCCAACATATGAGCTCCTACTTACTGATGCGCAAAGATCTAAGGATCCGCATGCCTATATATGTACAAAGATCCATTACGATCCATACTATGATCGCGGGGAGGATACTCTCTCCTGCCCGCGTGACACCACCAAAAATAAGTGGATATAGATGAACGTAGGTACAAAGGCCATGATGCCCGTGCCTACGGATTCTAGTGGGGACAATGACCTGAAGTCCGGACCCACTAATTGCGCGAAGGACCTCGTTAGGGCCGTTACTCGCATGCCTGTATGTGACAAAGGCCTACATATAAGCCCGTTCACCAGATCGCCACGAGACCCTCACGAAAAACCCTAGGGAGTTTTGAATAAAGGGTCAAATAAGTGAGAACCTCCAATAAGGGGATACAGATGCCAGGGTGTTAAAGGGCCTCTATGCTAAAATATGCTCCTACCTTTCGTTGCGCGGACAATAGCCTCACGGCCACCTTCGCATGCCCTATGAAAGTATGCTTGCCTTAGCTACTTTTGACTTACACCACTCGCAAGGCTGGGAATAAGTGTAAATGGATGAGAGTGATCAAACTAGTTTAACAAAGCCAAACAGACAAACGAGGTTAAGGCCTCAAAGTTTGCCACAAGGCTAAACAAACGCGATCATAGAAGAATAAGGCTGACTCTCACGAAAAACCTAAGGGTTTTGAATAAAGAGTTAGGAAAACTCAAAAAATGCGGGCAAAGGGCCTACTAAGCTGCTGCCCGCAGAAGGAGAGTATAAAGTTAATTGCAAGTCAAAAACGCTGGAAAAAGTAATAGGCAAGAATGCAAGTACTGAGGTGCTCGAAAATTGCCAAACTACTCAAAATAGCCTACGAGACAAGCAATTAAGATAAAAAGTAAAGGAGCCAAGTGGAGAAAAATGCTTCTATTAATGTTAAGGAAATATTTACAAAGTCCTAAAACTATTACAACAAGAAAAAGCAAAAACCCTATACTAATGGAGCATTCTCCTTGGGCTCCTCAGTGGCCGCACCACCTGTGCCCGCTTCTGGCTCCTCAGTGGCCGCACCCCCTGTGCCCGCTTCTGAGTCCGGAGTTGGGGAAGGCAGGCTGGTCCCCAGAGGCACCTCGGTAGTAGGAGCAGTTTGTTGCTCGCCAGAGGCTGAAGCGGGAGCTGCCCGCTGGGGAAACAGATCTCCTATGGCCGGCCCCTCTGGAAGAACCTGAGCCAGGGCATCCCCCAATGATAAAGGGTTCTCCCCGAATCGCAGCTCATCCAATTGGGCGATCAGGCCCAGGGCAGTCACTTCTGCCACAGGAGGCAGAGAGGCCGCAGCGGAGATCCAGACCCTTGACCTCGTCCTCGGACAGAGGAACTAGCGCATGCCCGGGTACGCACTCCGCGTCAGTAGCAACCAGTGAGCCGATCACGGCCAACTGCTGCACGGAGAACATACCCGTGGCCGCGAAGTTCCGGATCTGTGTCCGGACACCGGCCTCATACTGGGCCAGGCACTCCGCGGTGAACTCATCGGAGTTCTTATACTCCTCGATGGCCTCCTTGCGAGCTTCGGCCAGCATCCTCTCCTTCTCCAAGCCAAACTGCGTCAGAGGCAGCAACTTCTCGGAGAGATCGTCCGCCTTGGCCTCCAGGATCTCCACTTGCTTTTGGGTGGCATCCAGCTTGACCATGAGCTCGGCATTTCTTTGCTCCAGCTGGAGTTTGTGGCCCTTGAGCTCATCCCGCTGACCCTTTGCCTTTTCAAGGCTCTTCTCCAGCTCGGTCACCCGCTCCTGGAAGCCCTTCAGATCGGACTCCTTGGTCGCGAACTCTTTCTCCTTGGCATCCAGGAGGGAGCTCAGAGTCCCCACCTTCTCCTGGGCCAGCTCCAGCTCGCGGAGTTTACCCGCCATATCCTTGGTGTTACTGGCAAGCTCAGCGGACAGGCTATCACAGGTCTCCCGGAGCCGCATAGCCTTATTGCCCACCTGCGAGGAGGATAGTTAGAGCAAGGAAGGCTAAAAGTGTCAAAGGGACAGACAGAAAGAGTCAAACCTCAGTGAGGGCAATCCCAATGTCTCCCATCAAGGCTGATGGGTTCTCCTTCTCCGCCACGGCATGATAGAAGTCCGGGGCGAAGAGCCTATTGATGAGCCCGATCCCAACAGCAGAGTTGTGGGCAGAGCGGGCGTACAGGTCCACCCCTTCAATGGCGGGCACACCTCCCACCTGTTTCCTCTTCTCCCAGGTCTCCTCGCGGGTGGCCAGGGAGGAGATTGGGTAGGCCACCGAGCATATGGTCCCCGCGGTGGAGGGAGCAGTGGTAGAAGCGGTGGCAGCAGCAGGGGGGCTACGAGTAGAGGTATCCACCACTTTCTGGGTCTTGGAGGACCTCTCCCTATGCGTCAGATCCGCCTCTCTGTCAGTCCTTTTCTTGGACTGCTCCTGGTTATGCCCGGAGGCAATAGTACGGCCGGGAGATGATGCCCGGAGAGCATTGGGTGGAGGAGGACCCCGGGGAGGTGGAGGCAGATTCCCAGTGGTTAGAATGGTTCTGGGAGCAGATAGAGCCTCCCCAGTCCTCCTGCTCGCTACAGGCACGGTCTTATCTTTTGTGGGGACCCCTCCCATCTCATTCTGCCTCTTCTGGGCAGCTTCCTTGTTGGCCCTCTGGTTCTTGGCCTTCAGCTGAGCAGCACTTAGAGGGGCCATCAGAAGTTATACTCTTCCGGATCTACTCTGGAGAGAAAGAAAAATGGTTAGCAGAGCAGTTCAAAAAATCAAAGGCAAAGTAAATGGGCAACAGTTTTTATAAAGGAATCAGAGACCGATTATTTCGGGAGGATCGCACTCAGCGCCCAAAGATGTGTCTTACAATCGGCCTCAAACCGGTAATGTTCGTGCACCCGCCAATCGTGGTCACGGGCAGAGGCTCTATTTCTACTCTAGGGGCATGTGGGGCGCCCTCCCTGCGAGGAGCCACCCCCGAGTAGATCAATAGGGGCTCATCTTCCACTATGGCGCCCACGTCATATACGGGCTCCTCCCCGCTATCCAAATAAAGGTCCATATGCCTCTCTATGACAGTGCGCATAGCATCGGCTGAGGACGGGTCCGGATAATTGCTAGCGGCCACCTTCATCGGGACAGGGTTTGAAGGTTTGGAAAAGGGACATCCAAATCTTGACTCAATAACCAAAATATCTTTCTGATTCCATTGGTCAAATTTGTTGGAGGGAGGAGAGAAAGTCCTGGTAGAGTAGTTCCTAGCCTTCAAGCTCAGGATACCACGGCTAATCTGGTTCTGATAGTAAGCGTAGAGCCCAGCAAGGGTAGGTTCATAACCCAGGAATCTGCACACAGCTATGAAGGAGACAATGGCCCGGATGGCATTGGGAGTCAGGTGCATGGGCAGGCAGGCATTGAACTCCAGGAAGAAGTAAAAGAAAGGGTCCAGGGGCAGCCTCAATCCATTCTCAAACTGGGCCCCATAAAAAACGCAGGCTCGGTTGTCCCCGCGGACATCTGCTATGGTCTCTGGCCGCAGCTTGTCCTTGTCCTTCAAATGAACATGCCCAAGGGTGCGGACACGGTAAGCATTGCGGTCCACGTTATAAACCTCATAAATCTCCTCCTCCCAGTCAATGGTGGCCACCTCCTTGGCCTTCTTACGGCCACGACCAGGATTCACATCCCTAGCTGGCCTCTTGCCTTTGTTCCGGGCAGGGGCCACAACCTCCTCCTCCTCGGAGTCAGAGCTCTCGAAGGCATCCACAATGTTGGTGGTCTCAGCGGCCTTCTTGGAGGTCCCCGCGGCCCTCCTATCCCCCTCCTCGCGGTCATCCTCTTCGGTCTCCGAGCTCGAGGAGCCAAAGAGACCGGTGGGGTCACCACGGGCAGGGGCCACCTCCGATTCAACCTCACCGGTTCCAGTCACCTCGAAATCGAGGGGGTCAAGTTCCTCACTGCTGCTCAGCTCAATTGTCTCCGCCCTAGGGGCCGCGGGCACAGCGGAGGGAAAGATGGTACTCAGGGGCAGAACATCTAAAGGGTCACTCAGGGTCCCCGCGCTCGGTGCCCGCGAATTGCTTGATTGGTCAGAGTCCATTAGTTCACACTTTTCCCAGTCACAAACTACTTCGGGGACGCGAATCGCTCTCCTCACTAATTCAACGGCGTTCAGAGCCGAGCCTCTCTCGCGGGGAAACCTGCACAAAACCCCCATTACAAAATTTCTCAGCCTACTGGTATCCCCCAACACCAAAACATCACCGTTCCTTTTTACCCTTTTATCCTTGGCCTCCCACAACCGGGGTGGGACAAAAGGCCCCCATTGGGATTTTTCGCAGAAATATTGGAAGCACTCAAGGGATAACCTAAGCCACCCATGGCCTACCTTCCTAAATATCCCCCCTGTCCGTTTACAAACGGCAAACAGATCTGGAGTGCTCCCATCTCCTAACTCTATGGGACGGCGGGGTCCAAACTCTCGAGTAGTCATTATTCAGAAACCAGAAAAAAGAAAAACAGAAGGAGATGAAGAAGAAAACACCCAACGTTACTTACGAGAGAAAGATTGAGAGAAGGATTCGGAAAGCAGTAGCACGGAGTTCGCAGCAAGAAATTTCTCTCTCAAGGGCTCTCTGAAGGTTTGGAAACGGTAAAAAGGGTTTGAGGTTTAAGGGTTTGGTATTTATAAGGCCTACCTATACGGGTTAACCCGTTAACCCGTATTAATTAGCCCACAAATCCAACCTCGGACCCTGAACCGTCTCCAACGTTTGAAAATTCGAAAAATTAAATACCCCTTTGCATTTATTGCCCCCCTTGGATGAGCGACACGTACCCCTGTACGTACCACTAACCCGTCTTTTCATCTGCCAAGGGCCCCACCTGTTAACCGGGAGGCACGCCATGCAAGGGACCACGTGTCACTCACTGGTGCCTCCCGAGCGTTCCCTTTGGCCCATGGGGCCAAGCAACAGACAACAAAAAACGCTAACACTGGTGCTCGCTCGAGGAACAATTGGAGCAAACCGAGCTTCTAGTAGCTCCTCACTCAGACCATAAATAATCACACTTGGAGCTAGGGGCCATTGATGAGCCCGGATCTACTGGATCGGGCCCGCGCTCGGTCTAGTCCAAGGAACCAGTGACGTAGCAGCGGTTCCTAGACCCGGAGGGAAGACCGCGGACAAATAGGCCCTTGTGGTCAAGACCGCGTCCCTCCTCGCATCGTCCCCATCGAGGACCATTGGGACCCTGCTCGCTGGATCCGTGCCCGCATGAGTCATGCCCGCATCAACCGTGCTCGCGTCATATATCTTTGACCGCGGGCACAACGTTGACCGCGGGCACATGCTGCTTCCCGGTTAATGTCAAGCCTTACTGAGCAAGTTAGTTTACGCTCGACAGCCACTGCCGCTCCCCATCACGCATTCAATGCGCCTCGGTCCGCGCCTACTATTCCATTTAATGCACTAAGCCCACACGGCTCATGTCACTTTCAGCCATGTTCCCCGGACGGTCAATGTTCCCTCCCCCGACAGGACCAATTAGCTGCGGACACGTGTAGCTGGTCAAATACCAAAGTGCCCCCTAGGGCTGATCTCATTGCTTACCTCAACAAGCACCATTGCATTGCCTATAAATAGAAGGCCTTTACCCCCTTGGGCAAGGTAAGTTATATATACAATTGAGTAAGCTCTATTACTCTCTAAACCTAAACACACACACACACTCCAAAGGTATTCAAAGCCTTATTACTCAGTATTCTTACTCTCACACCCGAGGGCCTGAGTTGGAGTAACATCCAACTTTGACCTTAACGGTGCTTGTTTGTGTTGTGATCTAGGTACATCAAACCACCAAATATATCCTAGCCAGATATCCTGAACCGCTCCTGACCCCAAAAGCTGTGGCGTCATCACACGCGGTGTTATTTTTGTAAATAACTGCAACTTATTAACACATATATCACTCTTTATAGATAAAACTGACACTTTGTATCACTGTATATGACACTTTTAACACTAGCACTAGCACTGCTAGCACTCTTTAACATTAACACAATTGATACTCTTTAACACCAACGGTCACACTAAAAAAACACTAACACTAAAACTGACACTAAAAAACACTTTCTCTAACACTTAAAAACACTATCATTAGTACACGCTTGTATATTATAACTAACACATTTGAACATACAAATTGACATCGTTCTGGCCTGATTTCGGTGCGATTTAAAAACTCATTTTTCTATGCATGAGAAAAAAGTAGTTTTTTATAACACCAACTCTTTTTGCCCCCACTCGTTTTTCTTTCGCGTCGGTCCCAAGTATATTTATATGACTTTCAATTATACTTATTATTTTTTGATTAGGCATTTTCGTATCCCTTACCATTTTACAATTTCTCCACTTTTTAGTCTTTTAATTTTAACCTATGCATCATATGGTCTCTGCCTCCTCGCATTACCAAATTACTCTAGTCGATTCCCTCTCATCTTATACTCAATTGGTGAAACTCCTACTTCTCTAATCACCTCGATCTATATCGATCGTTTCTTATATGCCCACAAATTCACCGTAAAATACGCATCTTTGATATTCATCTTATTAGCATGACATTATTTCGTAACCTAATACTGAGTACCATATAGTAGTGCATAGTAGTGCATGTTACATCATAAAAGAGTTAATTTCACAGCTCATCTCTAAAGTTTGAATAAGTCTATCTGCCTCAAAAAATTTAGTCTCATTTACCCCTTTTGTTAACTTATTTAAATGAAATGACAATCTTACATTAAATCTCCGTCCATATATCTAAGTAGTAACTTCATAAATTTAAGATTAAATTTATCACTGTATTTAAATAAAATAAATAAAAGGAATAAATGAGATAGAAATCAAAATGATGTATCATGATTTTATTATTATTTTTAATTAAAGTGTGACAGGTATTCAATCAATACAACCAACAAAATCTCGCCTAGTGTTTCCCAGTGGCAGTCAGAAAGCCAGGAAGGAAAGTCGGCTGATTTCTTCCATTTTTTTGTTGAGCATCAAGCCGTCTCCTGAGGTAAGTCATAGGAGCAACGACGATGTTCACTTCCAGCTCGATGCCCTTAATGAAAAAGAACTTTTAAATTAATAAATAACTAGTCTAACATCCGTGCGTTTAACGCACGACCAAAAAACTTTGATAAATATCATGAACTAAATCATATAGTTACTATTACTATCTTATTTGATATGCATGACGATCATTAAATAAAAATAATTATTTCATTTCTAAGTAATTAATATTATCAACAACTCTATTTTTTTTATTAATTCGCGTCTTTTAAAAAATAATCATTTTTGATATAATCTTATAAAGTCATACTTCGTATTATCTAACCAATATTATATATTAGTTTTCTTTTTTAAAATTATCTTATAGTTTTTATTTAGAAAACACATATTGAAAACGTGAGTTTTTGGGAACATATTAATGTTTCCTTATTTAATTTGTCTTCTATTATGGTAAGAAGATTTTGAGACTTTCATGGAGATTTATAAGTATCTTACTTTTATTAAGAGATTGTAATTATGTAAATATCTTTTATTTATGTACATAGTTTTATATTAGGACTAACCTACTAATATTTGATTTCCTTGTGAGTGTGTTATATGTTTTCATATAGAAAAAGGAATCTCACAAAGGAAGAGGTCGATTGCATGAAGATCTTCTCAATGGTGCATTATAAATACAAGGCATTCAGCACAAAGAGAAGCTACGGTTTTAGAGAGAAAAACATACATACTTCATAGCATTCGATTGAGTTGTGTTTAGGTTGTGAGCTTACATCCGTAACTCACATCTAGGTTTTCATAAAGTTCTCTTGTTTTACTTCTGATTGAATAAGTCCTACTTGGGAAAGGGGAGTTGTTCATATCATAGAAGGTGATTAGAACTTGTTTAGTATTTTCATATTTTAGTTTTTCACTTATTTGTTTTTGTAAGAAACAAAAGTTTTTATAGTGAAAGGTTTTGGGCGTAAGCCTAGTTTGCTGATCACACGGATCGATGGCGTATATAACTCTTGAGTTATTGCATTTTATTTACATTTAATTGTTTTATTCCGCTGCATTATCTGTGGATGTGTGGACAGTTGTGAGACTCATCTGTGCTCACATCCTTTGCCTATTGAGTGATCCAAGTTTCCTAGCTACACGAAACTTTCAATTGGTATCAGAGCCAACTCTCGAAATATTACTGAGTGTTGATCCAGAAAGTGTAGTCATTATGGAATGCCAAAATCACCAAAATAGGCCTCCTGTCTTGGATGGCACAAATTATTCTCTTTGGAAGTCTAAGATGCGAAATTACATCAAAAGTATTGATGAAAGAGCTTGGATGTGCATTCTTGTTGCATGGCAACCTCCTACTGTGGAGAAAAAGCCATCTTCTGGTGTTGGTGAGTCCTTCTTTGAAAGAAAACCTGAAGAACAATGGACTCTTGATGAAATACAAGCTGCAAATTACAATTCAAAAGCCATGGGTGCTATTTCCAGCCATGTTTCTGGGAATATGTACAAGCTTATAACAAATGAAAGTATAGCCAAAACTGCTTGGGATATTTTGCAAACTCAATGTGAGGGAGCACCAAGTGTGAAGGCTACCAGGCTTAGAATTTTAATGGATAGGTTTGAGTTACTTCGAATGGAAGAAACTGAGGATATTGTGTCATATGCCTTTGCTAAGATTCATGAAATTTCAAATGAATGCACAAGTCTAGGAGAATCTATCTCCAATGCAAGACTTGTTAGTAAAATTCTAAGAACCTTGCACGAAAGGTTTAACATTAAAGTAGGCGTGATTGAAGAAACAAAGGACACAAACACCGTAGGTCTTGACACTATCATAGGAATCTTGACTGTGTTTGAGCTTAACCTTGAGGCTCGAAGAAGAACAAAACACACAGTCTTGCCGCTTAAAAGTGCTGCCGCTCTACCAAAAGAGCTTGTGGAATTATCCTCTGAAATTGACAAGTCTAATCTTGAAGATGAGGATGTAGCTTTTATTTCAAAGAAATTCAGTTCTATCTTGAAAAATAGAAGGATAAGCAAATTCCCCAATAGACCTACTTCCAGTACTGCTGAAAAGCCAAAACCTAGCACTGACACTGGATTCAAGAAACCAAGTTTTGAAAATAAATCATCTGAATCTGTCCAATGTAGGGCATGTCGTGGCTTTGGTCATTATGCAAATGAGTGTGCTAACACACTTAAAAAGAAGGGAATGAGCTTAACTGCTACCCTTAGTGACAGTGAGGATGAGGAAGAAGAAGTGGCTAATATGTCTGTCTTAAATTGCCATTCTGTGTTTAATGCCTTTTCTGCAGATATAGAAGAATATACTCCTGAAAATCCCTTGGATGTGGGCTCAGTTGTGTACACATCTGGTGTCACATCTGAACTGGTGCTGAACTGTTTCTCTATAAAAGGAGATTCAGATGATGAAGATGAAGAAAGAGACATTCCCTATGAGGAACTCTTTGCCACATACAAGGAGCTGCATACAGATTGGATGAAAAGATTGGACAAAATTGAGGTACTTGTTAAGGTAAACAAATCTCTGTCTGATAAATTGGCTGCTTGTGAAGATGAAAAAGCTGTACTTTCAAAAGAAAATGATGCTCAAAAGGATACCATTGCAAGACTAGAAGTCCTTGTGACCAAAAGAGAAGTTGACCTTGAAAAATTCAAGAATGAATGTGAAAAAGCTGATAATACTTTTACTAAGCTAAACAAAAGTAAAATGAAAATGGAAGAAGCTTTTTCCATGGGTCAACGTGACAAAATTGGTATAGGTTTTGAAAATAATTTTGTAAAGGAGGGATGTGAGGCTTCTACCTCTAAGAGTGTGAAAAAACAAGCTTTTAAAGAAAAAGTCATTCTGAGTGAAAAGAGACCAAGAAAGAGGCATTACATCTGTCATTACTGCCTAGCTCCTGGTCACATTAGGCCCTTCTGTTACAAACTTAAGGCTGATAAAAAATCTGGTAACTTCAAACAGCCTCAGATGTGTGAGAAGATGTATGCACATCCTAACACACATCCAGTCAATCTGAGACCTCTGCAACCCAAAAAGAAAACTGTTAAACAGTGGGTAGCCAAACCAATTACCACCTGCAATGTTGTCTACTCTTCCCTCAAGAGTACTGTCTCTGGCTCTTGGTATTTTGATAGTGGGTGCTCTAGGCACATGACTGGAAACCAAGCAGTCCTTCTTGATTATGAAGTAATAAATGGAGGGAAAGTAAATTTTGGTGGAGGTGCTCAAGGAAAGATTGTTGGGAAAGGAACCCTAGATGTCAAGGGTCTCCCAAAATTGCACAATGTGTACCATGTGGAAGGCTTGAAAGCCAACCTAATAAGCATCAGTAACTGTGTGATGATGACCTATTTGTGAAGTTTGATAAGCACTTGTGTGAAGTGTTTGATAAGGATAACAAATGTGTGTTTACTGGTCCTAGATCTGCTGATAATTGTTACCAATTTGGTGACAATCTTTCTTGCCTAAGCTCAAAAGCTAATGATGTCAATCTGTGGCACCAAAAATTAGGGCATGCTAGCTGTAGAACTCTGGAAGAACTTCAAAGGTTTGAAGCCATTAAAGACCTCCCTAACTGAACTTCAAGAACCCTGATGTCTGTGGTTCATGTCAAAAGGGAAAACAAACAAAAGCATCACATAAAAAGGTCCAACAATGCTCCACAACTAGATGTTTGGAGATGATTCACACTGATTTAATGGGACCTATTGAAGTAGAAAGCTTTGGTAGGAAAAAGTATGCCTTTGTGTGTGTTGATGATTATTCTAGGTACACTTGGATAATGTTCTTAAGAGAAAAGTCGAAACAATTGGAGAATTCAAGAATTGGTACAAAAGAGTTAGAAATCTTTATGGTCTTAAGACTGTGAGGATTAGGTCGACCATGGCACTGAATATGAGAATCAAATGTTCACCAATTTTTGCAATTCTAAGGGAATCACTCATGAGTTTTCTGCACCAATCACCCCACAGCAAAATGGAATTGCTGAAAGAAAGAATAGAACCTTGCAAGAAATGGCAAGAGTCATGCTAAGTTCAAAGAACTTGTCCAAAAATTTTGGGCAGAAGCTTTAAACACCGCTTGCCATATTGGCAATAGGGTGTTCCTAAGGATTGGTAGCACTGTCACCCCATATCAAATCCTCCTTGGAAAGAAACCAACTGTAAAATATTTTCATGTGTTTGGTTGTGTTTGTTATATTCTCAATGATAGAGAATACCTGTCCAAGTTTGATTCAAAGAGTGACAAAGCAATTTTCATGGGCTATTCCACAAACAGTAGAGCTTACAGAGTTTTCAATCTCAAAACTAAGACCATTATGGAATCTGCTAATGTTAAATTTGATGACTCACTTGATCTTAACCTCAAGACTGCTGAGGATGATGTTTCAGGTTGCTTGCTGGAATTTGGAAGGATGAAGAAACGAGTCTTGAAAAAAGCAAAAGAAACTTCCAGTGCTGTTAAAAATGATGAACCTGACAAGGATGTAACCAAGGATGTGGACACATCTCGCTCCACATCTGAACCCACATCTGCTCCCACATCCACTCAAACTCCTGTCACTGAGGACAGTTCCTCTGATTCTGATCAGGATGATGCTCCAGAAGGTAATGTGAATGGGTGTGTGGATAGGTCAAAGGATATCCCTTCAAAAATCCAGAAAAACCACCCCACTTCACAAGTTGTGGGAGATGTGCATGCTCAAGTGAGAACTAGACAAAAGGACAAAGTTGATTATAGAAAGATGGCTGGTTTATGGAGTTGCTCCTCAGCATACTCCCGAGTAAGTTTTTGTTGTTTTGTTTCTAAAATTGAACCTAAGAATGTTACCGAAGCATTGAAAGATGCTGACTGGATTATGGCTATGCAAGATGAATTAATTCAATTTGAAAAGAATGAGGTATGGACTCTTGTTCCTAGACCCTCACATGGTAATGTCATAGGAACCAAATGAATTTTTAAGAACAAAACTGATGAGCAAGGTGTGATAACTAGAAATAAAGCTAGGTTAGTTGCTCAAGGTTATACTCAAATTGAGGGAATTGACTTTGAGGAGACATTTGCTCCTGTTGCAAGAATTGAGTCCATTAGGCTTTTGTTAGCCATTGCTTGTTACCTCAAGATTACTCTTCATCAAATGGATGTCAAGAGTGCCTTTTTAAATGGGATATTAAATGAGGAAGCCTATGTTGAACAACCTAAAGGCTTTGTGGACTCCAAATATCCTAATCATGTGTATAACCGAAGAAAGCTCTGTATGGGCTAAAGCAAGCCCCTAGAGCTTGGTATGGTAGGTTGACTGACCATTTGCTTCAACTAGGATTCAAGAGAGGTGAGGTTGACAAAACCTTGTTTGTGAGGAGAAACAAGAAAGAGATTCTTGTGGCACAAATCTATGTAGATGACATTGTGTTTGGATCAAATTCTGATCCAATGCTAGCTGAATTTGTGGATAGCATGACTTCCACATTTGAGATGAGTATGGTAGGTGAGTTGAACTTTTTCTTAGGCTTACAGATTAAGCAATTCAAAGATGGTATGTTCATTTCACAGTCTAAGTATGCCAAGAATCTTGTGAAAAAGTTTGAGCTTGAACACTCTTCACATCAAAGAACCCCAATGGGATCTTCCCAAAAACTAAGTCATGATTCTGATGGTGAGAGTGTTGATCAAACCCTTTATAGAAGCATGATAGGAAGTTTGCTTTACCTCACTGCAAGTAGACCTGACATTATGTTCAGTGTATGTCTCTGTGCTAGATACCAAGCCAACCCTAAAGTGTCCCATCTTAAAGCATTGAAAAGGATCATTAGGTATGTGAGTGGGACTGTGAACCTAGGTCTGCATTACTCTAAAGAAACAAACACAAATTTGGTTGGGTACACTGATTCTGATTGGGCTGGAAATAGTGATGATAGAAAGAGTACCACTGGTGGATGTTTCTACCTAGGTAATAATCTTGTGTCTTGGTATAGTAGGAAGCAAAATTGTGTGTCCTTGTCCACTGAGGCTGAATATGTTGCCCTTGGGAGTTGCTGCACACAATTACTTTGGATGAATCAAATGCTAAAAGATTATGGATTAAATAGCAAAGTTTTGACTGCTTTTTGTGATAACAAAAGTGCCTTGGACATATCTAAAAATCCTGTTCAACATTCTAGAACAAAGCACATTGATATTAGACATCATTTCATTAGAGATCTTGTAGAGCAAAAACCTGTGTGTCTGGAATTTGTTGGGACCGAAAATCAATTGGCTGATATATTTACAAAGGCATTAGATTTGGAGAGATTTTCCTCCTTGAGAAAGTCTATTGGCTTGTGTGATATCTAAGGTTGTGAGACCAGATGTGTCTCACATCCTCTAACACATCTGTAGATTAGTTTAACTGAAAAAAAAAAAAAAAAAAAAAAAAACATAAAAAGAAAAATCCAAAAATATCATGCATTAGCACGAAATTTCTCAGTGTGGTCACTTGTGAGTCTTCATATTTGACATTATTTTTGATCACTTAATTGTGAGTATTTCCTGTCCATGTAATCTTTTGATTACTTGGTATAACCTTCCTAGGTATCTCACAGTGGGTGCTAAAAGAAAAAAAATATATATAAATATGTGTGAGAAACAGCTGCTTCACCCTTAGTATGAAGCCATACCATTGTGATCAAGTGATTTTCATAAGAAAACTTGAAGTCAAACTTGATAAGATCATTGGAAAAAAGGGCTATCTTTGGGATCAAGTAAAGTGAAAGCTACTCACATTGCAAAAATCCACAACAAAAAAAATTGGTGGATGCATCCTAGAGGCTGTGCAGATTGGATTATTGCTCATTGACTTTTTGCGATCTAAATGTGTCCCATTATATGACTCACATCCTATGCCACATCCATAAGCTGAGAATATTTCCTTCACCTGTGTGTTTGCATCATGATTAGGCATATTGCATTTTTTAGGACATATAGGAGCTTTGTAAATATGTTAGTTAATTAATTTTCTCTCTTAATTCACTCTTTGATTATATAGGTTTTTGATCTCCAATATCTTTCTTGAAAAGAAAAGGTGTGTATCAATCCTTGTTTGAAAAGGTTGAAAAATTCTTTTGGGATTCTATGCCGAAGCAATTTTTGTTTTCATAAAAATCTTACAAAATCTTGATTTATTTTAATCCCTTATTTTCTTGGAAGGTGCTTGTGTGTTGTAACCTCAAAGGTTTTCTAGCCGTTAGAGGACTTCTAAGGATTTTGAGGTATGTTAAACCTCTTTGGAGAAGGATTCCTAATTTTAGTAGGAAAGGGGGAGCTGTGAGTATTTAATATACCTCACATCTGTCCCATCCCCCATAAACCTTGACAAAACCCTTTGTTCTTCCTCCTCTTTGCACACAATCTCATACACCATTGCATTAATTTCCCTTTGCACTGTTCAACCAACCCAAATTCCTCTGTTAAATGGCCGAGCATTCGAACATTCAAGAGAAAGACATTCTTGACGTTGCTCCCATCTCAATAGCTAAAGGCGAGGGTTCTGTTGTCTTAAACCCTGTAATTTCCAAATTTCTTGCGGAATTTTCTTCCCCATCACCCTCGTCTGATCCAACAATGGAAGCTTCTTCTCCAAAATCCCCCACATTGGAACCGGTTGCTGAAAACCCTAAAGCTCCATCCTCTCCGGTGATCCCACCATCGGATGTCGCCATTGCTGAGGAACCTTCTTCAACTAAGAAGAGGAAGTTGACCCAAGTAAAACCCCCAAAGTCTGCTACAACTCCGGTCCCCCAGCGTGCTCTTCGTCGATCTGGTAGGGTTCGCAAGCTGTCAGAGTCTGACAAAGCCAAGAACCGAACGAAACCTGGCGGGAAATCTTCAACTGCTATTGTTCTTGAAGAAGAAGAAGAAGATGAGGTAATAATTCCCCTTGTCAGGACTAGGGCTAAATCATCTATTCCCCCTTCCTCTGTTAGTGGTCCTGCTGTTACCCCTTCTGTGGTTGTTCCCCTTGTTGAATCAGTTATCCCTGTTGATACTCCCCATGTTGAACCTTTGATCCATGTTGAGACTGTTCCCCATGCAGAGTCTGTTGAGCCAATTGCTCCTATTCCTCCCATAATTTCTTCTGATCCCATTATATCCCCTATTGTTTCACCTTCTGAGGATATTTTGTCTGCTCCTGTTGTTGAGCCCTCTGTGCCCTTGGTGTCTAGTCCTGTTGAGGACCTTATATCCTTTAGTGATGAAGAGCCCCTAGCTAAAATTTTAATGGATTTAAAGGGTAAGAAAAAGATGGCTGCAACTGACTTAGAGCCTTTTGATGATGAAACTGACTCAAGTTCAGATGATGATGATACTGCCTCAGATGAGAACTACAAAGTTAGGAAGAGAAGAACTTGATCAGGAAAAAGAAGACCAAGAAACTGATTCCACTGATGCTGATGACACTGAAGTTGAACCCATTATTGTTCCATTCCCTGTGAAGGATGTGCCTAAGGATGTGCCCACATCTAGACGCACATCTACTCGAAAAAAGGCTGAACAGGGTATGTCATCTTCTGTTTCTCTAGTCTCTAACCCCAAACCCTTTTCCAAAAAGTTTTTATCCAAAAAGGCTGCTGATAGGTTTACTTTAATTTCCTCTAAAGCCTTTGTGGTTGAGATGAAAAGGGATAGGGAGACTTTTGCTAAACTTGGTATGGACAAGTTTTTTGAGGAAAGAGGATTATTCTTGACTGTGGACCATCCCCTTCCCTTCTACCCCAAATTGGTTTATGAGTTCTATGCAAATCTGCCTAAGGGATTAGATAAAACTTATCCTCATTCTCCTGGTGTGTATGTTAGAGGAGTATTTGTTTCTTTTACCCCTTCTATCATCAATGATTTTCTTGGGTTGTATGATCATTTGGATGATGTGGTTTCTATTGAGGATGATGATCTTGTGTCTGCAATTACTCATGGCAAGGTAACCTCTTGGCCTGTAAAGCCTAAAGATTTAGGGAGTGGCTCTTTATCCTCCCTTTACTGTTTTCTCCACACTATCTTAGTTGCCAATCTTTGCCCCTCAAATAACAAAACCTCTGTCACTAGGGTGCAAGCTGATCTTCTGTATAGATTGGGATTGAAGAGGCACATTAATTTTGGGGAATTTATCTTTAGGAAAATTTGTGATTATGGTGAGTCTCCATCCAAGAAATGGTCTTTACCTTACCCTTCCTTGATATCCCAAATTCTCATTGCAAATGGAGTAAAGGCTGAAAAAGGAAAAGAAAGAGTTGATAATTTTGCCTTATTTAAGGAATCCAAAACTCTGTTAGACCCTAAGCAAAGGCATGTTGATCTCCCTGTGGGTACCTCTCCTGAAATTACTATGCCAGATGTGGATACATCTGAACCCACAGCTGTAGCTCCATTTGATGTTCAGATGAAGGATTTAGATGCTGAGATTGCCAGTGCTGAAGCTCAAGCTCAAGCCTCCACTGCCCATGCCAACAACCTTAGAGCACTTAAGGCTAATCTTCTCAAATGGCATGCTTCACTTTCTGCTCAAAATGGGGGAGATGCCGATCTTTCGCTTTGCCGCTGGAGGAGATAAAGTTTGGAACACTCGCCGTGTCGCTACTAGTTGGAGGGATCTTTAACTTAGGGGAGAAAAGTTTTTTGAAGTGATGGTTTTAAAGACAATTTTAATTTTCTGTTTTAGTTGGATAGTTTTTAAAACAATGGTTTGTATTAGCTTTAAGTAGGGCGTATTTGAATGGTTTTGCTTTTTGCTTAATGATTTACTAGTATTCATTCTAATTCTGTTTTGCAAGTTTTTATGTGTGGATGTGTATACACATCCGGACACACATCCATTCGAGGAGTCATGCTCTTTCTATATTCTCGTGGTCATAATATTATGTTTGTTATAAATCTTTGGTTTTGACCAGAAAAGTCCAAAATAGGGAGATTGAAAACGTGAGTTTTGGGAACATATTAATGTTTCCTTATTTAATTTGTCTTCTATTATGGTAAGAAGATTTTGAGACTTTCATGGAGATTTATAAGTATCTTACTTTTATTAAGAGATTGTAATTAGGTAAAGATTGATTTCCTTGTGAGTGTGTTATATGTTTTCATATAGCATTCGACCTCTTCCTTTGTGAGATTCCTTTTTCTATATGAAAACATATAACACACTCACAAGGAAATCAAATATTAGTAGGTTAGTCCTAATATAAAACTATGTACATAAATAAAAGATATTTACATAATTACAATCTCTTAATAAAAGTAAGATACTTATAAATCTCCATGAAAGTCTCAAAATCTTCTTACCATAATAGAAGACAAATTAAATAAGGAAACATTAATATGTTCCCAAAAACTCACGTTTTCAATCTCCCCCTATTTTGGACTTTCTGGTCAAAACCAAAGATTTATAACAAACATAATATTATGACCACAGAATATAGAAAGAGCATGACTCCCCCTGAATGGATGTGTGTCCAGATGTGTATACACATCCACACATAAAAACCGCAAAACAAAATTGTAGAACATGTAATACTAGCAGTTCATTAAGCAAAAGCAAAAACCATTCAGCCATGTCCTACTTAAAGCTATTACAAACCATTGTTTTAAAAACTATCCAACTAAAACAGAAAATTAAAATTGTCTTTAAAACCATCACTTCAAAAAAACTTTTCTCCCCCTAAGTTAAAGATCCCAGCCCCTCCAACTAGTAGCAGACACAGCAGTGTTCCAAACTTTATCTCCTCCATAGCATTCGATTGAGTTGTGTTTAGGTTGTGAGCTTACATCCGTAACTCACATCTAGGTTTTCATAAAGTTCTCTTGTTTTACTTCTGATTGAATAAGTCCTACTTGGGAAAGGGGAGTTGTTCATATCATAGAAGGTGATTAGAACTTGTTTAGTATTTTCATATTTTAGTTTTTCACTTATTTGTTTTTGTAAGAAACAAAAGTTTTTATAGTGAAAGGTTTTTGGGCGTAAGCCTAGTTTGCTGATCACACAGATCAGTAAGCGTATATAACTCTTGAGTTATTGCATTTTATTTACATTTAATTGTTTTATTCCGCTGCATTATCTGTGAATGTGTGGACAGTTGTGAGACTCATCTGTGCTCACATCCTTTGCCTATTGAGTGATCCAAGTTTCCTAGCTACACGAAACTTTCACATATAAAATAGATTTTTTTTAGAAAACTATTTTGAAATTGTTAGAGATATTATTTTACATCGGGAATTGACAAATCTTGTATATAATATATAAATATAATGAATCACTCCACTTATCACCAATTGATTTTAAGGTGAAAACTCAGACTTTAAGAAGCGATTAATAGGTCTCATCCCGTGCTTGGATATGTGAAAGATTTAATCAGATCTCGTATTAAACTTAAATCCCGATGAAACTAGTCTAGCTTAATTGTCAAAATTTATGCACCGAAGAAGTTTGTTATTAGGCCCAAATGAAACATGGCACATGATTCATTGATGGGCATTTTGACGAAACTTTTATAAGAAATCATCTAAAATTTATTTTAAAAATATACTCCTACATAATTATATAAATAAGCAAAAAGGATCATATCGGCCACCGAAGCCATTTTAGTCAACAATGCCCACCTGAAAGCAAACCACAGCAAACTAGATGGGTCAATTGTGCGAATTGAATTGGATCGTATTGTGGTGGGGTTGTGGCGGATTATCGGGTTGAATCGTGTCGATCCGATACACCCGTTTAAGTTAACAGGTCAAATAAGTCGAGAAGCGAGTCGGATTGAGACGAATTGACCCGCTTTTTTTTTCAACATGGATACCTTAAAAAATTGAATTTTTAAGCAATTATCTATATACATATAACACTATCGATAAAGATAAATAATAATTGTTAAGATAATACTTTTTTCATAAATTAATGATAATATTGCGCAGATAATATTAAAGTTTTGGAAAATTTTCTTATAAACAAAATTAGTTGTTTGACTTGTTGGGTTTCCCTATTTATCACAAATTAAAATCTTCAAATCAGCATTATTAGTTACCATTGACAATGCAAAATAAAGTTGAACGTGACTTTTATTAATTGTTTTGCTAAATATTCTTCGGAAGTAGCAAAATTTTTGCATCAAAAGTTTCTAAACAATTAGGTGATTAAAAATGATTAAATAAAATAAAAAATCATACATATCAAAACCTAATCGATAATTATTTTTTAAAAAATAAAAAATATTTATATAAATCTATTAATATTATAAATTTATAAGTACAATTATAATTAAGAAATTATTTTAATTTAAATAATTAAATTTAATAATTAATTAATACAAGGTAAGAAAGTACTAACACTTTTGCAAAATATTACGATTTTTTCATTTTAAAACAATTAAGCCCAATTAAATTACAACCCTAACAAAATTTAATAGGTCCAATCATCCCACCATAAGGCCCATCTATATATTAACCCTCACTATCTCACGAATCCTAACCCTAACCCCGCTAGAGCTGTCAAAATTAGACCCGGCTCATAGATCTGATCCAGTCTGCCCGAATTTTTAAGGGCCTGGGCCTCAAATTAGTAGGCTCGAAAAAAATCGGGTCTCTTTGACCCAGTCCGACAGGCCCGTGGGCTCATGCAGCCCGGCTCGAAAAAGCCCGACCCAGCCCGAAATACTAATACCTAAAAACTAAAAAAACCCTATCTTACTATCTAATTCTAATATCACCCGCAGACAACCTCACTCAGGGTGCGCTCTCGAGTTTAAATTAGGAGAGAAAGGAAAGAAAGTGGGAGAAAATTTAAAACATTTTCCTTCCTGATTGTGTTTCCGAGTTTTTCTTGGAGGAAAGTGGAAGGAAAGGAAGGGAAATTTTTTAAAATTTTCCTTCCTTTCAATTCCTTCCAAAAGTGGGAGGAATTGAAAGAAAAGAAATTTTCATTAAAGAAATTTTCTGATATACCTATTTACCCTTTAAAATAAAATACTCTTCTTATTTTATTAAAAATAAACATGTAATTTAAATTTTTTCCCATCATTTTCCTTCTTAAATTCGGAGCAAATAAATCAAATCAGAAATTGAATTCCCTCACCGTTCTTTTCTCTTAGAGAATTGTTATATAAATCCGTAAAATTGTTGAGTAAACCCGTAACATTAAAACCACCCCAAAAAATTAAAACAAACCCCTCACTTTTTCCTTTATACCCCCACTCACTCACACACCCACACCCACACCCACACCCACACCCATTAACTCTTTCATTTACTCTCTCTCTCTCACTCACACCACCCACCACCATTTTTAGAGAGAGAAAATCAGTTTGAGAGAAAGAAAAAAAGAAGAAATCAACTAATTTTTAGAGAGAGTGTGAAAAATTTCGATTTTTGGTTCGATTGTATTTAAATTTCTGAATTTGGGTGGTTCGGCCACTACCAACCGAAAATTTGGATCTGATCGATCAGTAGTGGTCGAACTTTGCTTAAATTCGGCAAACCAGAGCCGAACTTTTTCAATATTTTCGGCCGGGTGAGGCCGAATCTGAACTGAATTTCGGTCACTGCTGACCGAATTTTTGCAAAACGAAAAAAAAAAAAAGTTTAACAAATTTATATGTATGAGAAAAGGGAGATAGTGATTTTTTGATGTTTGAGAAATGAGAGTAGGAGGAAAGGGAGGGAGGGTAATTTTTTTTATGCAAAAAAAATAAAGAGGGTGAAATTAATGGTGAAAAATAGGAAAGGTGTGGAAGGTGGATGAAAAATTGATGAGGGGGAAGGTGAGATAATGAGGGTATGAATTAGGGGTAGAAAAGTAGTTTCGTTTAATGGCATAATAATTGTAGTTTGTACGTTACGAGTTTACTCAACAATTTTATGGGTTTAATATAACAATTCTCCTTCTCTTATTTTCTCTTCTCTTCTCTTCTGTTCTCTCCAAAAACTCAGAGCAAACCCTCATTCTCTCTCTTCTCGCCGATCTCTCCTTCCGATCTCTCTCTCTCTTCTCACCGCCGTCGGCCTACCGTCGCCGCCTCCACAGCCATGGCGTCGCAACCCACAGCCACAGGTACCCCTCTCTCTCTCTCTCTCTCTCTCTCTCTCTCTCTTTCGCAGACACTGGGTTTCCCTCCCTCTCTCTCTCATGTTTGTGCTTTGTTTTTGTTTTTCTTGGAAATGGAGCATAATTGATATGGGTATTTCTATTTCATGCAAAATTAATTGAGTTTTCAGTTTATTTTAATAATTTCTGTTCAATTTCTGAGATTGAATCTTTACGGATCTTGGTTGATTTTGTTGGATAAATTTTAAGCAAAGATGATAAACCTATAGCTGATTTTCTTATCTGTTCATGCTTATTCTGAAGTGCTGGAATCTGAGTGGATTTCTTGTGTTTGTGTATGTGAAATTCGTCGAGAACTCCACCAAGTAGTTTCTTGATATAATCCAAGAATGCCCCTTTCTTTAGTTCATAAAAAAAAAAGCCCCTTTCCATTAGTCTTTCTTGTTCTGTGAAAAATTGCAGTGGCATTGTCAATTGAAATTTTAATTAGGCTGTAATTTCTTCTTATGTTTTTTTTTTTTTTTTTTTTGTTTCTATCAGACCAACTCCAATGGTGAGTTGAATCCCATTATTCAACCATTGAATCCCATTAAAACCATTGGAGCAAATAGTTGAAACAAAAAAGTGGGCCATCAATTGAATAAATTCAACCGGTTGAATGAAATTTTTGGGCCGAAAAAATTGCCACGTGGGGCCCCCTGATTGGGGCAACGTGGCGCGTGAAGCCCACAGCCGACAGGGGCGCGTCACGCGTTAAAGCTCCAGCTTTTTTTTTGTTTTTTTCCAAGCCCGCCACGTGTCCCTTTCTTATTGGTTACTGTGATTTTTATTTTATCTGTATCAAATTTTATTTTTTTTACACCAAAATTCGTATTTTTTTTTCTCTATAAATAAATAGACTTTTCTTTCATTTGATTTCGACACAGCAAAAAAGTTCCTCCTTTTCCATATAAATTTCCTAATTATCCTCATCAACCTAAAAAAAACCCTCTTTTTAGTGAAATGGATCACAATAACAACCATTTCAACACTCAAAATTCAAGTAATTTTCCTCTCAACTACAACAATCCTAATGTTGAAAATCAATCTTCCAATCAACCACCCCCTCAAAATATACGCCCCAATTTTTATCCATATTATGGGATGCTTTCCGCTGTGTCAAATTTTCATCCATATTATGGGATGCCAATTCAACCACCCCAAATGCAGCATCAGAATTTTAACCCATATATGTCAATGGATAATGAAAATGTTTCTTATTCTGGAGCAACTGAATTTTCAGGATTTTCAACACAAGTTAGTGTTGATGACATTCCAATTGCAGACGGTTCAACCATTCCAACCGGAGAGGGTTCAACAACTTCTCGCAGAAAACTCTCCAAATGGACCACTCAGGAAAATTTAGTGCTACTGAGTGGGAGGATGAAATTTGGAACCGACAGTATTGTCGGCAGAAATCAGAAAGGGGATGCATTTTGGCATAAAATTGCAGATTACTGTAACGAGCATTGCTCATTTGAGCCTCCCCGTGATATAGTTGCCTGCAAAAATCATTACAATTATATCAACAAAATATTGGGCAAATGGTTAGGTGCTCATGAGAAGGCTAAGCGTTTGCAACAAAGCGGGTGGTCGGAGGATGATGTAATGACAAGAGCTCATGAGTTATATAAAAGTGAAACATCAAAAACTTTTACTTTGATTCAAGAATGGCGTGCTATTCAAAATCAACCACGTTACGCAAGTCAAGTTGGAGGCAATACGGGATCTGATAGCAGTGGATCTAAAAGAGCACGTGAAAGTGATCAAGATGATTCAAACTCGATTGGATCCATTCCTCGTCCTACGGGAAGGGAGGCAGCCAAGAAAAAGGGTAGAAGAAAAGATAAGGGAGTAGGCTTAGAAACTGTAAACGAAGACTTTACAAAATTTCAACAATTAAAAGAAAAAGAGTTGGAACGATTGGACATGATAGTCATACAACAACAAGAGGCAATCAAAGCACAAGAGGAGGCAAACAGACAACAAGAGGAGGCAAACAGATGTAACAAGATGAATTTGTGGATCAAGTTACATGAGAAGGAGCATCTTGATGAACGAAGCAAACAACTTCTTGATATGTTGAATAATGAACTTTTTGGAAATTAATTTCCAAATAGGAGGCAAACAGATGTAAAATAAAATAAATATTATTTTTAAGTATTTTAATGTGTGATTTAATAGTTTTATCGTCATTTCTCGTATTTAAGGTGATAAGAGTTGGCTATTCTTTAGAAATAGACATTGTTAAGTACCTATTTAAGGTGATAATAATACATCCATTGGTCTTTCATACAATTCAACACACGTACCAAAAAGTTCAACATGTATAGTTGTTCAACGTCTACAAATCAAAAGAAAATTATAAATATAAAACATTTTAGTTCAACATATACTACTCCGTCCCACTAAAAGTTACACTCTTTACAATTCTTTGGGTGTCTCATTAAAAATTACACTTTCCTAAAATTGAAATGTTTTAATACTTCTTTATTCAATGAGACCACCCACTTAATTCACGTTTCCAAAACATAAGTGTAATTTTCGATGGGATGGAGGGAGTATGGTTGTATTTAGTGCATGATTTTTATACTGAAACCCATTATTATATGCATAAAAAAAAGAGCAGGGGGCAGTTGCCCCTGCTTGCCCCCCTATAGCTCCGCCTATGCTTTGATGCATTAACCCATCTTAATGAATAGTATGAAACTACGCATATCTTAGTCAAGTTTTAATTGCATTTACATTTATGGATTTTGTATTTGATGCCTTGTTGGTTAGTTGATCAAAATTTGATTGCAGTCTTGTAATTATGAAAATATATTTCAAGACGGTGAATTGTGAAGAGTCATCACCGTCTTTCATGCAAGCATATCAAGGTAATCTAAAAAAAAAACTAGTTCTAGGGAACTTTTTCAGTATGACTTTGTTAATTTGTTAGCTAGAAAATATTTTTTTCTCATTAAAGACTATGGACTGTGACTAAAGTTTTTGGCACCCACTGGCAAAAATTCCTGGATCCGCCAGTCTAACCCCCAAGTGCGTTCGGTCAGCAGTGTGTGGTATAGTTAAGCGTTTTCTCATTTTCCCTGATCTGCATGTCAATAAATTATGCATACATAAAACATAAATAAATTTGATGGGGTTATGTTGTTGTTGCCTGCAGGTTTAGCAATTCAAAGACATGATTCCAGCAGCATATTTTAAATAATTTTGACGTTCAAACATGGTGATTTTGATGACAAAATTACGCACATCACTTGGTCGTTTGCATCACTCTTTTCTGCACGTATCTTCTATTCACCCAGTCTCTTCATCAAGGTTAGTTGAAGAATCAATTAGAGCTGCTGTTGAAGCCAAAACATACCACAAAATTCCTGATCTTCTCAATTCTTCAACAGAAAAATTCAGAAACTCGAATCCCTTTTCATTCCTTTCCTCATTTTCCCAAGGCCTTAGGACCCAAATTATTGATGAAATCCTACAAAGTTTTATCCATCTTAGGCCCCGGTTCCAGCCTCATGTTGCCTACTCCTGCCTTCTTTCTTACGCCCTCAAGAGTCCCACTCCTCTTCCTCTTACTCTTGCTATCCTGCAACGTGCTTTGCGTTCAGGTTGCATCCCTAACCCCCAAACCTACGTCTTTCTTTCCAGTACATGGCTTGACCATCGACAGCAGCATTCTCACCCTGTCTCAAGCATACTATTGCAGATGCAGTCATTTGGATACAATCCCGATTGTGGTACTTGCAATTACCTTATTTCATCACTCTGCAAGACTGATCAGTTCAAGGAAGCAGTTGAAGTCTTGAAGGGCATGGGCAAGGCTGGATGCATTCCTGATTTGGACAGTTATGGCTCCATAATTGGTCCTATGTGCGACCTTCGGATGATCATCAATATTACTAAGCTGATGAAAGAGATGATAGTGAAATTCAGGCTGACCCCGAGGCAGGAAATGGTTATAAAAGTCATAACTGCTATGCGGGTAAACAAGGAGATATGGAGAGCAGTAGAGATGATTGAACTTTTGCAGAGTGAGGGAATGCATGTGGGATTTGAGAGCTATGAGTTAGTTGTTGAAGGGTGCATAGAATCTGAGGAGTTTGTTTTAGCAGGAAAGGTTGTGATGGAGATGACAAAAACAGGGTTTATACCATTTATTAGTGTGAGACAAAAAGTGGTGAAGGGGTTGACTGATGCTGGTGAGTGGGCGCTAGCCTGCGCTGTGAGGCAGAAGTTTGCAGAATTGAAATCTTAGCTTCTAAATAGTTTACAATTTTTATGTGATTTATCATTATCTTTTCACATGCACCCTATTATGTTCTACTATCATTGAAAATTGAACAATTTACCTTCAACTAATTACATGTCTCATTTTTCCAACTCAAGGGACAAGTGCTAGTTTCCCTTGAATTGACTGCTCCACCTGCTCCTGTCAAGATTCGAACTTCCCACGCTGAGGTTGTAAGCCCAACAATGCTGCTTCCTTTACCACTCGGCTGCACTCTGGGAGCAATATCATTTGTTTATTCACAAGATGGTACGACGCCTTTAGAAACTGCAGCATTGCTTGTTAGCAATGAGGTTATGCAGATTCCCTTCCTGTCACTTCCCATATTGACGCAGCACGGAAGCAATAGGTTTCGTGATTAGCGCACTAATCACAAGAATTCTTCAAGCGAAGAATCCTCAAACACAAAGAACTGGAATCCACCAGAAAAGAGAAAAAACTCTTCAATTTAATTCATCAAAAGCTCATTTTCGGATTACACCACTAGGCATATTTTATAGTGCCCATAAAACTTGAAAAACAATCCTAAACCTTCTAGAATTACTCCTAACCTATATGGTAACTAAATAGGACTCAAAAACTAGTAAATCTTCTCAAAATCTACTCTAAAATCATCCCTAATCAACCTATTAAAATTAATGACGAAAATAAGCAATAAAATATAAACTAAAACAAATTAAGTCCTAAGATAGTAATTAAAATACAAAATTAATTGATATATTTGACTTCGTCAAATATCCTTTCTTGGTGCAGATTCCTTCCTCGGTTCCTCCTACATCAGTCACCCATTCTTCAAAAGAACTCGACTCCGAGTTCACATCCGATGTTTGAAAGGAGCCATTCCATCGAAATAAATACTTGGAATAAATTCGTCCCTTTTGCAAGATTTGATGTAAATCAATTTTGTCCGGATAAAAATTAAAACTATCAATCTCATCCATCCGTTGATCGTCCTTCTCAACCTCCCCATGATCAACAATAAAAATTTCATCAACAACAATATCGCCCCATACGAAATTCGATTTTGCAACAAACCAATTAATTTGGACTTCATCCTTCACCTTGGGTTCAATAGGGGCAGGAACCGGTATGAAAACATCTGTAGTAACAATAGGACTACATACCTTAACTACGTCACCTGTTGCAACTTTACCCATAACATCTTCCGTCGCTTCAACAAAGCTGAAAACATCTGCGGCTGCACCAACAGCCTTCTTTTCAGTAGCTTCGTCATTAATAGGAACTACTTGGTCAGTAATTTTGTCAACAACAAGGCTGTTTTCGTCCTCAAGACGCTTCAATTCAGCCTCCCTTCGTGCCTCAAAACGCTGAATTCTCTCCGTATAAAGATCGATTTGGACACCACATCGTTCGGCTTCTGCCCAAACAGCATCCCTTTCGTCGCGATACCTATCCACCCAAAACTGATGACTTGCCTGAAGTCGGCCGCTTTGAATCTCAGATTCAAAATAAAGCATCAAGTCATTCTTATCTTCGGCCTCCTTATCAAGTTTATAAAACTTTCTAGAAAAATTTCTTACCTGACAACGATCATGCTTCAGACGCATATCGATCTTCTCAAGAAGTGATTTTTCTTCTCCACCATTTGTGGCTTGATCCCCCATAATGAATCAGTGATGAAAAGACAGGTTAAGCCTGCTCTGATACCAACTGACGCAGCACGGAAGCAATAGGTTTCGTGATTAGCGCACTAATCACAAGAATTCTTCAAGCGAAGAATCCTCAAACACAAAGAACTGGAATCCACCAGAAAAGAGAAAAAATTCTTCAATTTAATTCATCAAAAGCTCATTTTCGGATTACACCACTAAGCATATTTTATAGTGCCCATAAAACTTGAAAAACAATCCTAAACCTTCTAGAATTACTCCTAACCTATATGGTAACTAAATAGGACTCAAAAACTAGTAAATCTTCTCAAAATCTACTCTAAAATCATCCCTAATCAACCTATTAAAATTAATGACGAAAATAAGCAATAAAATATAAACTAAAACAAATTAAGTCCTAAGATAGTAATTAAAATACAAAATTAATTGATATATTTGACTTCGTCAAATATCATTTTTTGGTGCAGATTCCTTCCTCGGTTCCTCCTACATCACATATTCTCACTATTCCATACTGGAGTTCTTGTGGTATTATAGAGCATGCCCATTTAGACGAAAGCAAGAAGAAGGTATTCCGGTGTTATATCTTGAATTTCCTGTATTTTATATTTGGTTTTTTTTTTTTTTTTAAGTCTTAATGAAGTTTCTCTCATCTAGTTATGCTATTCCTTGCTTCTCTCACAACCTCATACCTTGGATTTCTGGGATGAAAATGTCTTAATAATTAGTAGAATTATTTTACCAGAGTTTTTATTCAACAAATTTCCATGCCTTCAGATTCTCATATCTTATATGTATTCTCTTATCTTATATGTAGGGGTGACAATTTTTTACCAATGGGTTTACCCATTAATATTTTGAGGCATTTACAAAAAACTATTTTAGAAATATGGAAATTACAAAAAAAAAATACATAAGTTCGAAATTACAATTTTTTTTTTATCAGTTTTGGTAAAACAACTGATAATTTCAGATATCAGTTGTTCAAACAATTGATAACTGAAATTATCAGTTGTTTGAAGCACAGATTACTCTTCAAACTAGGGGTGTAAGTGGTTCGGTTCAAACCGCGGTTTGAGACCGAACCAAACCAAACCATGCGGTTTGGTTTGGTTTTCAAGTATGAATGGTTCGGTTCGGTCTCAAATATTTACAAACCACATGGTTCGATTTGGTTTGTGATCTAACCCTCCCAAACCAAACCGAACCAAACCAAACCGCGGTTTGAGACCGCAAGACCGAACCACCAAACCAAAGTGGGAGACCAAACCGCCAAACCGAACCACATTACATGAACTAATCATAACCCTTATTTTGTATCTTATTTAATATTTTTGTATCTTTATTAAAATTTACATAAACTAATCATAACCCCCGTTTTGTATTTTATTTAATATTAATTTCATCATTTTTTATCTTCATTACGACACATAAATAATCAAGTTCTCTCCACGATCGCCATTGTAAAGTGTTTTTCTTCCTTCGGCCTCTCTCTTCCTCTAGTCTCTTAAACACTCGGATTTTTCACTCTTCCTCCATGGTCACGAAAAATTTAAACAATATGAAAATGAGTTGCGATCTGAATCGTGGTTAGAACCGTAGTCTAAATAATGGTCCGAACCACGGTCTGAACCGCATAATTGAACCGCGGTTTGAACCAAATCGAACCATAGCGGTTTGGTTTGATTCGGTTTGAATTTTTTCATGGTTCGGTTCGGTTTGGAATTTTTCCAAACCGATGACTAGTGGTTCAGTCTGTAAATTTTCTCAAATCGAACCAAACCGAACCATTTACACCCCTACTTCAAACAACTGATAACTGAAATTATCAGTTGTTTGACCAAAACTGATAAAAAAAACAAAAAAAAAAAAAAAAATTGTAAAAAAAGAAAAAAAGTAGTTTTTTGTAATTTTCCATCTTAAATGTTTTTTCTTTTTGTAAATGTCATCTTTTTTTTTTTGAGAGAGTTTTTTGTAATAAACCCTAATATTTTATCATTTAAACTGTATAACACCTATTGTACAAAAAAAAATCATTTTGAATAGTGGGAATCGAACTCTTTTCAAATTATTCTTCATCATTTAAACTGTATAACCCCTACTACTGGATTTTTTTAATCTTTTGATTTCTTCAGACTTCTATAAAAAACACAAAGGTTATTGCTTGTGGAGTTGCATAATTTTTTTAATTTTGAAGAATATGAAACACATTCTTTCAAGATTATTCTTAATTATTGCTTCTAAACACCAACTCAATATAGGTTCGAGACATGATAGGGTCATTTCGCTGTGCTCCATTTCTAACTTTGAAGAAATCCAACTTCGTTTGATCAGGCTTTTGCTGCTATCAAATTACAAAATGAAAAGTATTCCCGTAGTTGATTTAGGGGAAAGAAAGATTGATAAATTAGGGTGTGTGTGTGTGTACATGTGGGTGGATATCATTTTCTATTTTAATTGTTTTGATAAATTATGAAGTTGATGAGAAATTATAAAAAAAAAACTCCATACATAGTTAGCAACCTGCATGTAGTTTCTGTGTTACGTTTCGCTAGTGTGCCCCCATGCATGTAAATCTGGTTGTATGTGTAGTCATTTGAAAATGCTTATTAATAAAGGGGCAAACCCGGGTTCGCCAAGTACTCTCCGCCTTGCGAGGGTTGAGAGAGGAAACCATTTGCTAGAGTCTTTCCCTGACATTGCCAAGAGAGAGAGGAACCCAAGAAAATGATAAAAGGAACCCAAGAGAATGCTCTGAAGCTGTAAGCTTCATTTCGAATGTCACCGAAGAAAGTAACAACCAAAGACAATTTTGCTTGGTTATACTATTTTGTAGAATGAAGATAAGAGCAAACAGTTGGAAACAAAGAAAGTTTATAAAGTGGAGTAAGACAACTCTTTCTATTCTCGTACATCATTTATGGTCTTTAATTTTCTAAAAATTGAATAATTTATTTCTTTTTATATCAAAGTTGCTAATATTTATTTTTTTATGTGTGCAGATAAAAGAGACCGTAGGACTTTCATATTTTTATTTTTAGAAAAAAAAATAATATGTAATATTTAGCTTATTTATCAAGTTTGTATATCTAATTTTTTGTAATGCTATTTTTCAAAAAGTTGTCATTGGCCTATTTATCTATCTATTTACTATATAACAGATGAAGTAACTATAACACTTTCCCTCCAAAACTCTCACTTAGACATAATTTTGGTCAGATTCATTTGCCTCAAGCATTCAATCTCAAATATAAATGCAATAGTAATTAGTAATTGATTATTAAAATATTTGTCACTTTTAAATTTTTCACAAGTTTTAAGAATGATAGTTATTATACCAACTTCATGATTAAAATATCAATATTCTAATTATTTATTATTTCTCCTTCATTACTTCTAACAATAAATCAATTAATTAAATGGAAAAAAGTTTCAATGTCATTATATATTTTTGTTGAATACCTTTTTATTTTAAAAAAGAATTTTCTAAATTAACGTTTATACTAATAATAAATCTTTTAATTTAGCTTCTGTTATTTGTCAAAGTTTTTTGTTCGTGTGTTTAACACATGAATGTTATACTAGTTAATATGTCATGTGTGCATTTAGCTTATTTATCAGGTTTGTAGATCTAATTTTTGTAATGCTATTTTTTTCAAAAAGTCGTATTTCCTTCTTTTTAATAATCTATTTTTATGACAAATTTGTAATAAACTGAACTTTATTAAGTATTTTTATTTGAATGTATTCATGTTGCTGAAACTAGTAACACCCCCGTGCGATGCACGGCGTGGTCAAGATTTTTAATTAATTAATATTTAATATTTAAAATATTATATTTTAAATCAAATAAATAATCCCTTGAATAAGTAAACGAATATGAGTATTTTTAATTTGTAAATAATAATTATTAAAATAATTAAAATAAAATGTACTCTTTCCTAGTGTAACACCCGTGCGATGCACGGGATGTTGCTTATACTAAAAAAATGGATATTGAAATAAAATAAATAAAATAAGATGTTTTTATAAACTGTGAAAATCCCCTTACCACTTACTACAGTGTCAGTACAAACATACATGATTATCATTATTATATATAAATAACCACGTAATGTCAACCTAAGAACCTTATTTTGGAATGGAGGGAGCATAATTATGGATGAAAAGGGAAAAAAATCCACATATGGAGTATTCATTATCACAGAAAAATAATTAATCTTTATTTTATTAATGAATGGTAAAATTTTCATTTTCTTCCTAACCTACCCACCTACACATCCACCACACAACAAAACGGGCCATACCACCCCAAAAGTACACATCTTTTTTCCTCGACTTTAGTTATACATTATTTCTTTATTTTTTATGATAAGCAGAAGCAAATTGTCATACAAAAATGAAAATTTAAATTGAATTGGGCTTCATATATAAATAGCACAATTTGAATATATACAGTTAAAATAAAATTATTTGGAGAAGTCAGCTTAAAAAATAAACCATTATAAGGCCCACTTAATTTTTTAGGGTTTCAAATATATTCAATGAAAATGTCCATTGAAACGCTCCTTTTTTCTTTAAAAAAATGAAAAGCAAAAATGTTTCAATTTTTTTTCTATTTAAAATCAACATTTTCATTATCCCAAGAAAACAAAGTAAAAAACGCAATGCTAATGCGACCAAAAAGTTTACAAAATAATAAATATAAAATGAGGTGACGATATTTTACTAAACATATTTTTATAACTTTATCGTTTCTCATGTAAAAATGGCAAAATAATAATAATAAACGTCCACAAATTATTTGCAATCATGAAATAATTTACAAAAATATATTACCAATTAAAAAAAATGACATGTTCCAAAAAAAAATACATTAAATGTTCGTCTATTATATATAAAAAGGGGACATAATTAATGTTGGATTAGCTACTAAAAATAGAAAGGAAAATAGAAAAAAGAAAAATCTATTAAATGTTTGTCTATTACTATCAGATACTAAAATGGGACATAATTATTGTTAGATTAGCATATTAAAAATAAAATGGAGAATAGAAGAAAGAGAAACCCATTAAATTAACCTAAACCAATTAATTTAATCAGTATCCACCCCTTTAACAAAAATCCTACTCTCCATCTCTTATACATAAAAAAAATACATGTTCCAAAAAAAATAATTATAATCTTTATTTTTATTTATAAATACATGTCCTGATATTTATAAATAAAAATAAAGATTACAATGATTTTCAACGCGATGACATTTCCTAAAAGTACTTCGTGACTTTATCAACATTTACATTGTCTAAAATTAGAAATCAAATCATCATTCTATACCCACCACTTTTTTTTTATATTATTTATTTTTATGATTTGTAAAATTATTATTATCATTTATAATTAAAATAATATTTCACACTTAATTAATTTTCACTAAAAATATTGAAAAATTCAAAAAGGAAAATTAAGAAAGGGTAATTAAGAAATTTATATTTTAAAAAGAAAAGTTTTTTTTCTGTGTCCAAATCAAACGAAAATAGACTCTATTTATAGAGAAAAAAAATGAAGAATTTTTGTGTAAATATTTTAATTAAAAAATTTAATATTTTATGAAATAATTGAGGTAAAAAAAAGGGGGTGAAATTTTCATTTAAAAAAGAGGTTTTTTTTTTTGTCCAAATCAAACGAAAATAGACTCTATTTATAGAGAAAAAAATTATGAATTTTGGTGTAATTTTTTTTTTTAAAATTAATTTTTTATAAAATAATTGAGGTCAAAAAACGGGTGGAAAAAAAAAAACTGAAATAATACCAGCCAATCAGAAGCCACCACGTGGCAGTTTGTTTAAAAAAAAAAAAATTGGCAGGCGTACACGCGCAAATGTTGGCGCGTGTAACGCACGTGCCAAATTCCGTCCATTCAGAAAATGCCACGTGTCATTTTCGGAGAATATCTTCATATTTGCCACCGTGTGAAATTACTAAAATACCCCTGATTTTTGGCTCCAAGACTATCCTCCTTTTATATATATAGAGATGTGTAAGAAACTAATGTTCATAATTGTTCTTATTTTCGGTAGATGCACTAATTAAATGTTTTGAAGGTTGTAATATTTACTGCCTCTTAGAGCATCCATAATGGTAGAGCTATGTCAAAGAGCTTTTTTGTAATTTTAAAATGCCACATCCTCTCCTAATCATCAAATAAAAACTCAAGACTTTTTCTACAGTGGTAGATCTTTTTCACCAACTTTTTTGTGGCCCCCACATTCAACACTAAATCATGTTTTTATTGAAATTATAACTTAAAAATTACCATTAAACAATTAAATACTACAAATAATTAATAAATTAAAAAATAACAATGAAGAGGATAATGGAGAACGGAGGTTGCCTTTGCAAGTATTCCTGTTCGTCTGTCAAATTCAAAACCATTGTTTCTTTGCACTATTCATAATGAGTTCCCATCTATATTTCTTTTCTTGCTTAAAAATTACAAAAAAAAAGGATAAAAACAATTGAAATGTTTAAATTTGAAAATAGTAACGTTTTCACAGTATGAGACGACAAACGGTAACATTGTTGAAAAATAATTTTATAATAATAAAAGGAAATCAAAAATAAAATTATTGTGTGATATTTAATGACCAACATGGGAAAATGGTTAAAATTAATGTAAAGAGCTCATGAGGAAAGCTCTTTGTAGAAGGAGTTGCTCTTTAGGAAGGAGCTTTCCAACTTTTTCAACAATGGTAAAAAGCTTTCTAGAGCTTTTTCATAAGAATAAGGAGCTCTCAAAAAGCTCCCATTGTGAATGCTCTAATAGGGTATTTTCGAGTTATTTAATATCTAATAGGGGTGTATTTAATAACTGGTCTTATACTGAAAATGAATGTAGTCCATATTGAGTCCAGTTTCATGTTATGGCGTGAAAAATGTAGATGTGCTGAAGTGCTTTGCACTTCAGCCTTTATTTAATTATAGATTATTGGGGCTGTTAATGCGAGCTGTCTTTGCAGCATTTTGTAGTTTTTAGTTGTACGTGCCTTAGTTTTTCTTGCGAGCTGTCCCACTTTTTCTTAATCATGCACGAGCGATATCAAAGTTTTACTTGACACAAAATACGGTTCATCCGTCCAACTTCTAAATAAGAGACGCGGTGGAATCTGAATTGCTCGCAGCAGTCGGAAGCCGATCTAGAATGTTTTGACATTAGGTGCATAATTTACGCCATAAAATTTAAACTATTTTTTTTTTCAAAAGTGAGTAGATAATAATATATAGCTTAAAACATAAGTTATTTATAAACATCTGATAATCTCTAATCCACCAATTTGTTCTTATTGTTTACTTGTAAATAGTAAGCTTATGTCATGAATAAATAAATAAATAAATAAAATATGATATTTACATTATTGTTGTTTTAATGACGACATCATTTTAGGAAACATTTCTTGAAATTACTCTTAAAAGTCTAAGAGTTAGTCTTATAAAAAACTAGTTTTTTCTTAAGATAAGGAAAAACGTGTTTTCAAAACAAACGGTGGCATTTTTGTAATTACTGGCATTAGGAAAAACGTGTTTTGGATTTCCCCGTATATGCCAGTGCCAGTTAAACAAAGTGCCAGTGTGACAAAGTGCCAGTGCATGTGTAACAAAGTGCCAGTGAAAAAAGTGTCAGTCCCAGTTTAACAAAGTGCCAGTGTAAACTGGCACTGACACTTTGTTAAACAGACACTGGCACTTTTTACACGGACACTTTTATATACATGAACCGGCACTCTTCACACTGGCACTCTGTTACACTAACACTGGCACTTTGTTACACTAACATTTTTGCTGGCTCTCAAAAACACAAGCACTGGCATTCAAAAACACAAGAACTGGCATTCAAAAACACATGAACTGACACTCAAAAACACATACACTGGCACTTAAAAACACGGATAATTATTTTTGCTGGCTCTCAAAAACACAAGTACTGACACTCATAAACACATGGACTGGCATTCAAAAACACGTGAACTGGCATTCAACAACCTATGCACTGGCATCTAATTCAAAAATAGCAGATCTTGATTCAATGGAGTTCTACGCCAATCCACACGCCACCATCAACATAACCATATCTCTCAGACAATATCCATTTCCAATTTCTTCTTTAGCTGTGTCAATTACCAAATTCAAAAGTCTCAAAAACCACCACAATCGTCTCTTTCATCATCCCCACCACATCCCAATTCCTGCCATCCGCAATTATTAACAACCACCATTAACTCAAACAAAATCAAACACACATCGATCAAACCTTTACCGGCAAGGTCTTAAATTGAGCAAAAGAGTCATAAACCCAGATCCACCTGTGGGTTTGTTTAAAACCGATCTTTGATGACGTACTGTTCACCGTCAATGTCGATGATGCCAAAAAATTGGTCGTCGATCGGAGAGGAGCAGTTTGGGGCGGGCCTCTTTCTTGGCTGCGCCAGGGACCGGTTGAGAGCACAATCGCGTTGGATTGGGGTAGAACTCTAGAGCGTAGAAGCTAATCAATGTCGTGAATCTGTTTAGAGAGGCAGAGCATAAAACACGTTTTTTTTAAGCTAAAAAAACGCATTTTTTACAAGTTTTTGGCAAAGCCTAATTTATTTCTACAAACAATAAATGGTGATAAAACTAATAAATTATAATAAATAATACTCCCTCCGTCCCACATAAAAGGTTATAGGGTAATATTTCACGCTTATTAAGAAAATATTTAGAAAATGAATAAAGAATTGCAAGTGAGTAGAAGATTAGAGAAGAGAATGTAAAAGTTAAAACATTTAATCTTCCCGCTCTTTTTGATTATTTTTTTATAAATATGTTAACATTATAAGGGTATAATGAATGATTTTTTTGTAAATATATTAACATTATAAGAGTATAAATGTCTGAAACACTGTTCATACTATAGAAGAGTGAGGCTAAAAATATACTCCCTCTGTCCCAATAGAAGCTGCCCGTTTTTTGCCTTGCACGCAAATTAATAAAATGGGTGGGAAGAAAAAATGTTGTGAGTGTAATTTGAAAATAGGAGAGAGAATGAGTGGAGGGAATAGTAAATTATAATGGTGTTGTGAGTATTAAAATAATGTAGGAAAGAGAATGAGTGGAGGGAATAGTAAAGATTTATTTGCCAAAAAAGGAAAGTGGACGCTATTAACGGGACACCCAAAATGACAAAATGGGAAGCTACTATTGGGACGGAGGGAGTATATATTTTTATCTAGTAGATTTGAAACCGTATACTTATTATTAAAACTAAACATAAAATCTATTAATAGATGAAAATCAACTAATCCTATTTACGGTATACTTAGTATATAGAATAATATTTTTAATTAGCAACAAAATTTGATCGAATGCACCTACTACGACCCACCTTCTACACTAAATTCGCCCCTGACTGCCTTCCTCTTTTACTCTTCCTCGATAGCTTTGACTGAACCCGTAGAAGATCGTTGACTACAGTATCGCCTTTCCTTTTGTAATTATTTTCTTATTTTTATTGTTTATTTGTGGGTTTACTTTTTTTTATTTCCATCTATTGTTTGTTTCAATTGGTCATTATATTTTGAGCTCATCTTTCATTTCGTAGAGATGGTCAATATTAATATGGTGCCAGAACTTTTAAAATTAATCTTTAGTACTGTATTTGACTATTCTAGGGGTAAATGGTTCGCTTGATAGAATTTACTGACTAGATTGAATAATTAGTTATGGTTCGCTTGATAGAATTTACTGACTAGATTGAATAATTAGTTATGATTCGCTTGATAGAATTTACAGACTAAACTGAACCATTAGTTATCAGTTTGAGATGATTTCAAATCGAACCAAATCATAAAAAATTCAAATCACGGTTCAATTATGCGGTTCAGGCCATGATAACTACGGTTCAAATCATGATTCAGATCGCAACTCATTTTCATATTTTTTAAATTTTTCGTGATCACGAATGAAGAACGAAAAATGCGAGTGCTTAAGAGACTAGAGGAAGAGAGAGGTCGAAAGAAGAAAAACACTTTACAATGGCGGTCGTGGAAAGAACTTGATTATTTATGTATCGTAATACGAAGATAACAAATGATTAAATTAATATTAAATAAAATACAAAACGAGAGTTAGGATTAGTTTATATAAATTTTAATAACGATACGAAAATATTAAATAAGATACAAACAGGGTTTATGATTAGTTTATGTAATGTGATTCGATTTGGCGATTTGGTCTTGCGATTCGGTTTGATGGTTCAATCTCACGGTATTAAATCGCGGTTTGATTTGATTCGATTTAATTTGATTTTGGAGGGTCAGAATATAAACCAAATCGAACTATTTGATTTGTCAATATTTGAGAACAAATCGAGCCTTTCATATTTAAAAATCAAAGTAAACCGCATAGTTAATTCAGTTTAATCTGATTATTTGAAATTGGAAAACAAAAATTTTTCACACACACGCACTAAAACATGTTCTCTCTAGCCTTTGGCGCTGGTGGCGGCTATGCCACCGGACATCACCTCGGGGGATCCCCCTCCACCTCCTCCATCCTATGCGGAGGCGGTGAAAGGATCGGCACCTCCCCCATCCTCTTCATCAAAAATGGATGCTGTGTTGACACCCCCTCTTGGTGGTGTTTCTTTACCTCCTAGGCCGGCAACAAGAGTGAATGATGTGCCGGTAGTATTATTCACACCAAGAGAGATTAGTGTAGCGGAGAAGAAACTAGAGTTCACTATTGTTTTGAAGTTTTCTGCAGGTCGTCCCCATCTTCGTGTGATCCAAGAGCATATTGCCAATGTGTGGAGGCTTAAAGGTCTGTTCATCATCGGATTGATGGATCCGAGGCACGTAATGGTCTATCTAACTTCAGAAGAGGATTTGAAACGTGCCCTTTCTAAGGAATCACATATGATTAACAATTCCATGTACCGATCTTTCAGGTGGTCTCCGGAATTCTCTTTTAGAGTTGATTGTCCAATGGTAGCGGTGTGGGTTCGCTTACCCAAACTACCACTACATTACTTCGCACCTGCATATCTAGATCGTATCGGCAATGGCTTGGGACATTTTTTAAGGGCTGATGATCGTACATTGGCGTTTACACATCCCAGCTTTGCTAGGATATGTGTGAAAGTTGATGTCTCTAAACCATTACCCACGAAGGTCTGGATAGGTGAGTCCAATGATAAAGGTTTCTATCAGTCGATAGAGTTTGAAGGAAACATTATGTATTGTAAGGGATGCGGGTTACTTGGGCACGAGGTGATGGATTGCCGAAAAAAGAAGAACTCCTCAGTTTTGGTTCATGAAATTAGTCCCAAGAGCACTGTGGGTATCCCTCCTATGCCGCATGGTAAAGTTCAAGGTACTTGGGTTCCTAAAGAACCATCTTTATCCAAAGAGATGACGACGGATTCGCCGGTGGTGGTGGAAGAACCAATTGGTGGCACAGGCGATCCAAAGGAAAATCAAGAAAGGGTCGACCCGTGTGAGGGTGTCCCTCGGGTTAACCCGGATTCGGTAAACCCTAATTGTGAGCAATTTTCGAATCCCATTTTGGGTATTACCGAAAATTCTGGGGAGGATTTTTCAAATTTGAATTTGACTCAAAATCTTGGAGGCTCGGATTTGGAATTGATTGAGCAACTTTCGGAGTCCAATTTGGGTAATGCCGAAAATTCTGGGGAGAGATTCTCTAATTTAAGTTTGAATTTGGCTCAAAATATTGAAGATTCTTTGGTATCTCCTCTTCCCGAAAATGAAGCTCCAATCCTTCAAATAGATAATGGAGATGATCTGGCCGAAAATGAAGGATCTGTTGTGGGATCCCTTGATCAAATTCAGGAAAAGGTTCGACAATATCAAGCCTCTTCTTCAGCTCCTAACCTTCGTCCCTCTACTGCTCGTATGTCAAATCCTAAATATTTTAATCCTGAATTTATAAACCCAAAAAAACTAAAAGAAGCTCTTATCATTCGGGAAAAATGTGATTCGGAACCGGAAGGCGGTCTTTCTGCTATTTCTCCTTCGGCATATCATGATGCTCGCACTTATGGAGGTATTATTGGTGGAGTTCATGTTGACCCGTGGGATCCAATGGCTGACTGCGATAATTTTGAAGATTATTACGATGAACATGATGGCTTTCAAAAGGTTAAAGGAAAACGAGGAAAATCTGAATCGAAAGCTAAATCAAAAAATCTTAAGCCTAAAAGACCTTGGTTTCCTAAAAGGCAATTTTGATTGCCCTTTTTATTTTTATTTTATGGTTGTCTTTTATTTATTGTAATTTTTATTATTAAATAAAATTTAGAGGCATTGCCCTTTTCGCCAAAAAAAAAATAAAAAAAAAAAATCAGTTTAATCTCAAATCAAATCGCAATTTAAACCGAACAGCTCGTACATACAGCTAAGGATATATTTATATACAGGGATCTTAAATACAGGGATCTAATTTGTTCCATCGCTGCCCCTGCCCGTCTCGTGTAAGTCTACCCGAGATGTCCTCTTACATCTCGGGTAGACTTACACGACATATCTCGGGTACATTTACACGAGATTTATGTCGTGTAAGTCTACCCGAGATACAAGAGGACATCTCGGGTAGACTCAACACGAGATATGCATCGAGGCTAATGTTTCACTTCAGCAACAGGAAAAGCTAACAAGAGACTGAACTTGGAATAAAATTTGATTGTGAATGTGATAGGACATCTCCACAAAAACCATGGGAGGGATGAATATACCATTACACGTATAGTATCGCCAAATTGTTTACGAAATGAAAGTGTTTACGAAACGAAAGCAATTAATTCAAACATTCATACAAAGTGGATAAATAAAAAACCATAACACATATACTATCCCAAATGTAATCTTTGTCTTCTTGCATCGCCTGTCCTCCTCATATAGTCGGCGTACTACGATGTCCTATCTTGGTATGGGAGGTGCGGTTGCCTTGCGCTTGGATCACATTGGGACCTCCAAGGGAGCGGTGTTGGTGGAATGGGGTAATCATTGCCTAACATGTGAAGCTGCAAAAGCATTAACAGTTAAATACAAGGCCATCAAATATAACGACTATAAGTAGGACAACAAAATATAACTAATATAATATAGATGATAAAGTAAAGTATCATACCGCTATAAAATGGGTGGGGACTTGTCCCAGCACAACTGTGTCCGTCGGTGGTTGTACTCCCGCACGTACGGTCACCGGAAGGCATAAGTTGCCACCGCTAGATCCGTACGAAATAAACGCCACGTTATACCTCGTGGCAATGATGTGCCCAACCTCTGGGAGCGTCATCCAATAATAGTCGGGCGCCCACGTGCCTACAAAAAACACAAATAAGAGAGAGACAATACATTAGAGACATCTCGTGTGAAACCACTCGAGATGCATCTCGAGTGGGTTTATACGAGACATCTCGTATAAACCCACTCGAGATGCATCTCGAGTGGTTTCACTCGAGATGTCCCATTAAAACCCAGTTCATTGCTACCCAGTTTATGCCAAAACTTGGATTCAATTTTAAACAATCTAACACAAATCAACAACAACAGTGGGATGACATCTCGAGTGAAACCACTCGAGATGCATCTCGAGTGGGTTTATACGAGACATCTCGTATAAACCCACTTTCGAGATGCATCTCAGTGGTTTCACTCGAGATGTCCCATTAAACCAGTTCATTTGCTACCCAGTTTATGCCAAAACTTGGATTCAATTTTAAACAATCTAACACAAATCAACAACAACAGTGGGATGACATCTCGAGTGAAACCACTCGAGATGCATCTCGAGTGGGTTTATACGAGACATCTCGTATAAACCCACTCGAGATTCATCTCGAGTGGTTTCACTCGAGATGTCCCATTAAATTAGGTTTAAGTTTACCTTCTTTACGGGCACGGTCGAAGAGGACGCTCCGGCGACAATTACTTTGGCGGTAGCGTCGGCTCCAGTGCGGCGGGGTTGGGACGCCGGGATTTTTACTCTCACCATTATCGATTTTTCCTTTTTCCGTTGTTGCGAGTCGATTGAAATCGCCTTTCTCTCGTTCGTTCACAGAGAAGAGGGAGAGTCTGAGAGAGAGAGTGTTTGAAATGATAAAAAAAAAAAATTGGTATATAAAGGGGCAAATTAGTAATTTCCCGGGATCCCTGTATTTTAAACTCCCTGTATTTAGAATTTGCCTATCCAATTCCATAGTCCTCTTCTCGGCCGGGATAATCCGACCCGATTTGACTTGAGAATTTGAATCCACTTCCATTTTTGTCCACTGTTGAAAGACCACTCGTTCTACTAGTAATTATCGATCCTCCCGTCGGCAACGGGGTTCGTTCTCCGGCCGTTCAGTCTCTCTCTCTCCTTATAGTCGTCCACCAACGAATCTATCTCTTCACCTTTAACTGCTCAATTGAAAAAGGTGAATCTCACCCGCGTTTTAATTTCAGTATTCCATCTTTACGAACATTTAGTGTTTGTCTTTAAACTTTTTAGGTTCGATGTGTTTTGATTGATTTTTTCTGTGGTTTCTGTATTCTAATATGGATTTAAGTTGATTAATTAGCCTAGTTGAGGTTATGGATTCATGAATTTGGTTGATTATGATTGTGACTGAATGAAATGATTATTTTTGGCTTTAAACATAGTTATTCATTTCCATGTTAAATCTCATTAAAATTTGCAAATCTTAGTTACCTAATCGGAACTATGAATTGTGCATCGTAATTTCATTTTTATGATACCACTCACGGATCTTAATATAATAGTGGTAACTGTGAGGAAAATTTATGTATAGTAGCGGAAAGCACTAACAACGTGATTGATAGAGTATAACAAGGCTATGAATCTGCGGGTAATCTGATGGATATAATCTAGTCTTAGCCGAGTTGTTTGAGATTTCAAGCTTTAGATTGAGTTCGATATCGAGTTGAATCACTTATTGGTTCATTTACTTGATGAGTCTAGTTGTCCAGTGTCAATCTCTGTCGTGACCATTGGTTGAGTAATAAAGGGGCTGAATTCCGTGCTCACTCAAACCTGTTTGATACACGTTATCAATATATATCCCCCAACTTGAAACTGTTAATGATAAAAATAGTGCATAGTATACATTGTTGTTGCTCTCTTTAATAGCTTAAGCTTTTAGATGAGTCGGTAACGTGTAATAGAAAAGGTTTTAGTTCAATTACTTGGGGCTCTTGTTGTCTATCCTGTATCACATCATATTCGGTCAATGCAAGATCATCGGTGAAGTGAAGGGTCAAGTCAGTCACTCAAATCCTTATTCAGTATATGACAAATTGGATTTAGGTTGTTTATTTCATTGTGCTTAGCACTACATAATATTCCTCCCACCATATGTGCCAAAAATTTATATTACACATGTAATTTGCCCCCGTTTCTATAAAATCCTAGCCCTGCCACTGCTGTTGCTGCAATTGATTTGCACTTTCTTAGTTTAGTGAAGTTCATTAAGCTTCCCAGATGGCAAGTGAGTTTCTGTCTGCTGGAAAGTGATTTAGCATTAGGTTTTGAAATAGTACTTATTTATTTACCTGCAGGACTCTATATTGCCATTAAGAAAATGATTTTCACAGTAGGAACTCTCACTAGGTTCTTGATGCCTATCATTGTCAGACTCCTTGTAAGATGCCTAATTACTGTAAGGTGCATTGCGTTACCCACCCCCCACCCCAGAAAATGATAATATAAGAGGCAAAAAACAATGTGCTACCGCTTTTCAGTAGATTATTCCGCGCAATGTTTACTCTTATTAATAAACTGGTATACCTGATCTTACATCTTTTCTTTCATTATGACACGTATGAGGATTCATGTTAGCCGACCCCAAATTATTTTGGGACTAAGGCTTTGTTGTTGTTGTTGCTGTATATCTGATCTAGCTTTGGCAACATTATGCTATGATTGTTGCTAACAGCTTTCTATTATATCCTTTTACATAACTGTGAAGATGTTTGCTTAAATTGCCTGCTTTTACATAGAAATCAGAGTGTTGTATTGTTTGTATATTCCAATGAATTTAAAAGGAAGCTAATATTTCAAATCTAAAATAGCTAAATTCCCACATCAATTGTGTGAAATTCGTTCAATAAGATGTGGGGTACTTTCTACATTCTATTTTATGTTTGGCCATGAATGACAATGTGAAAGTGGAAGTTCTATGCGTGTTGGTGTGGGTTCTAATTAGCGATTTGTATATGCAGATAAAAGGTCCACCTGATTCAAGGTCCAGCAGATTCCACTACATTGATCTGTAGCAAACGTTTAGAGATGGTGAACAAGTCAAGACCCAGCACATTACGTGTATACCTTTATGTCCCAAATATCATAGGTGCATTCCCTAACTATTACTGGCTTCTAGATCTGTAGATAAAACACAATTCTAAATATCAAATGTGGCACAAACTAGAATGATTATATCTAAGCTACAAAGATTTCATAGATACTTTTTGGCTTTCACTTTCTCCCAAATAAAGAATCTGCAAAATTTTGTTCGTCTCCGGGATACACTTGTAGGCCTTTTTAGTTAGTTTTCTTCATTTTCATTTTATTTTACCTTTAGAGGCTCTGTTATTATTCTTTGGTCATGGAATTGTTTGTTTCCCTCCATACTTCTATTGCCTCAATGAGTTGGTTATTTAGTACAACACTTGGAGAATCATGTGTGTATGCCGGGTATATAATAACACTCCTTGAATTGCTTGAAAATTAGTTATAGTTGAAAAAAACTCACCATGATGCCTAAGGTTTTGCCTGCATTATGCTGTTGTTTCTTTTCATATCACTGATTCAATCGTTGGTCAGCAAGTTTGTTGAAATGCTTATTATATTGGCTTTCAGGATACATTAGAGTTCTAATGAATTGCTTTGCCTTTGCCATATGCTTTTCGAACAAAGAGCTTTTTTCAATTCTCTATTTCATAAGGTGAGAACTTGTTTTGGAAACTCTTATTACGTCAGCTGAATTATATCTGAGAGTGGAATGTTGATTGATTGATCATGCATTTTCAGCTTTGTTTGTGATGCCTTGGATGGTTGGTTTGCTCGCAAGTTGAATCAAGGTAAGAAATCACTGATTTAAATTTTCCTAATGAAATCTCTGAATTGATTGCGGACAACAACTTCATTGTTGAATCAATGTTATATTTCCGTATACTCCATCCATTTCAAATAAAGAGTCCATTTTTTAAGCTAATATTACATAATATTATAAGTTCTTACAAAATCGTAAATGACTAAATGCACAGTTCATAGTATTCTTACTGTTGTGTTTTTTGAATGAATGAGATATTATTTCCTAAAACAGAATTAAGGTAGGTTAAATGTTTATTTGATTTAGAACCATGTTGACTTCTAAAATATGAAACTAGACGCCTTTAGCAGAATGGATGGAGAATAAACCTTATAATCTTCTGGGGTTATGTGCTTATAATTTGCTTAAGATTAATTGATCCTTAACAGGAAGAATGAAAGAACATTGAATTTATAACACTAAGTTCTTAACCAAGTGAGATTCTCAAGTGCTATTTTTTTAACATCGAACTTGATTCTATTTGAATGCAAGTTATTCTGAATGCTAAAGCCTTAGAATTTTTATCTTCAAATGCTCTACAATATCTCTGTCTTTCGCATCCATGGGGAAGCAATGTGTTTGACATATGATTTATCAATTTTCTTTTTTATGTTCAGTTTCAACCTTCGGTGCAGTTCTGGACATGGTTACAGATAGGTGATTATTCTAAAGAATTATGACTGTTTCTTTCAGACTGTATGCCTTTTGTGTACATTTTTTATCCCCATGTTAATGATTAATCAATGATTGTCGCTTGCTTGTCTTGATGCATACAGAATCAGCACTGCTTGTCTACTGGTGATTCTATCTCAAGTCTACAGGTAAAAGTTTACTGTAATTTATATGTCCTGTAACTTCTCTTCAAACTATTTCCTGAGTAATTTAATTTATTTTCCAAATTTCTGCAGGCCTGGCTTGATATTCTTGTCATTGCTTGCTTTAGATATTGGCAGCCATTGGTTGCAAATGTACAGGTATTCCATTTTTTGTTATTATTTTCTTTTTGTCAATGCTTGATATTCTTGTCATAATAACATACTAATTTAACTAGAAAGGGGTTCAAAATTACATTTTAGTGTTATTTTTTCTTCAAGAAAAGGGGTTGAAATTGAAATTTTCATATAATTTTAGTGCTGAAAGCTTTTTATTCTTCTTCTAATTTTAGGGTAGTAAAATGTTATCTTTCAAAAGACAAGGGGGTCAGACGACCCCCTTGCCTACTATGTGGCTTCACCAAGGTGCTTATGGTTGAATCGTTGATGCTTTACTGCTTATATGGATCTTCGTTTCTTTTAATCTTGTCTTTTCTTTTTTATTGCAGTACTTTCTTGGTTGGCAAAACTAGTCATAAAGATGTAAAAGACAGCACCAGTTGGCTATTTAGGCTATACTATGGAAACAGGATGTTTATGGGATACTGTTGTGTAGCATGTGAGGTGAATTTTTCAACCTCCTTAATGATTAATTAAAAAAGATTTCTTAATACTTCTCACAATTATTGATTTTTGCCACTGCAGGTTCTCTACATAACGTTGTTTCTTCTTGCAAAGGAGGAAACAGAAAATCTTACTGATGTAAGACTTTAAAGGACAATTCTTTCCGGTGCCTTAAAAATTTCAATTATTAATTGTGTGCGAATTATAGCAGTCGTACTTTTTATATAGGTGTTAGTGGGTGCTGTGCAACAAAGTTTAGCTCTAGCTGTACTACTTGGTATTCTTCTATTTGGATGGGCCATTAAGCAGTCGGTCAACGTTATACAGGTACCAGAAATTGCATAGATTCTTCCACTTGCTCTGGTTACTTATCTCATTTCATCCTTAAAAGTTAATTTGAGCATGCTATAATTACTATAAGGCTTTGGTGACCCCTAATGTATCTCTAGTATTATTTGAGTCCAGTGGTGGAGCTAGGATTCTGTATAAATGGAGGCAAGAATTGTGTAACTTCACTACTTAGACATTGCCACATTGTAAAGGGGTCAAAAAGTATATTTTAGTGTCTTTTTCTTTGATGAAGGGGGGGGGGGGGATAATTTGTTTTTTACACTAAAATCCTTAAATTTAGAAAAAGAATAGAGAAAAATGCACTAATATATAATAAACAAATGGGGGCAACTGCACCCATATGTTATATAAGGTAGATCGCCCCATGTTTGAGTCCATAATAAGTTCGATGCAAACCTATTATTGTGTTATATGTACACGTGGAAACATTCTTATAAAAAAAAATGTACGCGTGGAAACGTAATGTGTCCATTGGCAACATGCTATTGATGGTGGTTGGACAATAAGATTCAAAATATGGTTCTTGCATAGTGTTATGGTTAAGTACTTGGATCTGATAGGGAACACATTTCTCTAGACCTCAGGACTGATTCCGTATATTTGACGGGGGAAAGTGCCAAATCCTTAAGTCTTGGACATTTTGCAGATGATTTAGCTTTTAGGATTGTCAGATGAACACATGGAAATGCATTTTAAGATTATGAGTTGATGCATAAATAGTCTGTGTAGTCATAACTTTTTGGTTTAACAATCAAAAATAGGTTGGCCAATGTGCGGTCATGATCCTTGAATAGGTTTAGCAACAGGAACTCTTCTCCAGAAGTGGTCACATGTACAAGGGTGGCCAAGAGAATTGTTATCCCGAGTACCTGGGAGAAAAAACTTCTACTTGACTTGTATTTCTATTAGAGTTGCCAGCGTGGCATTGCCACGTTTGATCCACATCAGCGCCACATCATAAAAGTTAAAGTCAGCGCCACATCCCGAATTTGGTCAATGACTCTTCTGCCGCCCCTTAGCCATGCATGTGCATTAGTAATCATCTCTACGCTTTCTACATTCATCTCATCAATTTCTGCAGTTCTATCTTATCAGTTTTTTGTTGCTATTTTTGGCCTGATATGAAACTTATTTGATGATGGCAGATGAAGACAGCTGCCGATCAATGCGTTCTTTACGACATTAACAAAACACAGAAGCCCTAGACTTGTTCGGAAAATCACACGGCAATGATTCTCGCGATAGAAACTGAAATTGTTTGACTATTTTAGCTTTTAGATCCCAAATTGTTGAAAACATGGGGATATTGGAATTTGTAAAGTTAGGTGCATACTCTTGTGTGTAATTCCTTCTGTTTTAGGTCGTTATATGTCATGATCTGTGAATCTGACTTTGTTTCCTGTCACTAAAAAAGTAGAGGCATTCAATTAATTCTGGACCCCCCCCCCCCTCAAAATCAGGGGCGGCTGATGTGGCGGATTTTACTATATGTATTTCCCTAATTTTCTGAGTATTTTATCCTTATTCTAATGTAAATTAGATTAGTTTTTATGTAAATTTGAGTAGATGACGGATTGGTATTTTTGAGACATGTTTTGATAATTATATGAGGTTTTTCGAAGTTTATCAAAAGTTCAGGGATCAAACAGCAGAGCAGAAGATTTCAGTGACAAAAATGAAAACATGAGAAGCTGGGTGACTAAAGTGAAAATCAGAAAGCAAGACTTTTGAATTTGATGTGTGCACGTGTGAAATTGGTTGAGGGAATTGATTTATGAGTGCAAAGGACCAACCAAGGAGAGTTTTAAATTTGGCAATTCTAATTTCCTAAATGAAGGCAATTGACTGAGCATGAGCACGTGAAGAAGACCAAGGAAGTAGTGGTGATTGATTAGTATTGTTGACCGAGAAGGTCTCTTTGACCGAGGCGTTGACCGCAGGAGAAGAGCAATGGAATTTAATGTTATTTCCTTTTCTTTTTCCCTTTTTCCTATTTTTCTATTATTATTATTAATTAGTTTTTAGGTTTAGTTTTTAGAAGGAGTATATAAACTCCTTAACATTATTTTTAGGGTTCCTTCTTTTATGTTATTTTCATCTAGAGAAAAGCTTAGAACCTTCATGGAAGCTTAAGCTCTTTGGCTTTGGATTTGATTGCTTGAACCCCTATTTATCAATTTGAGGTATTTTCTTTTCTATTTGTTCATCCCTATTCATAATTTTACTCGTGTTGATTTTAGATTTATAATTAGGGTTTGTGAACTTGATCAATTCATTTATTACGTTTATGGATCTTTGCTAGAATTCTCTATTCTTGTGCCGGTGTAGAAATTCATAAGTAGCATCTTTTCGATTTATGCATGTGCCATGGTAAATTGTTAAGTGGGTAAAATTAGACGATTATCTATATGAAATAATTGTAGAAAGCGTTCTTGATCTTAGTTTCTTAAATCGTTCATCAATTAATTAACGATCTAGGCGTGCCGGTTAGATTAATTTATTAATTAGGGTTTCTAGTGAGTGTGCCAGCTTTGCTAGTAACTAATCGAAAGAAGAAACGAGAGATTGAAATATATCTCGTGATCGGGTGAATAGGGTGACATTGAAAAGAGATATCAATGATAATTGCATAATTAGGTGGGGATTGAATCAAATGCTGAAGTGTTTCTAGATCATTGTTTTTACTCTTAATTAGTTTAATTTATGTTCTTAGAAAGTAATTCAAAAACAAACAAATCCCCCATTTGTCAGTGACTAGTTCGTAATCAATCTTGTTCCACTGAGATCGATCCTGGACTTCCTATCTACATTTTTAGGAGTCCTTGTAGTAATTTGTAGGCGTGCGACTAAGCCTATCAAATTTTGGCGCCAGATTCTTAGGGAACGGTGTAATTGTTTGCGATCTTATTGTTCTTAATCTATTTCTTTTTCTTTTTATTTATTTTTGTTTTAGTATTTGTGTTATACGTTAAGTGTTTTACCACTGCTCCCTGTGGTGTGTAGCAGTGCATGGTTCACACCCGTTCTACTAATAATTTACTTGTGCCTCTTGATTCGAAATAGAACGTTCTTTCGGGAAAGGGCGACAACAAAACGAGGAGAATCAAGGAGATATTATTAGGCGAAAGGATGCGGGACGGAAATAATAATGGTGGTGGTGGTGGAGAACAAGCGGTTCCACCGCGAACTTTGAGGCAACGGTGCCCGAGTGGAATGAGCAACCACATGCGTCCGATTCCTGCCTTACTGTAGGGGTGACATTTGAGTTGGCGGGGCTACTCAATCGGCTACCGCATTTCACGGGGATGCCGGAGAGGATCCCAATCGGCACATATCTCAATTTGTGCAAATACATCAGTATGAAGCCAGGTGTCGATTCCGATAGAGCATCTATTATTGAGGGCGTTTTCTTTCACCTTTGAAAGATAACGCAAATGGTTAGTACTACCACTTGCCCTAACAGTATCACGACATGGCGGCGAGATGAAAGAAGTATTCTTGGAGGAGTTCTTCCTCGGGACCGAGATCAATGTAATGAAGAGGGACATCGGCAATATGGAGCAAAAGGCGAGATGAGACTCTTTACGACTACTACAATCGCTTCCACAAGCTTTGTAGGAGTTGTCCATATCATGGAGTTTGCGAGGAAGCGGTGATCGTCTATTTTCATGGAGGGTTGACCATTCGGGATAAGAGGTTAGTGGATTCGTCTTTGTGGGGAAGTATTTTGAATAAGACCAGATGAAGCTAAAAAATTGATCGAGGAGCTAGCTAAGAGTACGAGGACCCATAGCGAGGTCAGCTGTGAGACGAGGTTAGCGCGGCGGGTTCTAGCAGTGGGGTGACTAGTAAGCTCGAGACAGATATGGAGGATCTTAAGGGTATGGTAAAACGGTTGGTTACAGGACGGACAGAAACAGTGTGGGATTTGCTATGACATTACGCATCCTACAGATTCGTGCCCTTCGTTGCGAACAGGTGAGATGGAGGATGTCAATGCGGTTGGTTTTGTGCGGCGGGGACGAGACCGATGGGTAACACTTATAACCCCAGGAGAAATCATCCTAATTTCGAGATGGGGTGCAAGTCGGCGACGAGAATCGGCCGGGTGGTCGGGGGCAAGCGGTTTGGCAATCAAGCAGGGGTTACAACTGACGCGTATCGGGGTTATAGGCCACCATTTGGGACGGCAACCACCGCGCAACCACCGCGGCCGGCCACAGCGGCCGCAGCAGCGAGAACAATCTACGAGAAGATATGTTATTACATTGGCTCAGTATGAGCACCTTATCCACCGGTCTTGACGTATCGCGAAGAAGCCGTCTGAGTATCGGCAATCTTCGACGGTATCAACGAGAAGGGCGATACGAGTATCGATGGTTTGGAGAACGAGATGGGGCAGAATAGCAGAATGCTTGTGGGTAGGATGGAGGCTCGAGAGTCGGGAAAAGCTGCCTTCACGGGCGGAGCAGAATCCAAAAGCGAGAATGCGTGTGCGATCACTCTTCTTCGTAGTGGTAAGGAGAGCTGCGGGGACGGGGTTGTAGCGAAGGCAGGAGATTGAGGTTGATATTTGAGCCGGTCTGAAGGTACCGATCGAAAAGAAGGCTGCACCGAGGTTAAGGCTCCTGTATATGAGCACGAGGTTCCATTCCCGAGGCCTTGAAAGAGCATCGAAAGCCGAGCGACAAGGCGATTTATGATACCTTGAGGTTGGAGGTTAATATTCCTTTCTGGATCTTCTTGGTGTCTGAGGTATGCGAAGTTCTTGAAGGAGTTGTGTACTACGAAGAGGAATCGAAGAAGGAGAGGAGCATGAAGAAGGGTAAGGTTAGTGAACACGTATGCACGGTGTATCGGCGGAAATTACCTAAGAAGTGCGGTGACCCGGGGATGTTCGTGATTCCGGTTAGCTTGGGGATGCTTCGAGCATAAGGCGATGTTAGACTTGGGGCGTCAATCAACGTCATGCCCTATTCGATGTTTGAAACTCTGAAGTTGGGACCCTGCGGGATACTAGAGTTGTGATACGGCTAGCGGATAGGTCGAATGCCTGCAGAAGGGATTAGTAGAAGATGTGCTTGTTAGAGTGGGGAAGATGATTTTCCCTTGATTTCTATGTGCTAGAGATGGAGACGGATCCAAAGGCTCCCATACTGTTGGGGAGGCCTTTTATGTCGACTGCGAGGACAAAACTTGATGTGGCTAATGGTTCCTTGACAATGGAATTTGATGGCCAAGTGATGGAGTTCAATATCTTTGACTCTATGAGATACCACTAAGGATACGGAGTCACTGTGTTTCATTGATGTGGTCGAGCCATTGGTAGAGGAGGTGTTTGAGGTGTCCAGTGGAGATGATGATCTCAAGACTTCATTAGAGAATGCGTTGGGGTATGCTAGTTTGGAGTTTGACATCTCAGATTCGATGAAGGAAGCAGTTATGGATCTTACAGAGAGTGCTATGTTTGCTACAGAACAGGGTCGTGGTTATACGAAGTTAGAGGTTCCGGTTGAGAGGCTTGTTCCATCTATAGAGAAGGCACCGGAGCTTGAGTTGAAGGTTCTCCCTGAGCCCCTTAAGTATGTTTATTTAGGTGAGGAGAGACGCTTCCGGTGGTGATTTCTAGCGGTTTGGCGAGGATCAAGAGAAGAGGTTGATTGAGGTGGTTCGGGAGCGAAAATCTGCGATTGGTTGGACTATTGCCGATCTCAAGGGCATTAGTCCATCTTTGTGCATGCGCCGGATCAACCTAGAGGAGGGTGCGAAGCCGGTGAGGCGGCCGCGAGAGGAGACTTAATCCGCCGATGATGGAGGCGGTAAAGAAGGAGGTCACAGAAGCTACTACAAATGGGGATCATCTATCCCATCTCGACGGTAAGTGGGTGAGCCCCACGCAGTGTGTCCCCAAGAGGGTCGGGATCACAGTTTCCCGCAATCAGAAGGGAGAGTTGGTTCCAACCCGGGAGCAAACGGGGATCAGTGTATGCATTGACCTCAGAAGCGCTTAAATGAGGTAACTGCTTAAAGACCATTTCCCCCTCCCCTTTATTGATCGAGATGTTGGAAAGGTTAGCCAGGACGGGCGTACTTTTGTTTTCTTGATGGTTTTTCGGGTATTTTCAAATACCTATAGCCCCGGAAGACCAAGAAAACTACATTTACTGCCCTTTCGGCACTTTTGCCTATCGGAGAATGCCCGTTTGGATTGTGTAATGCACTGGAACTTTCCAACGGTGCATGATGAGTATATTCTCCGATTTTGTGGAAAGATTTATGGAAGTTTTCATGGATGACTTCACTGTCCATGGGGACTCGTTTGATGAATGCCTTGCTCATTTAGGACTAGTGTTGGATAGATGCATTGAAACTAATTTGGTCCTAAATTTTGAAAAATGTCATTTTATGGTCGAGCAAGGCATAGTGTTAGGTCATGTTGTGTCAAAAAGGGGTATTGAAGTTGACAAAGCTAAGATTGATGTCATTTCTTCGCTTCCTTACCCCACCAACGTGCGTGAAGTCCGGTCGTTTCTTGGTCATGCCGGGTTTTACCGGAGATTTATAAAGGACTTCTCAAAGATTGCTTCACCTCTATGCACCCTGTTGCAGAAAGAGGTTGATTTTAATTTTGATGATAATTGTAAGCAATCTTTCAATGAGTTGAAGTCTAGGTTGACAACCACCCCCATTATTCAAGCACCCGATTGGTCTCGTCCCTTTGAGATCATGTGTGATGCGAGTGATTATGCTGTGGGGGCGGTTTTGGGTCAAAAAGTGGAGCGTGCCTCGCATGTAATCTATTATGCGTCGATGACTTTGAATGGGGCACAAAGAAATTACTCCACCACGAGAAAGGAGATGTTGGCGGTGGTTTTGCACTAGAAAAATTTAGGTCCTACTTGTTGGGCACTAAAATCATTGTTTACACCGACCATTGCTCTAAAATACTTGATGTCTAAAAAAGAGGCTAAAGCAGAGACTCATTCGCTGGATTCTCTTGTTGAGTGAGTTTGATATAGAGGTAAAGGACAAAAAGGGGCTGAAAATTTAGTTGCCGATCATTTGAGTCGCCTTGGTATGGAGGAGGACAAGCCTTATAAACAAGCCCCAATCCGGGGTGAGTTTCCTGATGAGGTTCTTTGGGCAGTTAATTCTATGACTCCTTGGTATGCGGACTTGGTCAATTTTCTCGTTTCTAATAGATTCCCTCAGGGATGTCAAAATCAAAGAGACAAAGTCCGTAGTGATGCCAAATATTATGTGTGGGATGAGCCCAACTTGTGGAGGCATTGTGCGAGCCAAGTCATTCGGAGGTGTATTCCTAGATAGTGAGGTGTCCTCTATTCTCAAATTCTGTCATGAGCGGGCGTGTGGTGGTCATTTTGGTGCGAAAAAGACCGCTAGGAAAGTCTTAGATTGTGGCTTCTTTTGGCCAACTTTGTTCGGGATGCGGTCACTTTTTGTCGGACGTGTGATAGGTGCGAAAGGGTTGGTAATATTGGGCGCCGTAATGAAATGCCACAAACTCTCATTGTGAATTGTGAAATCTTTGATGTATGGGGAATAGACTTTATGGGTCCGTTTCCTAATTCTTGTGGGTTTGTGTACATTTTGCTTGCGGTTGACTATGTGTCCCAAATGGGTGGAAGCCATCCCTACCCGCACCGATGATTGAGTAGTGAGTCAACTTCCTTAGGAGCAATATTTTGTGTCGGTTTGGAATGCCAAGGGCCATTATTAGTGATAGGGGGACACATTTACGCAATAAGACGATCGAAGCTCTAGTCAAGAAATATCACATCACCCATAAAGTGTCGACGGCTTATCACCCCCAAACAAATGGCCAAGCCGAGGTGTCCAATAGAGAAATAAAATCCATCCTTGAAAAAACTGTGAACCCGAATAGAAAGGATTGGAGTCAAAGGCTTGATGATGTGTTGTGGGCTTACCGGACTGCATATAAGACACCGATTGGTATGTCACCATATCGGTTGGTGTTTGGTAAACCTTGTCATTTCTTGGGTTGAGCTTGAACACAAAGCATATTGGGCGGTCAAAAAGTTCAACTTGAACTTAGAGGGTTCCGGTGAGGAGAGGAAATTGCATTTGAGTGAATTGGATGAGATTAGGAGGGATGCGTATGAGAACAACCTCCTTTATAAGGAGCGAGCGAAGATTTGGCACGATAAAATGATAATTAGAAAGGACTTTAAGGTGGGTCAAAAGGTCCTACTTTTCAATTCCCGTCTTCGTTTGTTTAGGGCAAGTTGAGGTCGGTGGACCAGGTCCCTTATGTGGTGAGGAGGTGTCCCCGCTTGGGGCGGTGATAATCTCAAGTCCTAATGAGGACAAAGGATTCAAAGTGAATGGACAACGGTTGAAACCGTATTTTGAAAATGAAGTGGTAAATACCGCGAATTTGGAGGAGATTGATCTCCAAGACCCGGTATATGTTTGAAAGTTTTGGGTTTGAGTCTTGTCAAAGACTTTAAAATTTGATGCTAGCCGGGGGCTTTCCCGGCATTTGGTCTAGCTAAAGACGTTAAAGACGGGCGGCTAGCAGGGAGGCAACCGGGATTTAATTGCTTATTTTATTAGTCATTCTGTACATTATGTTCTTAATTTTTGTGTTCTTTTTATTGATGTCTAGAATCGGTGCTACTGAGGGTTTTTATTTTCTGGTGTTGTGCAGGGAAAAGCTTTGGGAGAGGAGAAAAATGCACAGGCACATCTTGTTTAAAAAAAAAAAAAAAAAAAAAAAAAAAAAAAAAAAGCTGTTTTAATTCCAGGCGGCCGCCCCATTAGAGGGCATGCGCCCGCCTCAAGATCAGGCAGTTGGGGCCAATTCGTGCAGTGTGCGGCGCCCTCCCCATGCATTCCAGGCGGTCGCACCAAATCCAAGGCCACTCTCGCCATTCCAGGCGCGCGCCCGATTTCCATTCATGCGGCCGCCTCGTTTGGTTTAAAAAAAAAAAAAAAAAAAAGATAAGGCGCCCGCCTCAGCCTATTTCTTGCGCCCGCCTAGTTTGGACAAAAATTGGAAGCCAACTCCGGTGTTTGAGGCGCTCGCCTAACCCCTTCTTGGGCGCCCGCTGCGCCAGCCTGGCAGTGGGCGTGGGTCGGTTTGTCAAATTTGGGTTTGGGTCCAAATGTGAAACGGATTGGGTGAGGATTTGGGTCAAGTATTAAAGAAACTGAATCTTTATTTCCTCATTAATCATAAACAATCAAAGTCCCCCACAAATTCTCCCAGTACCCGGTTCTCTCTCCTCTCTCTAAAACCTCTCATAAAATCCGCCACAACCCTCCTTCAATCCGGCGAGCACCTCTCCTTCCCCACATATTCCCAAGAAACCCCTTCAAAAATATCCTTCCCCTCACCCTAAACCTTCAGATTAGCCGAGTATTGTGCAATTCGGGCGGTTTCAATTTCAACCCTTGAAGAATCCAGGCGGCTTGTTTGGGTTTTCCGGCGAAAGGTTTGCGAGATTCGGCAAGTTCGAATTTTCCGGCGAGTCCTGTGTGTTTTCCGGACAGATCTTCCACCAATATTGAAAGGTTCAAACTACTTCCTTCCTTCTATTTTAATTGGATTGCAAATTTAGTTTTGGTTGGAGAGTTGGTGGTTATTTGTTGTTTGGGTGATTGATATATTGTTTGATATGGGTAAAACGAAAGAGCCATCGAAAAAGGGAAGTAAGAAAAAGCAAAAGATTGTTGAGAGTTCATCTAATGTTCCTCCCCCTCCCTCGGAACCCTTTTGCGTTGTGTGGATCCTCATGATTCCTCAAGGTTTAATTACTACATGTCCCAAAATTATTTCTATTCCCATACGGATAGGGGCATAATCGCGGAGAGACAGTTTAACATCGTATCATTTGGGCTTATTGATAAATTTGGGTTTCGGAAGTGGCAACGGTTTTGTGATGAGCCTAAGGGGAGGGTAATAGCTTGATGGTGAAAGAATTTTATTCGAATATGAACAAAATCCCCGTGGATCGAGAGCATTCTTTTGTGAGAGGAAGACGATTAAGTTCGGGAGTGAGGATATTGTGAGATTTTACGGGCTCCCTAGAGTGAAACGGGAGGAATGCGAGTATTTTAAAGCAACAAATGGGGATTGGAGGATATATTTTGCGGATGTGGCTAGGACGTTGGAGGGTAATCGACTCCAATGGACCTACAATCCGGATGGTTCACCCAAGTTTGTGATGGAGACGCAGTTTAATCTAGTGGCAAAGGGAGTGAATAAATTGGTATGCTATAGGATCCTCCCGACAACAAGAAGATGTGAAAGTTCCGTGGAAGCATGCATTATTGATTCATTTAATTATCAACGGAGGACAGATTTCTTTGGGCCACATCATTTCGAGATAATATGCAAGTCTGTGGGAGAGAATAAACGGAATGGATTTCCGTACCCATCATTGATTGCCGGGTTGGTAAAAGCTGCGGGGGTGCAGTGGAATTTTGGGGGTGACAAGGTGAAGATAATTAGGCCCATTTCTCGAGACTCTCTGGAAAGCAATAAGAGGGAGGTTAGAGGAATGAACGTTAGAATTGTTGAAGAAGCGGTGGAGGAAGAAGCGAGAATATGTTGAGGAGGGACGGCGACGATGATGATGATGATTACATGGAGGAGACCGGGGATGTTGGTTCGGGGCCGCGAGTCTTGGTGATAGTGGCGTAGATCGTTTGATGGCTCGTATGGATTCGCAGGTTGCCATTACTATGGACCGTCAGATCGGCTTCATGATTATATGGTGCGCGTGGCACCACAGTATGATGACGGGAGATGGCGAGAGGTGGCCATTCCCGCCGGCAACTCCGGTTCGCATGACGGTCCTGGGACTACCAGTTCGAGCCGCCACGGTAGTGCGAGAGGTATCCCTACCCCTATCTTACTTATTTTATACTTTTGTGATGCATATGGGACTATGCATGATTTAGTGAGGGTGGGGTACATGTTTGTTATTGTATATCTTTGTTTTTATTTTCGTTAAAAAAAAAAAAAAAAAAAAAAAAAAAAGAGAGAGGCTAAGTGAAAACCCGAGAGGGCACTTAGGCAAAAGGAGAGAGTGTAAAAAATAAAAAAATAAAAAAAATAAAAATAAAAAAATAAAAAATAAAAAAAAAAAATAAAAAAAAAAAAAATTGAGAGGCTAGGTGAAAACCGGAAACGGCACCTAGGCAAAAGGTGAGTGAAGTGAAATACTTTCTATCATTTTTATCACCGGTGTTGGAGTAATAAGGGTGGTTAGGAGTCTCGGGTTAGGATGTTCTTATTTGGTGTAGGAGGCTCGGTTAGAGGCGGTAAGATAGGAAATCCTCGTTTTTCTTGTGGTGATATAAGGGGGGTTGGTGTTTTGTACGAGGTAAGTCTTTGCTTGGACATTGGCTTCTTTTTCGAGGGAGATTGTAGTGCGAGATAAGCGTGGGGGATAATTAGGACATCTTTAGTTCCCCTTGGCTTTTTGATGTGTGGGCCTTAGCTTGGATGTCCCGTTTTTGCATATTCGGAGTTGGGGTCAAGCTAAGGCTATTGATACTATTGTATTTTTGGAGTGATAAGGAGCGGAGTCTCATTCTCCGAGTACGTTTATTGAGTCGTTTGAATTGGTTGATTTTTGATTGGCGGTTTAGAGGAGATTAGGGATCATTTTCTTCCCATGCTATCTGTTTAGACCGGTGCTTAGAGTGGGGTTAGGATATTACTCAGGGACGAGTAATGGTCTAAGCGTGGGGGAATTTGATGTGGCGGATTTTACTATATGTATTTCCCTAATTTTCTGAGTATTTTATCCTTATTTTAATGTAAATTAGATTAGTTTTTATGTAAATTTGAGTAGATGACGGATTGGTATTTTTGAGACATGTTTTGATAATTATATGAGGTTTTTCGAAGTTTATCAAAAGTTCAGGGATCAAACAGCAGAGCAGAAGATTTCAGTGACAAAAATGAAAACATGAGAAGCTGGGTGACTAAAGTGAAAATCAGAAAGCAAGACTTTTGAATTTGATGTGTGCACGTGTGAAATTGGTTGAGGGAATTGATTTATGAGTGCAAAGGACCAACCAAGGAGAGTTTTAAATTTGGCAATTCTAATTTCCTAAATGAAGGCAATTGACTGAGCATGAGCACGTGAAGAAGACCAAGGAAGTAGTGGTGATTGATTAGTATTGTTGACCGAGAAGGTCTCTTTGACCGAGGCGTTGACCGCAGGAGAAGAGCAATGGAATTTAATGTTATTTCCTTTTCTTTTTCCCTTTTTTCCTATTTTTCTATTATTATTATTAATTAGTTTTTAGGTTTAGTTTTTAGAAGGAGTATATAAACTCCTTAACATTATTTTTTTAGGGTTCCTTCTTTATGTTATTTTTCATCTAGAGAAAAGCTTAGAACCTTCATGGAAGCTTAAGCTTTTTGACTTTGGATTTGATTGCTTGAACCTCTATTTATCAATTTGAGGTATTTTCTTTTCTATTTGTTCATCTCTATTCATAATTTTACTCGTGTTGATTTTAGATTTATAATTAGGGTTTGTGAACTTGATCAATTCATTTATTCTGTTTATGAATCTTTGCTAGAATTCTCTATTACTGTGCCAGTGTAGAAATTCATAAGTAGCATCTTTTCGATTTATGCATGTGCCATGGTAAATTGTTAAGTGGGTAAAATTAGACGATTATCTATATGAAATAATTGTAGAAAGCGTTCTTGATCTTAGTTTCTTAAATCGTTCATCAATTAATTCTGCGATCTAGACTGTGCCAGTTAGATTAATTTATTAATTAGGGTTTCTAGTGAGTGTGCCACTGCTAGTAACTAATCTGAAAGAAGAAACAGAGATTGAAATATATCTCGTGATCAGGTGAATAGGGTGACATTGAAAAGAGATATCAATGATAATTGCATAATTAGGTGGGGATTGAATCAAATCTGAAGTTTTTCTAGATCATTATTTTTACTCTTAATTAGTTTAATTTATGTTCTTAGAAAGTAATTCAAAAACAAACAAATCCCCCCATTTGTCCGTGACTAGTTCGTAATCAATACTGTTCCCTGAGATCGATCCTGGACTTCCACTATCTACATTTTTAGGAGTCCTTGTAGTAATTTGTAGGCGTGCGACTAAGCCTATCAGCGGCTTACCAAATCTAGATATCTTTCTCGAAAAATTCATCCGAACAAGGGCTTTTTAATCGAGCAATTTCTTTTCACATCTCATGCTTCTTCTTTCATGGTCAACTCAATCAAACTTTGATCATATTCTTATGAAAATCTAAATATCTCTCGAAAAGTTTGTCCGGACTTTTTATCTTTTATTGTCAACTAAATTAAACTTTGATCATATTAACATCTAGATATCTATATTCAATTCTATATTTTGTTATTATTTTTTCAATATGATACTATCGATAACAATTTTTTTTAAAATAACATATAGAATATCTAAATTTTGATAAAATAAGATCAAAGTTCAGTTTAGTTGATCAATAAAGTTAAAATAAAACAAACTTGTCAAATATAAAAGTACCATTTTTGTCCATATTATATAGGATAATACTATTCAACTATTAGATACTAGTAAAATAAAAGCCCGTGTCCGAGGACACGTGGTATATATTTTTTTAATTAAAAGTGAGGGTAAAATGGGAAAGGAACAGCTTAGTGGGAGTAAAATGGGAAAAAAACTTTTGGCACTATTTATACTATAGAATTCAAATTTTAAGATGGAAAAGTTATTTTGAAAATTAAGGGTAAAATTGGAAATAAAAAACCTTGGCAGAATTTGAGGAGCAAAATGGGAAAAATTAATTTGGTACTGTTCATGGCAGTTGCCATTTATACTATAGATATAGATTATTCAGAAATTATTCGTATCTCGTTCCTGTAACTCCTCATAACCATCCGTTGGATAGTAAAGTAGTACACAAAAGTGAAAAGACCATAAAACCATAATCTTCAAAGATCAATTTTTTTTAAAAAAATACTCTCATAAATATAAAGATAGAGTAATTCCTTCCACTAATACATAACCTTCAAAATCTCTTTCCTAACACTAAAAATGAAGCTAAACAACATGAATTAATACAAGCTAAAACCCAAAAATTGGCTAAAAATGATACCAAACCCTAGAGCAATGGCTACTAGAGAAGAAGCCCAAGTAAGCTTCTCAGTTATTCTAGGCACCCTCTCTTTCAACGCTTCACTACACGAGCCAATAAAAACAGTGTAACTTCCCATAGAAATAACCGTCCCAACAAGAAACATACCTAGAAATGCAGCACCGGCAACTCTAGAAGGCAAAGCAAGTGCAGGCAAAACCATCATAAGTGCGTCCGGTTGGAGCCCGTGAATTATCCCCGTAGCAAAAGTCGCAAATCCAATCTTTTTCTTCTTCTTACTTGTTGTGATGTCAGCGTCATAGACGCTGACATCACACTCGCCGTTTTCTAGGGCAACGCATGGGGCGGGGGCCGCAACTTCCGATGCTTCCCTAATTCCCATTGCTCCGATTACTAGAAGGGTAAAACCGACCACTCTTGTCCCCCATGTTCGGATGATTTCAATGTGGAGCCGATCTTTTAGGAGTAAGAATAGTAGGCCGAAGATGAGTTGACCGGCATCATGGCCACAGCCCCAGAGGGCCCCGACTAGAGCACTCTCGACTCTGGTACGTCCAATCGAGAGTGGGGCCAGAGCTGCTAGGTGATCGGGGCCTGATAGTGTGTGTAAGCAACCTGCAAAGAAGCCTGTCCAAGCACTTGTTAATAACTCACTTCTAAATAGTGGGGGGCGAGCTTTGGTAGCAGCTTGTACGGATGCCAAGGACGGAGAAACAGGTTGCATTAGGATCACAATTAGGGCTGAAAGTAGTATAACACTTCCTGTAGTAACTGCCTGAAAATAATATGAGAGAAGAAATAATTTGTCAAATTAAGTTGAATTTGTTTAACAGCGTAAGCTTGTTAGATAAGTACCCCCTCCGTCCCAAAATGAATAACCATTTTGAATTTAAGGGTGATTTTGAATATACTGATTTTTAATAGCAAAAAATCATAAACATTCTTCCTATTCCCTTTCAAAATTTTAGTTTTGCGAAAATATAATGAACTATGAAAAAAATTGGAAAAAAAATCATTTAGGGACAGTTTTTTGATAGAAAAGTTACAAAAGGTCATTAATTTTGGGATAAAAATGGTCGTTCAATTTGGGACAGAGGTGGCACATTCTAATATACAAGAGTGGGCAAGTGTCCACATATAAGTAAATATAAATACGAAAGGCAAACAGTCAAAGAAAAATCAGGACATACGCCGCAGTACCTGGTGTTGATTCTACAGAAGGTGTTTGTGCTACGGAAAATAAGCCTAAGCTCTAACTTGATCTACATTCTCAAACCTCGATTACGGTTTGTAATTTACATGACAAACTATTACTGATGTATCCCAAGATAAAGCTGCAGCAAACCTGGGATGCTGAAGAGATTCCGATTGATTTTGTTTCCTAATTTTTGAAGAGTTTTAATTAGAATTTATTTCTTTTTCTTTTCTAAGTAAGGCTCCGTTTGTTTCGACGTAAAATGTTTTCCGGAAAACGTTTTCTGGAAAATGTTTTCCTGTAAAATGTTTTCCTGTAAAATGTTTTACGGAGGTAGAGCGTAAAATATTTTACGGAGGAAAATATTTTACGGAGGAAGGGTGTAAAATGTTTTCGGGTGTTTGGTAAAACGACTCATATTTCACAAGGTGACCTACCCCACCCCCCCCACCCACCCCCCAAAATTTTTTTTTTTTTTTTTTTTTGTAATCGCCTCCCTACCCCCACCCCCACCCCCCACCCACCCCCCAAAATTTTTTTTTTTTTTTTTGTAATCGCCCTACCCTGCTCTACCCCCACTCACCCTCACCCTCACTCCCCCCAAAAAATTTTTTTTTTTTTTTGTAATCGCCCCCTACCCCTCGCATTCTACACCCACTTCCCCCCCAAATTTTTTTTTTTTTTTGTAATCGCCCCCTACTCCTGCCTACCTCACCCCACCCACCCCCAAAAATTTTTTTTTTTTTTTTTTTTTTTTGTAATCGCTTCTCTACTTCCCCCCACCCCCACCCCCCACCCCAAAAAATTTTTTTTTGGGGGTGGGGCAGGGGTAGGGGAGCGATTACAAAAAAAAAAAAAAAAAAAAATTTTTGGGGGTGTGAATGGGGGTGGGGTAGGTCGGGGGTAGGGGGCGATTAAAAAAAAAAAAAAAAAAAATTTTGGGGGGCGGGGGTAGGGGGCGATTACAAAAAAAAAAATTTTTTTTGGGGGGTGGGGGCAGTAAGGGGGCGATTACAAAAAAAAAAAAAAAATTTGGGGGTGGTGGGGGTGGGGGGTAGGGGGCGATTACAAAAAAAAAAAAAAAAAAAAAAATTTGGAGGGTGGGGGGGTGGGGGGTGGGGGTAGGCAGGGGGTAGGGGGCGATTACAAAAAAAAAAAAAAATTTTTTTTTTGGGGGGCGGTGGGTGGGGGGTGGGGGTAGGCAGGGGGTAGGGAGCGATTACAAAAAAAAAAAAAAAAAAAAAAAATTTTTTTGGGGGTGGGTAGGTCAGTTTGGGGGGAAGGCGATTACATAAAAAATTAAAAAATTTTTTTTTGGGGGGTGGGATAGGCAGTGGGGTGGTCAGACGGCGTAATATGAGTCAGACATTAAGGCCTCCATTTTCCTGAAAATGTTTTACTTAGGACAAGGTCGGTGAGGTCGCTTTACTTAGGAAGGGCGTAAAATGTTTTCCTGAAAACGTTTTACTTAGGCAACCAAACAAATGAAAACGAGTTATTTTCCGGAAAACATTTTCCGGGGGCTAACCAAACACCGTAAAACAGGTTATTTTCCGGAAAACATTTTCCGGAAAATGTTTTACGGTGAAACAAACGGAGCCTAAGTTTAGGATTTATTTCTTTTCCTTTTCCAAGTAAGTTTAGGATTTATTTCTTTTCCTTTTCCAAGTAAGTTTAGGATTTATTTTGAGTATAAATACTCATTTAATTGTTTGCTTTAGGAGACTTTTTGAATTATTGAATTAAATTGAATTGCTTTGCAATTGAAGGTTTTTACCTTGAAGCTTTTTAGCTTGTTCCTTGAATTTCTTAGGAGATTCTTGATCGAGTCTTAATTGACTTAATAGGTCTTAATTGATCTGCGAAGATTATCATCATCTTGGTGATTCTCTTGTTCAAACCCTAGTTCATTGATTTGAATTAGGTCAAATAGTTTGTTCAATCAATTATTTGCCTATCCGTTTTATTATTCCGCCGCAACCCGTTTACATCGGTTGGTATCGGACGAAGGACGATCCAAGGAAGAAATTCAAAAAAAATAATAATAAAAAAAAATGACCAACAATGGAGGTCAAAGTCAAACCCCATATATGGGTATACTCAATAGTTTTCTGACGTTTGCTCAACAACAGAAACTTTATTATCTAGATTTGATGAACATGGAACGATTTAAAGCAGATATATATGAGCAAAGTTTTTCGGAGGTTTTCGTAATTTAGAAATCATATTCAAGCAGATGCGGAACGAAGGAGGTATCAACGACATAGAGAGGATTCCAAATATTATTCCAGCAAAGTCGATTTCTTTACTGCAGATATCCAAAGATTGACAACGAAAATATCGGCTGAATTAAAGCGCCTGGAGGAAGAAAATCGCATTGTCGTTGAAGAAATTCCTGTCCAAGAGGAAGATCCTGTTGAAGAGGAGATTATTGTTGACGATCTATGTGCAAAGGACGAGGTCATTCAGGTTTGTGATACTAATATCCCTTCCCATATTTTAAACTATGTTCATGCCCCTATTGAGTCCAAGGTGAATGAGGAAATCCGAAGTAATTGGTTTATCGCAAAATCGAATTTTGTATTGGGCGATATTTTTGTCGGTGATTTTATTAAGATTGATCATGTGGCGGATGAGGAGGTAGATCGGTCGAGATATAATGGGATTGATACGGAGGATAGTATAATGTTTCTGGAGGAAATTTTCATGCCTATTTTTATGCTTCGTTGTCCTATTTATTCGAAATACTTGTTTCAATGGGATGGACACGTTTTCTTCTTTCTCCCACGGACGAGAAAAGGTTTGCTTTATTCGAAATATCTCTTTATTTGGGATGGAAGATGTCAGATGTTGATCAAGGGGAGGTCGGGGCGGAAGGTCAACAATGGAGGGTCAAACATTACAAAATCATGTTCTTTTTCTAAATGCCAGAATTCGGAGACGAATTCTTTTGAAGTGGGGGTGTATGATGTATCCCAAGATAAAGCTGCAGCAAACCTGGGAGGCTGAAGAGATTCCGATTGATTTTGTTTCCTAATTTTTGAAGTGTTTTAATTAGGATTTATTTCTTTTTCTTTTCTAAGTAAGTTTAGGATTTATTTCTTTTCCTTTTCCAAGTAAGTTTAGGATTTATTTCTTTTCCTTTTCCAAGTATCTTTTCCTTTTCCAAGTAAGTTTAGGATTTATTTCTTTTCCTTTTCCAAGTAAGTTTAGGATTTATTTAGAGTATAAATACTCCTTTCATTGTTTGCTTTAGGAGACTTTTTGAATTATTGAATTAAATTGAATTGCTTTGCAATTGAAGGTTTTTACCTTGAAGCTTTTTAGCTTGTTCCTTGAATTTCTTAGGAGATTCTTGACTGAGTCTTAATTGACTTAATAGGTCTTAATTGATCCTGCGTAAGATTATCATCATCTTGGTGATTCTCTTGTTCAAACCCTAGTTCATTGATTTGAATTAGGTCAAATAGTTGTTCAATCAATTATTTGCCTATCCGTTTTATTATTCCGCTGCAACCCGTTTACATCAATTACAGTAGTATCAAATCCAAATTAATTTGATTCTACAGAAGCTCCTAAGTGAAGTTTAAGTAGCTGGCTTATCAAAAAAAAAAAACTTGGTCGTGATTGAGTTAGCCTCACACTATTTTGAGACCCCTCTACGTCCTTTTCTTCCATTCAAAATCACATACTCCGTACACCTTTAATTTCAAAAGGTTATGAACTCGTTACACAGATAACTCATAAAAATATGTTCTTGGGCTAATCAAGCACATCTCGACTCAATCCAATACCGATTAACTAGTTAGCCTAACGTAAATCGGATGTTCCATGAATGCACAATTCCGAACCACCCGACCAAACTTTGATAACTAATTCCTAAATCTCAACACATAAGAGAAGCACAACCTTAACAAGGGAATTGGTCAGATTGAACTTTTCCAATTATGAATAAGTGTACAGATGACAAGGAAACAAGCTCCCATTATCACTATATTACAGATAATAATAATGGGAATTTGACCCGGAAGTTCCTTTTGAAACAAATCACTTCTACTCAAGTTCCTTATTAAATCGAAACGACCGAAAGCTTAGCATGCTAGTAATATATAATAATGTATGCAATATTATTATATTCGCTCATATGTGAATATAATACTGCATCTATAATACAACATGGTGAAGGAACTTCTCGAGCATTATGATACCTTTTTAGAACTTCCCGGTCACTCTCCCAATAATAATAATGTGATTCAAATCCAACATCAACCATACAATGCAATCCTTTAAAGGAACATATTTCTCAAAACTCAGAAGGTACAATTTTTTTTTTTAATTTTTTTTTAGAAACAAATTAAGAAACAAATCCCAAAAATTTAATAGAATGAACCTAAATAAATTACCAAAATCTAAAATTTATGAAAAGGCAACAAATTTATAAAATATAAAAGTTTAAAGTTCAAAATTTGAGATCATAAAAACATAATTATTTATTCCCCACTACAAATTAACAATATCACATAAAAGTTGACACAACACAGGAAATTATCACCTTTTTCTGCTGAGATAATGCATCTGCAAACTGCTTGAGTAAATGTGGTTTCTCCAACGACCCATCAACCAAATCCACCTTAGAAGACGAAAAAGACAAAGAATCCTTCACCGGGTATCCACCAGACGCCACGAGAGGAGCAAAATTGGACGAATTGTCATCAATTTTACAAGAAACCGAGTTGACCCGGCGTGAAAATCCGATCTTGGATGGGTCAATTCGGGCGAGTCGGGGGAGGAAAAAAATGGGTTTGGCATGGAATTTGGAGGAAGGAATTGGGTTAGAGTGGATAAGCCTTTCCATGGCTTCTTCCCTCCTTTGAATTTAGTGTGTGTTTGTGTGTGTTCTTGGGAGGTTTTAGAGGTTAAGAGGAATTTGCAGAGAGAGGGGGAAGGGAAGACAGCGGGGTGGGGGACCGGTTAGGATAGACTGTTTTTATATCTTTTTTTTTGTTTTTTTCTTTCTTTCTTTCTATTTTGCGTAACTGTGGGAATCACTATTGCATAAAGAAAAAGTTGTTTTTAAATTGACTTTGAGGGATTTGATTTTAGATTCACTTTCCAAATACTCTCTCCCGTCCAGTTATAGTTATATGCTTCATCATTTTTTAAGAAATTATACAAATTAAGAAAAAAAATTACGCAAATTAAGGAAAAGGTAGGTGGAGAAAGTGTTGTGAGTGTAAAAATAAAATAGAAAAGAGAATGAGTGAAGAAAATAATAAATTTGAAAAATATTGTAAATATAAAAGTGAAATAGAAGAAAGAATGAAGGGGTATAATAGTAAAGATTTTTGCAATTTTAGAAAATGTAAAACTTTTAACGGGATACCCATTTTAACAAAATGTGAAGCTTGAAATGGGACGGAGTGAGTGATTGTCAATTTTTTTGCAGAAAAAAATATTATTAACATTCTCTATTAGTCTTGTTAATTTAATTGTTCACTAGATAAAAATAAATATTGAAACAAAAAAACATTTTAGAGAGAGAGAGAGAGAGAGAGAGAGAAGGAAGGTAGGAGTACTAGTTTGTCAAAAACAGAAAGGAAAGGAGGTGGGTAGTTATTTGGGAAAGTGGGCCACTACTTTGGATAGGTGGCTTGAGATTCGGAATGTCAATTTCAATTATACGGAGTACTCCGTCTGTTCCCAACTTAAGTGCACACTTTTTATTTTGGATGTTCCAAATTTACGTGTATATTTTTTAAAATGAAAAAGAATCTTTACTATTTCTTTCACTTATTCTCTTTCTTACATTATTTTAATACTCACAACACCATTATAATTTACTATTCACTGCACTCATTCTCTCTCCTATTTTATTTTCACACTCACAACACTATTAATATAATACTTCCTCCTTAATTTACGTGAAAAATCAAAGTATGCATCTAGATTGGAGACGAAGGGAATATTTGATTTGTGGACGAGTATTATACTTTTATATTTACTTTACTTCGGTTCCTATTTATTTTAATATAAAAAAAAATACTCCATTCGTTTCGGACCAAGGGTGTACGAGATGGATTTCACGTTTCTTAAGAAATTTTTTAAAAAATGAATAAAAGTTAAATATTTGATAGGGAATACTGCCTTCGTCCACTTACTTCACACTTTCTATTTTGGGCGTCTAAATACATACTTCACACTTTGTTTTTTTTACCTAAAATGAAAAGTTTTTATTATTAAAATATTAACCTTACCCCACTCATTCTCTCTTCTACATTATTTTAATACTCACAACACCATTATAATTTACTATTCCCTCCACTCATTCTCTCTCCTATTTTACTTTTACACTCACAACATTTATATCATTATTTTTTTTCTTAATCCACGCGTGAACAGTAACTGTGAAGCAACAAAGTGGACGGAGGGAGTAGTAGTTAATGATTGATTTTTTTGTAAATATATTAAATTTATAAGAGTATAATAAATGAGTTTTTTGTAATATGGGGTAGGGAATAGTAGTTAATGATTGGTTTTTTAATAGGAGAGAGAATGAGTGGAAAGAATAGTAAGTTAATGATTATTTTTTTTGTAAATATGTTAAAATTATAAGAATATAATGAATGATTTTTTTGTAAATATATGGAGATGATAAAGGTATAAATATATTCAAAAACTTGCCATTTATAGAAATGAACTTTTGATCTGGGACGGACCAAAAGGAAAAGATGAACCCTTGGTCTGGGACGGAGGGAGTATATTTTAAGAAAATAATCTTATTCAAATTATATTTTACAATTTATACCTTAATAAAATTTTAAAATGAGTTATTAATATTATTCCTATAGTATATTAATAATAATTTTTAACTAGGACAGTTAATATTTTATATTTTTATGATAAAATTATTAGAATTAAGCATATGATATTTATTTTAAGACCGTATAGTTCTCCCTCTATCCCTAAATAAACGTAATTTTAAAGAAATTTCTTCTCAAAATAAATACTATCATTTTTGATAATAACTTTGTTACTAAATGTTTTAATTCTACTAATTTTTTCACTAATCACTTTATATTTGTAAAAACAAATATTTGAAAAGTGAAAAACAATAATACATACTCCCTCCGTCTCGGTTGTAATTTCACACTTACTGTTTACGTGTAAATTAAGAAAAAAGTTAGTGAAGAAAATGTTGTGAGTATGAAAAGTGAGGTTGGAGAGAAAAAGTGGGATAAAAAATAGTGATTTGATTGGTGTTGTGAGTGTAAAAATAAAATATGAGAGAGAATTAGTGGGTGGAATAATAAATTTTTTTTGCCATTTTAGAAAGTGTGAAGTTTGTAATGGAACATCCAATAAAAAAAGTGTACAGGTTGTAGAAAAACAGAGAGAGTATGTATTTTTATCATTAAATTATAAAGCACAAATTTTAGAGCATTCGTTAAAAATGAAATGTCTAGATTAATTATGAGCCGGTCTCCTGTGAGAACATGGGATTCGTCTCATGCATGAGACGGGTCGATCTATGACCCATGGGGCATGACCCGCCACGTGGCAGCCTTTTATAGGCCAATTTTTATTTATGTTTTTTTTTATTAAATTTTTTTTTTATATTATTTTTTTTAGAGCAAAAGTAATAGTTACCATCTCTTAATGTAATGACTGTATACATATAAAGTAACATTGGTCATAAGTAAACGTAATACCTGTTTTAAAAAAAATAAAAGCTCGTTTTTACCCATTTTTTTCAAATGCAATACAAACTATATGTATTATTTTTGAAATGTAATAACTTATGTATATGAATGTAATAGTTTATACAAGTAAATGTACCACTTTGATAGATGAAATTGTAACATATTTCTATAGATAATGTAATACTTTTACATGAAAACATATAGATACCTATACATATGTGTTACAATTATGTACAAATACTATTATATATAAATAACATGTTTGTTACATTTTAGTTATAATAAGTATTACTTTTGCCAAACGAAGAAAACATAGGAAAAAACATTATTACTTTTCTGTATATATGTATTACTTTAATGTATACAAACTATTACTTTAATGTATACAAACTATTACTTTATGTTGGTGAAGGATTGGGCTAAGCGAATGTGGGCTGATTCAGCTTGGGCGGCCATGATTCCAGGCAGGCGACCGCCCATATGCAAAAAGCTTGGGCGGAGGCGTGGGTTGGCTTTGTTGGGCGGGTGATGGGTATGGAACCGACCCATCTCATGGATGAGACGGGTCATGCTGTTCTCACCTAAATTTTTGTCATTAATTATTCATTCGGGGAGGGAGAGGGTATTATTTTTCTTGAAAGCAAAGGAGTACCAAATTAAGCTGTTACGTATTAATGAAGTTTGGTGGTTTTAGGAGTAATAGTATTAGTAACGTGCTTTTAATAGTGGCCTAATATTGCCCACACCACTTGTTCAAACCTCACACGCTTTCTTCTTCTTCTTATTCTTAATTTGGTCAAATTTTGACACTTTCGTAGTAATAAGTACACCTCCCTCAGTTCTGATAATAGCTTCACCATTTTAATTTGACACACAAATTAAGGATGAAGAAAATATTGTGAGTGTAATAGTAAAATAGGAGAGAGAATGAGTGGAGAAAATAGTAAATTTGAAAAATGTTGCGAGTGTAATAGTAAAATAGGAGAGAGAACGAGTGGATGGAATAGTAAATATTTTTTGCCATTTTAAGAAAGGTGAAACTTCTAACGAGACGCCCTTTTGAAACGGAGGGAGTAACAAATAAGTAAGTGGCTCAGTGGTAAAGTTAAGTCTTATCTCGAAATTGAAATACTTGCGAGAGATTTATCAGACTATAAACAGAGTTGAAGTACAAACTTAGTTTCAGTCAAAAATTAATTTTCATCATTTCAAGTGAAATCTGTCTAATCTATCCATGACTCCCTAGCAATTCTAAATACAACCTAACGTGATCTAATAATTGATCACTAACATAGGAAAACTACCCACTAACAATAAAAATAATAAAATAAAATTCTGAAAACAGATAACTGACATTTTCGCCTCTTAAACGATCCTGGACGACTAAAATCACGTCTAAACATCGCAAAGCTATGATCTGATATATAGAGCACGTTTTGCATGTCTATGCAAAATTTCTTGACATTCAAAGATCGTTACTTTTAGGACCAAATTACCCTGCATCATCTCAACAAGATCTCTAGTTCGAACTCTATATTCCCCGTTAAATTGGGACATTGTAAAAAATAAATAAAAAATAGGACTTTCAAATATTCTAACCGCAACTTTTAAACTATAATTCAATCTCAATCAAATTGTTAATATAATTGTCAGATTCTGATCCAATCTACATAAAAGGATAACACCAAATATTAGCAATTATTCTTCTCCATGTCCATATTAGAGCCTTTAATATAATTAAAAAAATGTCATTTGTTTTCTTCTTGTTTGGTTTTGGCTTCGAAAAGATTTTCAATTATTCTTCTCCATGTCCATAGAGCATTTAATATAATTTTATAAAAACTTGTTAAAATTTAAAATATTCTCATAATAAATGTTCAATAAATATATACTCATTTTTGGAACAGATAATTATTTAGGGGTTGCTCTAAAAAAATTACTCCCCCGTCTCATTTCAAGGGTCATAAGGTAGTATTTCACGCTTCTTAAATTTTTTTTTAAAAAAATAATAAAGAATTGCAAGTGGGTAGAAGAAAGAGAATGTAAAAGTTAAAACAATTATGATAAAATCTCTTTTTGATTGGTTTTTTTTTTTTAAATATGTTAACATTATAAGAGTATAATGAATATTTTTTAAAAAATATATTTATATTATAAGGGTATAAATGTTCGAAACACTGTTCAAAATTTGTCATTTATGAAATGAAACTCTTAGTCTGAGGCGGAACAAAAGGAAAAACAGTTTTTTAAATCTGATCGAAACCGATCAGGAACTGCTAAAAGGTAATGTAAAAACGAGTATCAATTGTAGTGTTTATTAGTGTCGGTGTTAGTTTCAACAATTTTTGATATTAATGTTAAAAAGTGTCAGTATTATTAGTATTAAAATCATAAAAACCATGCGGGCCTAGCCCAAAGTCTGCACGGACATAATCTTCCAGGTTGGGCTCCGGATGACCGTTTGGCATCTCAACCCGCTAAATGAAGAAAGCCCATTCTTGTAGCCTAAAGGATAGAGTGCTTGAAAGAAAGGATCCAAATTCCCAAAACGAAGATGTACTTAGAATTGGATCAGAGTGGTGATGGCCATTTTGGGCCCAAGCCCACGGTCAGCCCGTGGCTCAGAGCTTGTTTGGCCTGAATTCGTCAACTCGTGGGCCGGCCTGCATCCAAGCCCGCTATAATATATTGATGGACGGATCGGGCTTTGCCCCGCAGATAAGGTCCGTTAGGCCCGTGACCCGTTTATTCGTGTGTTTTTTTTATTTCTAAATATCCTCAAATATATCCGTTAATAATAGTTAATAATAGGTTATTAAATACCAAATTATTTTTTATTTTTCCAACCTTCAAATTTATTTTTTTAAATAAAAAAATAGGCCGAACCCGTTTAACCCGGATGTGTCTTAGTATTGACTATTAAAAAAACAGAAATATTATTTTAATACGAAAAGAGTAGGTGTTAGAAATAGACATATACTCCCTCACTCACTCAGTCCCATAAAACCTTACCATTTTATTATTTTGGGTGTCTCACTTTAAAGTCACACTTTTCTAAAAAGAAATTTTTTTAACACTTCTTTATTCATGAATCTACTTGTCATACTCACATCACTCTTCATATTTACTATTCTCTTCACTTATTCTCTCTCTTACCCACTCATAACTCCTACTTTAATAACATTATTCCTTATTTTTCGTTCTCAACAGTAAACAAATAATATTTTATGGGAAGGAGGGAGTAATATCTAAGAATTAGAGTTGTAGTTGGCCTTGTCTATAAAATCTCACAATTTTGTGAGACATGATGAAACATGTCGAATTCTTTGCGTTTCTGAAATTTCCAGTCTCATCTCATCCTATCTCGGTATCTCGGGGTCGAGATATTATGAGCCAAGAAAACGCGGTCATAATAATAGAAGAGAGACAATTGCCCAAGTCAAAGTGCATGGATATTATGGTCATTTAATGGACAAAAATGGATAGGACCCAACTACGTGGCATCAAATTGTAAAAGCCATATCCTCGTCCCAAATGAGAGGTCCAAACCCTTTACAAATTAGCAAACAACCACTTCCAATCCACACACTCCACTATTACCACCCACCATAAAATACCATGCACTCACAAGAATCAACGGCCCACGATCAACAATCTGATCTAAAACCCAAATCCAAATAATAATATACTTTTTACCATGGTCCTCACACACACCTGATCAAGAACCGGCAATTTCAAAAACTCTCTGGTCTGTACCAACTGATCAAAAACACACACTAAAAACCCACAAATTTTCAAGCAGAAGCTCCAAGGAAGGAAAGAGCTTCAATGGCGAAGCCAGTTTCAATTGAAGTTTGGAACCCAGCTGGGAAATACAGAGTTGTCAGCACCAAACCCATGCCTGGTACTCGATGGATTAATCTCCTGATTGAACAAGGTTGCCGAGTTGAAGTAATTTCCCTCCAAACCCTTTTTTTTTCTTTAAATTTTGAAACAAATTGGGTGGGAAAATGTGAAATTGTTTTTAAATTGTATGATTTTGTTGCAGATATGCACAGAGAAGAAGACCATTTTGTCAGTTGAAGACATTATTGCTTTGATTGGTGACAAGTGTGATGGAGTTATTGGTCAGGTAATTTTGGTTCAAATTGTGGAATTTACATTACAGTATGCAAGCTAGCTTAATCCCCGTACTGAAATTAGCTGTTCGGACTCTTTGGTTTATCCCGACATATCCTGTCAAACACTCGTATTCAAGTCATGTTGAAAGGGGTCTGGAGAAGGGGAAGGTAAACCAAAGAGACCGAGCATCATATAAAATTAATATATGGGGTCTGTTTTTGTGTTCTTTGTAAAGGTTGGATGATTTGATTTGGTTCATTACTAGGGTTAGTCTTAAGAGGAAGCTCACGCTTAAGTTGTTAATGACATCTTATTTATTGGATTTGTTATTTTTTAAATTGTTATTTTTTTAATTAATTGATGACTTAATCTATTACAATAGTTACACTTGGAGAGTGTAATCCACCATTGGTGTGGATTGAACGCCTGACCTTTCATATAGAAAGGTATATCTGATGCCGTTTGAGCTAGAGCTCTTTGGCTTATTGGATTTTGTTACAATAATGATTTAATTGGTGTTCGCGTAAGTGAAATTATGTGTTACTGCTATGTAGTTTGTGGTTAGATTTGCATATTTTTGTGTGTATGTTTTGTTATGATTGTATTTATGTGTGTTTTTAGTTGACTGAAGATTGGGGGGAGACGTTGTTCTCTGCATTGAGCAAGGCAGGAGGGAAAGCTTTTAGTAACATGGCTGTGGGTTACAACAATGTTGATGTTAATGCTGCAACTAAGTATGGTGTTGCGGTTGGGAACACTCCCGTAAGTTAATTTCCTCTTCAAATTATGGATTTTCTTTAATGAGTTTGTCCGTTTCATAGTCATGAAATGATGTTAGTTTGATTGCATATTCCACGATTGATTAAAAAAAATCTTTAGATAATGAACTATCCAAACAAACAACGTTGTAACCACAAAAACTAGTGAATAGATGCAGATTTTACATGTGAAAATGCTGATTTTTATGATGAATAGAGACATACATTGGTATATGTTGGATGTGATGGCTCGATGTCTTGGCAAAGGGGCCGGCGCCCTCCGAGGGTTTGTTTCTTATATTCGTTTATCTTTATTAGTTGGGCTAGGGTTTGTTTCTTATATATAAGGTTGTAACCCTATGTAACTGTTCAGATTATTGCACAGAAAATAAGAGGCGGCCGCAGTTCATAACCCCAAAATTCGATCTCTTTCTCTTTCGATTCCCAAATTGCTTTTGTGTTTTGTTATTGTCAATTGCTTCCGCTGCGTTACACAACAGTATATCTCATAGACTAGATACAATTCTACTCCATGCGTCACAAATGAATGTCCATTTGGGATTTAAGGGTCATTTTGAAAAGATTGATTTTTAATAGAAAATATTCATAAACAGTTTTGCTCTTCACTTTCAAAATTTTAGTTTCGCAAAAATATAATGAACTATGAAAAAAAAAGATTCAGGGACAAAGTTATTTGAAGGTAAAGTTTCACATGGTCATTCATTTTGGGACAAAAAAGGGCATTCAATTTGGGACAGAGGGAGTATGTGTTTGTGTATACTCCCTCCGTCCCATAAGTCTTAAGAAAACTTTCCATTTTGGGCGTCCCATAAGTCTTAAGAATTTTCAAAATGGAAACCTTAAATCACTATTCTCTCCACTCATTCTCTCTCCTACATTATTTTAATACTCACAACACATTATAATTTACTATTCCCTCCACTCATTCTCTCTCCTATTTAATTTTTCACACTCACAACACTTCTTCCACTCATTCTCTCTCCTAATACAACAACAACAACAACAACAAAGCCTTAGTCCCAAAATAATTTGGGGTCGGCTAACATGAATCCTCATATATTATCGTGAAAAAAAATAAAAAGATAAATTAAAAATTAAATTAAATTAAATTAAAAAATAAAAATAAAAAATAAATAAAAAAATAAAAATAAATAAATAAATAAAAATAAAAAATAAAAAATAAAAAATAAAAAATAAAAAATAAAAAATCAACCCCCCACATGAATTTTTGCCCTCCACTCCGGCCTCTTCAACACCATACTTTCATCCACTCCAAGTAAATTCATATCATTTTCAATTACTCTAATCCAAGTTTGTTTGGGTCTTCCCCTACCCCTCGCCATTTTATCATTTCTCCACTGTTCCGGCCTCCTAACCGGTGCATCACTCGGTCTCCTTCTCACATGTCCAAACCACCGTAGACGATTTTCCCTCATTTTATCCTCAATGGGCGCAACTCCTACTTTACCTCTGATCACCTCATTCCCCAACCGATCCTTTCTTGTATGACCGCACATCCATCGAAGCATACGCATCTCCGCCACATTCATCTTATGCACGTGACACTGTTTCACGGCCCAACATTCGGTGCCATAAAGCAATGCCGACCTAATTGTCGTGCGGTAGAATTTTCCCTTTAATCTATTGGGCATGCCGCGATCACATAGAAACTCTGTAGCACCCTTCCACTTCAACCAACCTGCTTTAATCCTATGAGCCACATCTCCATCTAATTCTCCTTCCTTTTGGATAATGGATCCAAGATAGCGAAAAAACTCAGAAGCTTGGATAATATTTCCATCAAATGTGACCGCCCCTGCCTCCCTACTTCCAACTCTGCTAAACTTACACTCCAAATATTCAGTCTTGCTTCTGCTTAATCGAAAACCTCGAGATTCCAAAGTGTGTCTCCTAATACTATAATAATATTCCTTAATTCCCGTGCCAAATAGAATCTTCTTAAGCCCATTGGGACGGAGGGAGTATGCATTTCGATGCAACTTTTTGCTTGCTTACAGTGTGAAACCGGTAATTTTTAAAGAGGAGACTTCATGATTCATCTAAATAATCTTGTAAATACGTTTATGAGATCAAAGGATACGTTTTTTTGGGACTAATGCTGCTGACATATGATTAGGGGGTACTGACAGAAACCACAGCAGAGTTAGCAGCTTCGCTTTCTTTAGCTGCAGCAAGAAGAATTGTTGAAGCTGATGAGTTCATGAGAGCTGGCTTATATGACGGATGGCTTCCTCATTTGTATGATCATTTTATATTGTTCAACATAATTTTACTTGATCAAATATTTAAAGTAAAACTGAATAAATGTTTTCTTTTTTCCTGTGAAGATTTAAGTGATATGGCTTCCACTATGCTGTAGGTTTGTTGGTAACTTGCTTAAGGGACAGACAGTTGGCGTGATTGGAGCTGGTCGTATTGGATCTGCGTATGCTAGAATGATGGTATAATTTCTCTTTTACATTGACATAGTTGATTGTTTCTTTTTCATAATTATTCCAGGGGTGCATTATAGCTATGCTAATGGCCGAATGACTATTTTCTATCTCAGATCGAAGGGTTCAAAATGAATCTCATTTATTACGACCTTTACCAAGCCGCACGCCTTGAAAAGTTTGTTACAGGTCCATCCTTAAACTTTGTGGGTAAGTTGAGGTTTCTTTTAACATTAAGACTAATGTATTTATGTATGTAAATATGCAGCTTATGGTCAGTTCTTAAAAGCCAGCGGGGAAGAACCTGTTACCTGGAAAAGAGCATCAAGCATGGAGGAGGTTCTCCGAGAGGCTGACGTGGTACAAATATCCTATAATTAAGTTACTATATAATATACTCCCTCCGTCCTTTTTGAAACTTCACTTTTTGCCATTTTGGGTGTCCCATTTGAAACTGCACACCCCAAAAATGGAATGCTTAAAATATTCTTTATTCAAAGGGCCCACTTGCCATACTCACAACAACTACCCCATTTAATTTCGATTTGTATTTAGACATTGATAACTATAATTGATATTATATAAGTGTAGATAAGTCTGCATCCAATTTTGGACAAAACCACTTATCATCTCATCAACAAACAAAGTCTTGCAACAATGAAGAAGGTAAATATCGTATGTTCGTTTATTCATTGAACTGAGAACTACTATGGATTAAACCTTGATACTGATATGACGGAAATGTATAGGACGCGATCCTTGTGAACTGCAGCAGAGGACCTGTGGTTGACGAGGTAGCTCTCGTGGAGCACCTCAAACAAAATCCTATGTTTCGTGTTGGTCTTGATGTTTTCGAGGTAAGCCTGCAGAAGATCTCTCTCTCTCTCTCTCTTGATCTGCAGATTCTTGGTTAAATATTAAAATTTTCATTTATGAATGTGTTTGAAATGTATCAGGATGAGCCTTTCATGAAGCCAGGACTAGCTGACATGAAGAACGCTATTGTGGTGCCTCACATAGCTTCTGCATCCAAGGTAATATTTGCTCGGTTTTCATTATATTTTGAGCTTAAATATTTCAAATACGATTCCATAATCTTTTTGACTTGGTTTCTGCAGTGGACTCGTGAAGGAATGGCAACACTGGCAGCTTTGAATGTTGTGGTATGCACTTTTTGAGCTTCACTTCAATCAGAGTTTAACTTGGGGTTTATTCCACTGCACACACCTGAGTTTTTGGACAAGTATCTTGCCTCCTCTGGGGTTTGGTTTCTTTCACTTTCCCCCTTTCTTACATACTGTTTATATTTAAACAAAATGACTATTGTACCCCTATATCTCTATGCAAAGTCCAAATATTTAATTGGCCGTTTTAAAGATTTAGGGGTAAAATAGTCATTCTATTTAAGTAAAGTTGTAAGAAGGAAGAAAGGGACAAAACCAAACCTCCGTCCCCGTGGCAGTGATACTTGTCCAAATATCAGAGGTGGCCAGTGGAATTAACCGCTTAACTTGTAATCATCTGATCTGAATATTTTTGAGAAATTATAGGGAAAAATTAAAGGGTTCCCCGCATGGCATAATCCGAACCAAGTAGATCCATTCTTGAACGAGAACGCATCACCCCCTGCTGCATGCCCGAGCATTGTCAATGCGAAAGCCATAGGTACATCATATAGATAGATTTTTTCATCAGTTAGTAACTGGAACTTTTTCTCATTCTATTTCAAGATGTTTCTTACGCTCGTTTCTTTGTTCTTGGATCAGGATTACCCGTATCGAAGCTTTGAAATGGTTGACGGATCGATGTATTGGCCGATGATCTACAGATGTTATCCAGAAGGTGATTTTTATGAGGTCAATATGATGAATCTGTATATCTGCAAAATTGATAGTGTGTTGTGTAATGCTACTGACTGGCAATATATATGAAAGGCTTGTAATGGTTTTTCAATCCAATGGTTATATTAAAGTCTATTATTGGGTAGTATCTAGGGCTAGCTACATTTTAATTTGATCAAATAGTTCTATCAATCTCCAATGAAAATGAAATAAAGGGCGGTGGGGGTGTAAATGGTTCGGTTTGATTCGGTTCGGGGGAATTTACGTACCGAATCAATCACTAGTTATCGGTTTGAAAAAATTTCAAACAGAACCGAAAATAAATATGCTCAATCAAATCTGCTTTGAGAGCCGGGTGTGCGGTTCTGAACCTATGTGAAGCATTCTTTCCAAGTCTGATCGATTAGGTCTCCTCAAATAATAATTTCCAAATTGACTAATGACTATGTCACACAAAATTTCAAGTGCCACTCGTGCAGAAAATGCACCGAGTTGTAAGTACTCATCAACATCGTCTGATGCCATTGCGTACGCTAGCATACGCATTGCAGCAATGCACTTTCGTAAAGTAGACAAGCCAATTCTCCCTGTTGCGTCAGGCTTTTGTTGAAAATATTCATCGCATTGCTCCACTTCTGCAACCAAACGAAGAAAGACATGCATGTCCATTCGAAATCTACATCTGAATATTTTTGGGGGTTACGTTGGCCTGGGAGCAAAGTATTGACTAAAGAGCATTACATGACCTTCCTCACGATGACGTTCAATGCGGATACGACAATGAGGGGTGGGTAGTGGTTGCATAAGTTCTGGCACCAAATTTTGGCTGACATAACTAGCCATAGCACAAACTTCATTATAATTGTTAGTCATCATATTATCTTCATCTGAAGAGTTAGATGAAGAGTTGGATGATGAGTTGTTGCTTGGAACAGAATAACTACAAGACATGTTTAATGGTGAGTGATATTTGGAAGTGTTGAGCTTGAATGTGTGTTACAATACTGATGGAGCTTCTATAAATATTGGATTCTTAACGGGTGAAAGTTGGATATGACAAATCAACTTTAACAGCTATAATTTATTAGATTCTTGACTCTTGACAAATAATGGAGATGAGTTGAAATTAAAGCTGACTCTGTCAAATCATACACTACGCATGTGAACTTGCTCAGAGTTTTTCCATTTATTGGTATACAAGTATCCATTTAAAAAAAAAATTGATTAGACTATACAATATATGTGTGGACAAAAAAACTAGATTCCATGATAATAACCAGCTTCCTGATTACGTTCATTTATTGACCAACTAGACTACAAATGCCATTCAATTGATTTGACAAAACGCAATATGTAACAAAGAACACCACACTACGATAATTAAAGAAAACAACATTTCTTCGAGCCAAGCTTGATTAAAATCATATCCGAAATTGTTTCCGTAATTATCCATAATCAAAAATTCAAAAGTTTGTTTTTTTTTTTTTTAACTTAAGCTTAAAGAGAGAAAGTAGGGAAGAAGATGTGTGAATAACCTATACAATATTAGGCTATGAACATACCAAAAGTGTCGAGCTGGGCCAAACGAGTAAAGCCCAATCACAAGCAGCCTAGGCCATTACATTCTCAATGAGGCTGACTCAATCGAACAAGGCCCAAAGCCCATCTCTTTGTATCAATGACTAAGCCCACGGTCCGACCTATCGAGGTCCCGACCTAACTTAGTCCGACCTAATGATCCATATCACAATTCGGAGTACGAACCATGCTCGCCCGACAGTCAGGTCGACCATTCCATGAGTGGCGACCTCGACCTAATCATCAAGTATCGACTGGCATGTGTTGATGCACGTGGGTCAATCTTTCCATAACAAAGCATCCCTATAAATCGGGGACGGTTACGAGGCACGTTCCCACGAACATAACTCCGCCGCTATAATTTCTGAGCTCATGTAGCCCTATCATTAAACTACCTACACCAACTATAAATACTTCATCACTACCAACGGTCTGCAAAGGTAAGCTCGCCATTTTGTATTCTCGAGTTCATTATTCAATACATTTTGAGCTATATACAAGCTGTGATCTTACTCTCACGCCCGAGCGTCTTCGCCAGGAGACACATCCGGCTAGTCGTGGGTTCTGTTTTCAGGTCAAGAAGCCAGTGATCGGTCTGCCACGTGGAGGAAGATTGATAAGCACATTTCTGCGGCATCGGTTTGGTTCCATTGCGGGAACGTGCTTTTAAACTTGACCTCGAAACTTTTCTTAGCACATAACGATGGTGACTTCGGAAGGACACGTATCCGAGGCTTCACTTGGGCATGACGAAGTGAACAACAACAACAATACAAACGTCGGAAATGCAGATTTGCCTCCTCCTCCCCTCCTCAACGACATCATGCTAGGGCGACACGCTCTAACAGCGTAGGCGATGGCGAGGATTGCCGGATGCAAGGAGAGAAAAGCGTCCACATGGAAGGACAGGAGCTCCACCTCACCCAAAACGCGTACGAGTGGGCGGGCGAATGTGGGGAGCGGGCGGTGTCCCTCCATTAATCCCATGAGCAAGAAAGAAATGATGTTGGAGCGAGCCCGGATTACGGGCCGACTTGATAGCCGTGGAGGAGCGAACGAGCCGACATACGCTCGAGAGAGTGGCACCTGCTCGGGTTTCTAATGGGCAACGGGCCGGGAGTGCTAGGCCAAATGAAGGTGTGGGCGGAATGGCGAGGACGGGATAGTTCGGCGAGCTCCTACCATTGTTCATGTGCCGAGTAATGATTTAAGGGCTAGCCTCAGCGAACAGAGAGCGAGGCTCAATCGATTTGAGGACTCGGTTAACGGCTAACTAAACAGCATGTCTCTCCGGCGCGAACGCGAAGATCGGGATCACATAGAGACAGGAATGGGCATAGGTCGCACGTGAGAGGGGAAAGGCGCAGGTCGCCACATGGAGATCACAGCGCGGGTCGCCGTCTGGCTGGCGAGAGGCGCGGGTCGCCTCAAAGAAGTAAATGCATACATAGATCTCCAATAAGATCAGAAAGGACCAATTCTCACGGACAGAAGGAGTAGGCGGTGACTCCCCCGAAGTGAAGGCCAGAGGTCCAATCTTGCTCCCCCTCCAGGAGATGAGAGACCCGATGCCGAGAGAATGGTTGTTGATGAAAAAGAAATTTGAGCAATGGGAGGAGGAGAAGAAGAAGGATGCTTTGGAAAGGTCGAACGAATTGATTTTGCTCTTCGACCTTTATCCAAAGAAATCGAGATAGTCGACCTCCTCCTACTTTCGGGTTGCCTCTTACGGAGAAGTACTGCGGGTCGACAAATGCCGGGAGCCACATAGCACATCCGGAAGCCACTATGTGTTTTGTCGCCAATGAGGATGACAACATGTGCAAAGCTCTCCTAAGCACACTTACCTTTGGGGCAAAACTTAACTTGGTTCAATGGTTTGGGCTTGGTAGTATCACCACTTGGGCATGCTTCGTAACAAAATTCTTAGACCGCTTCTCGATTGCAGGAGCTCGAAAGATAACCGTCACCGATCTGAATAACTTGGTGCAGGGGTAAGAATGAAAGCTCGATGAGCTATTTCACCAAGTTCAAAGAGATGGTTGATAAGATAGAGGAAGACCTCACGAGACGGGGAGGTAATCAATTGCTTCCGAAGTGGCATTTCCTCGTAAGACATGGACTACGAGCTCACGGTCCGAACTGGTCACAACTCGACGGGAGTTGTTTGAAAAGGTGTATAATGTCGCTCTAGCCGAGGAAAGAAAAGAAAAGAAAAAGGAAAGAGCCCCAAGGTTGAAGTCACCTGATGATAAAAAGGACTCCAACAAGAATGGGGAACAATAAAAATGGAAAGAACGAGAACTAGGGCGACAGAGAAGGTGCCGGCTTTCACTCCTCACGGTGAGTCGAACGGAGATTTTGAATGCTTTGTTGAACCGGCTCCTCCGGTCCCAATGAATCCAGTGCAACAAGTTTAGGAGGGACAGCGGCAAATGCTGCGACTACCACAAAGACACTGGTCATCTCACGGAGGATTGCTTGGGATTAAAGCGTATCATCCAGAGAATGGTCGACCGGGGAGACTCGAAGCTTATGTGAAGAGACCTCAAGGCTGGGGGAGGTGAGCGGCCGGCGGGTGGGCAACAAGGACCTAGGCAACCTAGGCGGACACTGGGGTCATCAGCGAACAAGCGAGCAACACGGCCATCAAGCATAAGATATTCCGGCTCAATAAGGCCCCACATGTGCCTCCAAGGAGAGAAGTAAGAGATGAGGCGATCGCCTTCTACCCCCACGAATTGGCAACTAATATGGCGGCTAGGGAGCAAGTTCTCGTCATCCCGAGGTCTCATTGATGGATGTACGACGAGCGCACTCCTAGTCGACACGGGGCTCTGCAAGGATATTTTGTTTTACAAAACTTTCAAGGAAATGGGTCTTAATGATGAGCAGTGGAGAGATATGATGGCGAGGTTGGAGGGCTTCACCAACCACCGAGTTGATGCTAAAGGCCGAGATAGTGCTCGACGTCGACCTAGGCCGGCACCCCCTCGGGATTGTCTCGAAGGTACAATTTATCGTAATTGATGTAAATAGTGACTATGCCGCCATACTTGGAATTCCTGGACGTCGCTCTTGGGATGGTAGCATCAATTCCTCACCGGCGAGTAAAGTTCCCCACACTGCTGGAGTGGGTTGCGTACAAGGCACGGCTCGTGCTTATCCGGATCATGTTCTAAGAGAAAGAAAGAAAAGGGAGCTAGAGATTGAGGCTGGCGATGGTTACTTGAAGGCCGTCTCGGTCGATCACCAAAACTACCATTGTCAACAATCACCGACGTGGTAGAGTCGACCTATCGCTCAAATGACGAGGTCATGCTTGAGTCGACACGTCACTCTAACACCACCGAGGTCGATTCGGATGTAGTTATGGTCGATCAAGTCGTCATAGGAGACCTATGCCTCCGGATAGACAATAACTCGGGGGCCCCTACCAACAAGGTTGCGAGACAAGCTTGATGATATGATAGGCGAGGAGGCTCCACACTTGGGAGGCTGAAGAAAGACAAAAGGTCGGGAGATCATAGTGGAGACTCTACAATTCGAGAGATGGACCGAGCTAGAAGGCGTGGATGAGCTAGAGTCGGTAATCACCAACCCTTCTTACCCCGATCAAAAAATTCGGATTGGGAAGCGGCTATCGGTTGAGGAGCGAGCGTAAATCATCGAGCTACTCAAAGAAAGTAATGATGTCTTTGCATGGAGGGTAGAAGACATGAGGGGAATCAAGGAGGAGGTCGGCTGTTCACGGGCGGAAGTCAACCCGACCATAAAGCCGAGACCCCAAAAGTTGAGAAGTTTTGCTCGCGACAAGGAAGAGGCTATCAAAGCGAGAGGTACAAAAACTTTTGAGTGCGGGTATAATCAAAGAGGCCACGCATACAACGTGGTTGGCCAACGTGGTCATGGTGAAGAAATCGAATGGCAAGTGGCGGATGTGTGTCGACTTCACTACTCTCAATCTAGCTTGCCCAAAGGATAGCTATCCTCTTCCTAGAATTGACAAGCTTGTTGATTCCATTCTTGGCCACTCTACTCTCGGTTTCTGGATGCTTACTCGGGATACCACCGGATAAAGATGCACGAGGATGACATAGTGAAAACGGCGTTTCGGGCGGTGGAGGCATCTACTTTGCTACAATATGATGCCTTTTGGATTGAAGAATGCGGGAGCGACCTATCGAGGATGGTGAACAAAGTCTTTGCCTCACAGATTGGTCGAAATATGGAGGCCTACGTTGACGACATGGTCATTAAAACTAAGGCCGGAGTCACGTGGTCGACCTAAAGGAGACATTCGCCAATTTACGAGCAAACGACATGAAGCTCAACCCGGTAAATGTGTGTTCGGAGTGGCGGTGGCAAGTTCTTAGGATTCATGGTATCTCGAAAGGGGCATAGAAGCTAATCCAGAGAAGATAAAGGCTTTAGTCGACATGAAGGCTCCCACCACTATCAAAGAGATGCAGCGACTTAATGGAAGGGTAGCAGCTCTTGGTCGCTTCATATCAAAGTCAGCAGAAAGGTCTCTCCCCTTCTTCAAAGCATTGAGGGGGACGAAAAGTTTTGAATGGACGACCGAATGTCATTCGTCGTTCCAACAGCTAAAGGATTACCTCGCTACTCCACCCCTGCTAAGTAGCCCGACCACTGGAGAGACTTTGTTTGTATATCTATCTGTGGGAGACAAGTCGGTTGCAGCAGTGTTGATTAGAGAGGATGAGGGGCTTCAGAAGCCTGTGTACTATATCAGCAAAGCTTTATCAGATGTGGAAAGTAGGTATTACAATGCAGAGAAGGTCGCTTATGCTCTAGTCGTGGCTTCACGGAAGCTGCGAGCTTATTTTCTGGCTCATCCAATTGTGGTTCTCACTAATGCTCCTTTAAGGAAGATATTGCACAAGCCGGAGAGTTCAGGTCGACTGCTCAATTGGTCAATTGCCCTTACTGAATTTGACATCGAGTATCGACCTCGAAAGGCACTGAAGGCTCAAGCTCTAGCAGACTTCTTGGTCGAGCTTACGTTCACCAAGGAAGACGACGAGCAACGAACTCCAAAGGAAAAGGTAAAGGGGAAAGAACACGAGTCCCGTGTCGTTATCGGTTACCCAGAAGCGATTGTTGGAGGGTCTATTCAGACGGGTCAGCGACCAAGAATAGCAGTGGAGCTGGGATAGTGCTAATTGAACCAGAATCTGGGACAGTGTATGAGGAATCACTAAGATTCAAGTTTGACGCTTCCAACAACCAGGCTGAATACGAGGCCTTGATTGCAGCTATTGAGTATGCCAAGTGTTTTGGAGCGACTAAGATCATGGCTTACTGTGACTCACAATTGATAGTCGGCCGGGTCGGGGCGAGTACGAAGTGCTTAGTTCTACTCTCATAAAATACTGTGACCTGGTGAAGGAGCTAATAAAGGACTTAGAATTCTGGGAGATTCAAAGGATTGGAAGAGAAGATAACGAGCTAGCTGATCTCCTTTCGAAACTGGCTACTTCAGATGAGCCACATGGCGAGCCTATCTCCTTCCTCGAAAATCCAGCTTATGAGAGGGTAAAAATTCAGTGCATAGATGATCCCTCAAGAAATTGGACTCAGGAGAAGTGTTGGATCGAGGAAATGAAAGCATACTTAGAAAGTGGCGTTTGCCGCGGAGGAGGACGAGAAGAAGGCTCGAGCTATCAAAAGAAAGCTCCGAGATATGTCATTCAAGGAGGCGACCTGTTCGGGAAGATCCTACACTCGACCATTACTAAAATGCATCCACCCTCGAGGTCGCCCTATTGATACATGAAGTGCATAGTGGAATTTGTGGCGGACACCGGGGGCGGGACCGCTGGCGACAAATTGATCACTTTGGGATACTACTGGCCACATATGAGAGCTGATACTCACAACTTTGTTCAACAGTGTGATCAATGCCAAAGGTTTGCCAACTTACCTCACATGCCTACAATCGAGCAAACTCCAGTGATTGCATCTTGGCCATTTGACATGTGGGGTGTCGACTTAATTGGACCCTTCCCTCCCGCCCGAGGAAACTGCAAGTATGTGATCGTTGCCATAGATTACTTCACTAAATGGGTTGAGGCCAAACCATTAGCTCGCATCACGGAGGAGAATGCTATCAACTTCATTCATGATTTCATTTGGTGTCGATTTGGTTTTCCTCGAGCCATAGTATCCGACAACGGACTGCAGTTCTCCAGAGCCTTCGAAGCAGAAATGAATCGGGTTGGAATCAAGCATTGGCAATCTTCTGTCGCTTATCCTCAAGGAAATGGGCAAGCTGAAGCAGCAAATAAACTTGTTCTATCTTCGCTCAAGACAGGGCTCGTAGGTCGACGAAATAACTGGTTGGACGAACTCCCACTTGCTCTTTGGGCAGTTCGTACAACCACTCGGGGGCCTACGGGGGAAACCCCTTTTGCTCTTACTTATGGATCAGAGGCCATGGCACCTGCTGAGCTTAGATTTCCCACTGCTAGAGTGACTTTCTTCAATCAGGAGCAGAATGATACCAACAGATTGATCGACCTGGATCTGATCGATGAGAAGCGAGAAACAGCCTACCTCCGAACGGTCAACTACAAACAGCGAACTAAAAGTTACCACGACAAGAAGGTCAAGGCAAGGTCGTTCCAAGTTGGAGATTATGTGTTGAGAAAAATTGAAGCAACGGGTAGAAGGACCCAGCAGAATAAGCTATCTCCTAACTGGGAAGGTCCATATGTGGTTACTCGAGTCGTCAAGGAAGGGACCTACATGATAGCTCATCCTGGAGGTGACGAATTGAAACATCCCTGGCATGCTACTCACCTCATCAAATACTACTTCTAGTTTTCAGTTTCAAAGTTCGAGCTTATATTAAGTTCTAGTTTCAAGTTGATGTAAGCATATTTCCTACTTCAATAAAAAGTGCAGTTCATTCCATCAAACATAGTGTTACACCAATCCCAACAAGCTCGACTCATAGTCAGCTTCGTCCTAACAAGCTCGATTCTTAATCAGCTTTGTTCATTTAACAAGTCCGACTCTTAGTCGACTTCGTTTTAACAAACTCGACTCTTAGTCAGTTTGATCTGCTTAGCTCGATTCTTAATCAGCTTTGTTCATTTAACAAGTCCGACTCTTAGTCGACTTCGTTTTAACAAACTCGACTCTTAGTCAGTTTGATCTGCTTAGCTCGATTCTTGATCAGCTTTGTTCATTTAACAAGTCCGACTCTTAGTCGACTTCGTTCTAACAAACTCGACCCTTAGTCAGTTTGTTCTAATCAGTTCGACCCTAGGTCAGCTTCAACAATGTAAGCAGGTTTGACTCATAGTCAATCTTGTTCACAAGAAAGTTAACCAAGTTTGAGGTCGACTAAGTCAATAAAGATCAAGTCACCTTTAAACTTAAGTTGACTCATTTACCTTATCTACATCTAGCTCGACATACACTATGAAATGAAAAACATACAACATACAGAGATCAAAGGTCAGCTAAGATTAGATATAACAAGTCTCCCAAAAAGGGCTAAGACTTGGGCAAAACTAAGACTACAAAAGTATCATACCTCCCAAAAATTGGGCCAAGGCACTCGTACACACTAAACAAAAATAAATATTGTTTGGTACTTGTTTGTTACATCACTTTTCTAACATTCACAGGAAAATCACGTAGAGGGCTCGGCTTCAGTTTGGCCGTCCATAGTAGCTCGATCTCCCCCATTTTCCTCCCTCTGCTCGAAAGTCTTGGGCTCCCCCGACTCAGTAGAAGCATCCTTTGACACGTCACCACCTGAGGCAGGTTCCTCTGGATTCTCAAGTTCCTTCAACATCGTGTTAAAATTAACAGGTTCAATAGGAAGGGGATCCCAAGGCTCCAACCCCATGTCGGCATCTTCCAGGGCTAAGGCGGCCAAATCATTATCGTTATATGGGACTTGGGGATGTCCTTGGCGGGCTTCCATGTCGTACTGTTCCTGAGACGCCCATTTTACCCGGTTGGTCGAGAGAAATATTGGCAGAGGGGTCGACCAAGATACGCCGAGCCATATGACGTCGGCCAACATCATAAAATTTGAAAGCTTGAGCCTGAACCTCATCAAGACACTCGTCACTAACTTTATAAGCTTCCACGGCGGCTTTGGCTTGAGCGGCAGCATCCTCCTTCCACTTAGCGCAGGACGCAGCATGATCTTCTTGCAGCTTTTTCAGAGAATCTTCTTTATCTTGAAGCTTTTTCTTGATCGTATCAAGCTCAGCCTTGGTCGCCTCGTTCGTCAACCTAAAGCCAGTGTTCTCCTCCCTCAGCATGGTTACTTCCACGTTGGCCACACCCAAGTGGAACTGAGATTCATCCCTCTCCTTCACGGTGTCATTGTGAACCAGCTTCAGGGCATCATACTCTGAGTTGGCATCGACCAGCTCCTCTCTTATCTTAGTCACCTCCTGGCATTTGCGAGTATATTGGATCTTGGCCAATTTCTCTTGTTCCAGAGCAGCCTTCCAACTACTTTTAGCTTGCTCGTTGATAGTAAGAGACTGCACAAAAAACAAAAATACAGTTTCAGATTTACAAGAAGATTGAAAGCCAAGAGAATCATAAACAAATGAAAGCAAAAGGGATACCTCGCTATGAATAAGACCAGATCGTTGAATGTATTCCTCGGGAGTGAATCCTCGCTCCGTTAGTTGTGCTTGCAAGTTGGGATCCACAGCTCGCCTCACTACTACCTGCCCAAATTCTAGCCCGGACAGGCTGCGACTTGTACAATCTATGGGGGCAAGGGGAGGAACCTCACTCAACCTGCATACCTCGATTGGATAAATTCCCATTTAGAGAGGAGTAGGAGAAGAAGGGTGAGTAAAGCTCGACGATTTTTGCGACTTTCCACCTCCAAGTTCTTGGTCGTCGTCTGCCCTCTTCCTTGACCTGGTTTTTGGTGGCATGGTGGTTTCGTCCTCTAAATCGATGAGGTCGACATCGACATTCTCAGGGAGAGCATCCTCTATTGATCCTCGTGCAGACTCAGGACCCAGTGGTTTATCAGATGAGACATCAACCTCAGGAGGGTCCACCCCATTTGTTTGGTCTTTGGGAGGATCGGACTTTGCAAGATCTTCAGTCTCCGTTTCTTCTAGAGGAATCATCCCAATCCCTCCTTTGGGTAACAGTTCGTTTCTCTTCACAGCTTCTTTCTCTCTCTCAGCTCGAGCATTGGTCGCTCCATGACCTTTGGCAGTTTTCCTTCGTTGGTGGTGCTCGCAATGCGAACCATATTTGCTAACTGTTCGGGGTCAACACTGCGAAAAATCCAAAAGTGAGAATGCTAGCTCGGCAGATCAAAGTTCTATGTATAAACTAAAAGTTTTGCATACGAGCAAGTTATCTACGAACTAACAGTTATATGTTCAAAATAAAGTTCTATGTACGAGTTAAAAATTCTACATACGAGCAATACACCTGCGAGCAAGAAGTCCTACTATCCAACACAGGTTAAAATCCTACGAGCTAGTGGCCTATCGAATTGACCCTAGAAAGACAATGAATGGATACTTACCACCAAAGTGATCACCATTTTCCTTACAATAGTTGAGAGTCTTGCTACACAAACTACGCTTATCCGAAAATTTTCCGTGGGCATGGGTCACCCAATTGGGGTACATGGGATTTCTCACAATCAATGCCAAGGGAGCTACATCCTCATCTCCCAACAGCATCCCCGCTTGAATAAAATTATTTTTGTTTGCACCAAGGAGGCCCCAGCTAATCGGCCCTTCGGCGGCAATCATGCGTAGTCTATCAGAAAGCGCCTTGCACCAATCGGGGGCCCCGTACTCCTCCTCTTTCAGTTCAGCGAGACTCTTCATTGGGGAGAGGAAATTCCCGGCCAAGTCGACTTTCGACGAGGACCATGTGAGAATTCCGGCTGTCACCTTGTCGGGAGATTAATGAACAACTTGGGGGCCTTAGACTTAGCGGGAGTACTATAACCCTTGGTCCTCTTATCAAAAGCCACCACTGAAGAACTCCCTGAACACCTTCATACATGGTTCATACCCTAAGAAGCGGCAAACCATGGCGAAGCAAACTAATACCCGACAAGAATTGGCTCCGATCTGCATCGGGACAGCGTTCATACACTCCAAAAATTCGCAAATAAAGGGGTCTAATGGAAGTCTCGATCTCCCGCCGAATTGGCCGTAGAAGAAGGCCACCCTAGTGGAATCCCAAGCCCAATGTTGCCAGCTTTGTGTTTTCTTCTCCTTGGGGTTGACATGAGTGATTTGGTAATTCTCTCTATCCACCTCATAGAAATTGTAGAGCGGCTCTACCCTGGACTCGGCTCCTTTATTTCCAAGCTCTGGTTTAGGAGCCTCGTATCCCCTTTCATTGCGACCTGGAATGGCCTTTGAGCAGAACGCATCCACAATCCGACCAGAGGAAGAGCTCGCTGACGCCTGAGCCGACATATCTGAGGAAGAAGAAACAGGGGAATCAGTCCTAAGTACGAGACTCACATGACCTATCTAAGGGCGACCTAGATTCCCACAGGAAGCCTTTGCTATTCCTAACAAAAACAAGGTTTTGGGATCCCCTAATATAGTGCATCACCAGTGGTCTAACGGTTCATGGAATAGATGGAAACCTATTATTCTAGGATCATCAACAAGCAAATCATCTAGTTCATCACCTACGGGAAGTTCGAAGCCCATTGAAGCGCAAACCCCGCTAGTCAGAATGGTGGAACATTCATCAATGGGTATCTCCTTCCACTTTCCGCCTAGACATTTGTATACCCTACGATTGGCGGAGCAATGGCCATACCAAGCCCCAGGTTCACTACTAAAAGTTCTAGCCATGGTAGAATCAAAAAGAGCAACAAAAAGTTGAAGCCCTAAAGAAGACAAGAGGGGTACCTTGATCAGGCGTGAAAGACGAAATTGTTGAGGAAGACCGAAGCTCCAATAAATCCTATCGCTATTCCGATAAATCCGCCACAAAGATACGAATGCAAAAGTTCTAAATGGGAGAGGATTCTGGTTTTTATATCTTACGAATTTGAAAAGGAGAAGGAGATTCAAAAAATCATTGTTCCAATTAAATGAGGGAAACGGTTCCCAAGGCGGTTTCCCAAGCGTCAGAATAATAATCATTGCGGAATACGGCGCTCCTTCATCTCCGACCGTTCATCCTCAACGTCTTGGATTGGGCCACGTCATCTTGATCGATTTAACCTCAGAACGAGTATCGACCTGCGAGTAACAACAAATTTCCAAGCAAGATTTCCTTAACTTCCCAGTCGACAAAGTCAACTCGAAAGTTGGGGGCCACTGAACATACCAAAAGTGTCGAGCTGGGCCAAACGAGTAAAGCCCAATCACAAGCAGCCTAGGCCATTACATTCTCAATGAGGCTGACTCAATCAGAACAAGGCCCAAAGCCCATCTCTTGTATCAGTCGACTAAGCCCATGGTCCGACCTATCAGGTCCCGACCTAACTTAGTCCGACCTAATGATCCATATCACAATTCGGGTACGAACCATGCTCTGCCCAGACGGTCGGGTCGACCATTCCATGAGTGGCGACCTCGACCTAATCATCAAGTATCGACTGGCATGTGTTGATGCACGTGGGTCAATCTTTCCATAACGGCATCCCTATAAATCGTGACGGTTACATGTGCACGTTCCACGAACATAATCCGCTATAATTTCGGAGCTCATGTAGCCCTATCATTAAACTACCTACACCAACTATAAATACTTCATCACTACCAACGGTGCAAATGTAACTGCCATTTTGTATTCTGAGTTCATTATTCAATACATTTTGAGCTATATACAACTGTGATCTTACTCTCACGCCCGAGCGTCTTCGCCGGAGACACATCCGGCTAGTCGTGGGTTCTGTTTTCAGGTCAAGAAGCCAGGTGATCAGTCCTGCCACGTGGAGGAAGATTGATAAGCACATTTCCTGCAGCATCAGGCTATATTTATAGGCGAAAAAAAATTATGATCTTTTTTGATATATTGCATAAACGACGTCGTTTGGGGTAAATCAAAATTAAAAAATAAACTTTTAATCCGTTTTGGGTTCGCACACATTTTCGCTCACAATTTCGCTCAAACTTTGAGCGAAACAGTTTCGCTCAGGGGTCCGAGCAAAAATTCGCTTACCATTGAAGCAGTTGAGCGAATTTTAGATGAAAAGCATTGCACCCCTTTCATTTCTGTAGCCAATTAACAGTTTCAATAGTAAAACATCATCTTTTTTGTGCAAAAGGACTCAAAGCTCATACCATCATACTTTATCTAATATATGCACCCAAACATAGTGACAACAAAAATTAAGAAAATATCACCAATGGTCTCCTGGCCGAGTGGTATTTTGCCGGCCTCCCTTTGGGGAGGTCTAGGGTACGGTACAGAATTAATCCGACAAAACTGGAATCACCTGGATAATAATAAAAAGAAATAAAAATTAAGAAAATATCATTAAACTTAGGCTCCGTTTGTTTCATGGAAAACATTTTCCGGAAAATGTTTTCCTTGTTTTCGGGTGTTTGTTTCAAGTAAAATGTTTTCCGAAAAATGTTTTACCTACTTTCGAGTGTTTGGTAACCACTTGTAAAAGAAAGTCAAATGTAAAACATTTTACAAGGATGTAAAAAAAGGAGGTTTTCTTTGTAAAATGATTTACCAATTTCAAATTCGTAAATCATTTTACAACTCTTGTTCTTGGCCTTAATGTACAACTCATATTACGCTCGGTACAACATAATAATAATAATAATTAAAAAAAAAATTTAACTGCCCCCACCCACCCCCCCCCAAAAAAAAATTTTTTTTTTGAAAGCGCCCACCCACCCCCTACCTACCCCACCCCACCCACCACCCCAAAAAAAAAAAATTTTTTTTTTTTTGGTAACCGCCTCACCCACCCCTGCTACCCCACCCCCCACCCTCCCCCCCAAATTTTTTTTTTTTTTTTTTTTGGAAACCGCCCCACCCGCCCCGCCTACCCCACCCCCTACCCACCCTCACCCCCACCCAAAAAAAAATTTATTTTTTGGAAACCGCCCCACCCACCCCGCCTACCCCACCCCCCCACCCTCCCCCCAATTTTTTTTTATTTTTATTTTTGAAACCGCCCCACCCACCCCCGCCTATCCCACCCCTACCCACCCCCACCCCCACCCCCCAAAAAAAAATTATTTTTTTGGAAACCGCCCCACCCACCCCGCCTACCCCACCCCCTCCCCCAAAAAAATTTTTTTTTAATTTTTTTTTTTGGAAACCGCCCCACCCACCCCTACCCTCCCCCTCCCCCAAAAAAAAAAATTTTTTTTTATTTTTTTTTGAAACCGCCCCACCCACCCCCCGCCTACCCCACCCCCACCCACCACCCCCCCAAATTTTTTTTTTTTTTTATTTTTGGAAACCGCCCCACCCACCCCCCTGCCTACCCCAACTCCCCCCCCCCCCAAAAAAAATTTTTTTTTGGTAACCCCCCCACCCCCCCGCCTACCCCACCCCTACCCCCAAAATAAAAAATTTTTGAAACCGCCCCACCCACCCCCAAAAAAATTTTTTTGGAAATCGCCCACCCACCCCTACCTTCCCCAAAAAAAATTTTTTTGGAAACCGCCCCATCCACCCCCGCCTACCCCACCCCCCCCCCCAATTTTTTTTATTTTTTTTATTTTTTTGGAAACCGCCCCACTCACTTTCCCACTCCAAAAAAAAAAAAATTTTTTTTTGAAACCGCCCACCCACCCCCTGCCTACCCCACTTCAAAAAAATTTTTTTGGAAACCGGCCCACCCACCCCCTATCATTTACTAATATCGCATTTTCTCTCTCTTCAGATACCGATTCCTCTTTCTCTCCAATATCTATCTAGGGTTTGTCTTTTCAATCTCCTAAAACCAGCCGGCCAGCCATGTCGTCGTCGAAGATCATCACGTTGAGGAGCTCTGACGGCGAGACCTTCGAGGTCGACGAAGCGGTGGCTTTGGAATCTCAGACAATCAAGCATATGATTGAAGACGATTGCGCCGACACCAGCATCCCTCTTCCTAATGTCACCAGCAAGATCCTTGCTAAGGTAATTGAGTACTGCAAGAAACACGTTGATGCGCCGAAGTCTGATGATACCACCAACAAGACCGCCGAGGACGATCTCAAATCGTTCGATGCTGAGTTCGTGAAAGTCGATCAGGGGACGCTCTTCGATCTCATCTTGGTTTGGACCCTTTTACCTACTGTTTTTACGTTTATCGTTGATTTGATTTGATTTTGTTTTGCTTCGATTGATTGATCTATGTGGTTATATTATGGATTTCGTTTAGGGCTTTTTACTCTTTTGATGATATTTTTGTAAATTAGTTTAGGGTTTTTAATCTGATGTTCTAGGTTTCCCGTATTGTGCAACCCGATTGTTGGATTATTAGGTGATAATGATGATATTGTACTATGCTTTCAGTTTGCTGTTTTTTCATGATTACTCTATCTGCATGATGTTCTTTGAATGTTGTTTATGGAGGCAATGCATTAGCATATTTTAGTTCAAGATTTTTGCTTTGGTTGAGCTTTTGACATAGGCTTAGTGTTTGTTCATTACTCCATCTGCATGATGTTCTGAGCCTATGGTATTATGTTTGAATTTTTGATGATCATGAAAAATGAATAAATCAAATAATGTCTTTATATTGGCTTATTTAAGTTATTTAGTGTTTGTAATCTCAGCTGACCCCAAATTATTTTGGGACTAAGGCTTTGTTGTTGTTGTTGTTGTTGTAATTGCAGAGATTATTTCATTCCAGTGATTACTTGACAGAGGCTTAGTGTTTGTTCAATACTTCATCTGCATGATGTTCTGAGCCTATGGTATTCTTTTTGATGATTATGAAAGAGGAATAAACCCAAGAACTTCGATAAAATGGCTTCTTTTGGTTATTTAGCCTTGTCACATTTCAGTGATTATTTGACTGATGGCTTAGTGTTTGTTACCACAATTTTTTGTTACTGTGGATTTTTTGTTTTATGTCATGTAGTTCACATAATGTCTCAAAACATCTTGCTTTCAAATGCGGCATGTTTCATTATTTGATATTTGGAGCTGTGATTTGCACTTCTCTTTTATGCTTGTGTTGTCTCCTTTACAAAGTAGATGGTAGATTTGAAAGTATGGTTGCTTTCCCGAGCTGTGTTGTAGTTTTTATGTTTGATACTTGCTTGGAGTAACTTAACTTGATTGATTGTGGTTGTTTCTTCTGTTTTCTCCAGGCTGCTAATTATCTGAATATCAAGAGCTTGTTGGACCTGACATGTCAAACTGTGGCTGACATGATCAAAGGAAAAACTCCTGAAGAAATTCGCAAGACCTTCAACATCAAGAATGACTTCACCCCTGAGGAAGAAGAGGAAGTGCGCCGAGAGAATGCCTGGGCATTTGAGTAGAAGTTGAAGTCCGTGAGATGTCGATAGGATATGTTACTACTACTTTATTAATATTAGCTAGTTGCAAGAACAATTTATTTTGTGTTTAGTAAATATGTGAGCTCCCTGTTATGTCCTCCAAAAATCCTTGAAAAAAATTCGTTTGGAGCCTTAAGTTGAAGTGACCTCTTGTTTTGTTATCATCCCATTTGGGTTCTATGTTTTGAAGCTATGAAATGAATGATCAATCCTGAGGTTATTTAACTTGTTTGCTCTATGGTCGTTGATCTTTGTTTATTATCCTGAAATACATTTAGGTTCTTTAGTAAATTGTAACATGGCTTTGCAAAGAAGGTGCACTCTCCGAGAATCAGAATGCTGTTACGGGATTGGCCGTCTTTATTCTTCTTCTTGTGGTTTGGTGTTAGAATCAGAATTCTTCTTCTTCTTGTTTGGTGTTAGAATCAGAATGCTGTTACGGGATTGGTCGTCTTTATTATTCTTCTTGTTGTTTGGTGTTAGATGTTACGCTCTCTGTCCCATATAACAAGAACTTGAGTGAGTGATTTGTTATGAAAGAAACTTTTGGGCGAATTCTCCTTTTTATATCCTTTTATCTGTTCTAATTATGAATTGGTATAATGCGGGAAATTGATTGATATCTTGGAAAGGAAATGCCAAAGGTCCGCAGGCCATGGGTTTAAAGCAGTGTTCTAAAAGGCCGCCTGCGCCAGGTCCCCATCTGTGCGCAGCCTCTCTCCAACGCCTGCAGTTTCCGCCTGTGCTTCGACTAATCTCGACTAGTTTTCGACTAGGTGCTAGGTTCGACTTCGTCGCCTAGCATCTTTCTGGCGCTTTTTAAAACTTTGGTCTAAAATAAGCTAATTGTGAAAAGTCAAGCCAATGGGATGGTTATGATCATGAAGAGTCAACTGCGATATATTCAATGTTTGACAAAGATGGCAACCAATAATTCCCTATTAATTTAGGGTTTTATTGTTTATTGGATATGGAACTTTGTAATTCCCCGTCCCCTCATATGTTAAGTTGACATTTTGTTGTCCCAAACAATTAGGCAAAAATCATTTTTTTTTATTATTTTTTTTTTCAAAATTTTCACATGGAATTTTTATTTTTCAAAATATTCTCATTGTACTTTTGCATTTTTCAAAATGTGCTCACTTCGTCAACATTTTCGTCAAAGAAATAACGAAAATTATTCAAGTTCAAATGAACTCACGTGACTAACTTGCATTACGAAGATGTTGACATGTAGATGAAGAGAAGGTGGCAGAAGGGTGTTGAAGATGATAGTGTGGTTGCAAAAAATGGGGTGGCTGGGGTTGAAGCAGAGGGGCATCTTGAGAATTAAGAGAGAAAGAGAAATGAGATAATCAGGATTAATTGGATTATTAGGGATTAATCAACGTCTAGATTTAAAACTTAACAAAATTAAGTCATTTGAGGTTAAATAGCAAACTTTCGTTAAGTTTTTAGGCTAATTATTGATGGAGTGAGCACATTTTGATAAATATGAAAGTTTAATAAATAGAGCCGTCAATTTGAGTTGAGCCTGTTGGGTCAGCCTGTCCCACCATGCAATAGGGGTGGTTTGGGATTTAAAACTATTAACCAAAATAAAATAAAAGTGGGTCAATTCGGACTGGCCCAAACGAGTTTGGGGCGGGACGGGCCAACACGGTTTTTTTTCCGGCACCCACTCGGGATGTATCAGAGAGAGCATTGCGTTAGAATAAGCGCAAACAATCTCCTCATGACGTAAAATCTCTCACCACTGGAAGGGCTAGCAAAATATATTCTTCCAATTGCCTGGCTTAAATGACGTCTTCGTTTCCAAAAATTCTCCTTCCACGTGTAATGCTTCGGCATTTGTTGATAAGTAAACCGTCGGGCCATTACATCAGAAGCACAGCATCTAAAAACCCCCATTAATTTCGTTACTTTTCCCTCAACTTGTTAAGCTATCTCTTCTCGTGAACATCTTGAATCATATGAAACATTATGCTCTCGAGGTAGATGGAGATCTAATCGAACAACATTAGGAAATTCTTCATGCAAGTTGTATCCGAATAATCGCCATGCAACTTCTGGCGGACCAATATACCTCGCATCAAGATATTGTTTGATTTCATCACCTTTCCCTAAAATCATTGGTGTTTGATCATGACCTTTATATATGTACTTATGAATGTACTTCACACATCTAACTCCAGCACACACCTCCACATTAATATGGCAATCAAATAACTCTGTGAGATAAGGGTTGTAAGGTACAACGTCTCTGTTATCTACCTCCTTCCTTCTTACTGTCAATGCAACTCCATTATCGCGGCGACGATAGATTGGATAGCCGTCATTATCAATAGAAGTTATTTCGGCCCATTGTTTTGGAATTTTTTTTTTGCACCTATTGTTCTCCATACATTGCGAACTTGGGTTTCTCGTGTCGCACGTGCCATGTATCATACATCTCTTAACCGTGTCGAAAAGTGCAGGCCTGCTATCTCGATCGAGTTATTCGGCACATACCAACCTATCAACTTGCTCAGGAGTTCTGATCTTATCTTCATCCGCTAGAAAAAATAGTGCATGCATATGGGGCAATCCCCTTTTCTGAAATTCAATTGTGAAAAGATAAGCTTCTACTTTTCCAAACACCCTTTCATCTCTTACAATTTTCAACAAATGCTTTCTCTTTAATTCGAAAACTCGAGCAACCAAATCTGGCCGATCAACTACAGTTTGATTAGGAAGTAGAACATCTCTAATTTCTGGCCATGCCGGGTTGGCGGTCATAGTTAAGAAAATATATGGATACTTATACGCGCGTGTAATAGCCATTAAATCTTGAAAAAATTCAAACATTTGCCTTGGTCCACCAGTGAAAGAAGATGGTAGGACGAATCTTCTACCAATTTGATCCGGTCTTGCACTCTCTTCATCAAAAATTTATTGGAGATCTTTATACCAATCAACACGAACAAATTCCTCTTGGTTTTCCCTGAAGAAAAGAAGACGGTTTTGCTCTGTTGCAGCACAAACGTCTACCAATTATTCCTGAAATAGTTTTTTGCCTCTCAAAATAGTAGAATACTTCGTTGTTCGTTCGAATAAACGATAACTGTAGTAATCCATCATTGTGAGTCTATTTCTACTTCTATTACTCGGACATTTCCTATTCACATCCCATAGAGTCATGGACGGTTCCCATCCTAGCTCGCCTAAAGGAAATAATAAGACGTAATGTAATGGGGCATATGCTGGATGACTTTCACTTATCCGCATCAAGCCTTGATCTTTGTATTGAAGGACAATATCTCTTGTTCTCCTTCTCTCAGTACCATCATCGGGTAAGATTACTGCAATCTCATCAACAATAGGTGCATTATATCGCCGTTGATCTCTTTTTGGATCATAACACAAATATGCCGACAAATTTTGATTAGATTGATATTGGCTTTGTTGTTCTAATATTGCACATGCTTGACGAAAGATATGTGCAAAAAGATTGTATTGTAACAAATATTCTTGGATGCAGCCCATTAGTTCTCCATCTAATGTATCATTTCGACGTTGACGCCATTCTAAGGCGGCCATCGAATCGTATATGTAAAGTCGAGCGTATACATGATTTGAATCTGGAGGTGGTAGTAATGACTCAGACCGATGTCGCAATTCTCCATGTATAGTGAAGCTATAAGGGGCCCTGCCAAGTTGTACTCGATCATCTAGATCACATCCAAGACTGGTGAAAGCCATTGCAGCAATACCGTCGAATATCCTGAAAAAATGACGTCGAAGATGATCACACCTGTCATATAATTCCCTGAACAGGGTGGGTGGATCAAGAATACTAGGAAGCCTAACTTGCTCATCCAAGTAGCATGTTTCAAATCTGGGCCTACTCAAAGGAGATTTAACCAATTTTTCGCCCATCCAGTGCAAGGCATGACAATGCTGACATATGACATCCATTCTGCAAAGGGAATGACGTACTTGATTGAAAATTTGTTGATTCTCTATGTCACATAGCTGGAGCTCATCCTTTTCGAAACCGCCTATATTTTCATTTTTTCTTCGGTAGTGGAGGGGTTTTCTAATATAGTTGACCTATATTCGGAAAGACGTGTTATGTTTTTTAAGAGAAGTTTATTTGAATTAAACAGGAGTAAAAGAAGAATTATGTTACATAGTAAAATAAGGAGCGTCTTGTACACGCGAACGACGCCTCCTTTGTGCGATTGCCCGTCTCGAAGGACCCAAAGAAACGATCGAAGAATTTTGTTGGCTTCTTACTTGTTCGGCTCGATCTCTTGCCCGTCGCCTAGATTGTGCAATTGTATTATTAGGGATTAATCAACATCTAGATTTAAAACTTAACAAAATTAAGTCATTTGAGGTTAAATAGCAAACTTTCGTTAAGTTTTTAAGCTAATTATTGATGGAGTGAGCATATTTTGATAAATATGAAAATTTAATAAGTAGAATTGTCAATTTAAGTTGAGCCCGTTGGACCAGCCTGTCCCACTTTACCATGCAATATGGGGGTGGTTTGAGATTTAAAATTATTAACCCAAATAAAATAAAAGTGGATCAATTCGGACGGCCGACGGCCAAAACGGTTTGGGGCTGGGCTGGCCAACCCAGATTTTTTTTTTTTCAGCGCCCACTCAATCGTCGTCCTTTTTTTTTCTTACCCCGTTTCCTTTTGCTTTCTAATCCCTTCTTTTCACTGTTTCAGTTCCATTTCAATTCCCTCGCCCGCCGCCCTCGGTCTCTAATCTCTTTCCCTCTCTCGATCAATCGCCGTCGCCGACAACACAATGTTCGAGTGATTCGATTTCTTTGTTCTCAACCTGTTCGAGTGATTCGCTCGCGTTGCAGGTATGTGATCTTGTTTTAAATTTTTGAGTTATAGAAATTTAGAGTTAATTGCTTCTTCTCTGTGTTATGCAGCCTCTGTATTCTCTTCATATAACTATTTTGGCTACTTTTACTAAAGTTTTCACATAACTCTTCAGTTTACTCGACTCTCAAATGGGTCTCTGTTATCGACCTGTGAGTTCATCTTTCTAATGAATTTGTGATTCAATTGTTCGTTAAAGTGTGTTTTTGAGTTTGATCATTCTGCTTAATGACGGTTTAGAGTTCGTTTTGTTGTTAATTTGCAATTGATGTTGCCAGGAACTTCCTCAACAGCAACTCCACCGTTGTAGTCTGACTTTGGTAACTCCGGCTCCTTCTTCTCCGACTGGACTGCACACAATCAAACGTAAACTAAACCGGGGGCGGCTCCGGCGTTAGCCCCTCCGGCGTGAGGATAAGTATTGGCTTGGTAAAAGGGAAAACCAACAGTATTGAAGGTGGCTGTGTGTGTATTAAGTTGGACGTACCTTGACAATGAAGCCTTCATATCTTATTTATACCCCTCATCCTCGTGCCTTGCACATGACATCCTCACATTCCATGCCTACTGCCACGTGTCGCCATATCATTGGTCCTTTCATAAAGTAAACCCTATTCACGTGATCATCAATCCCAATGCATAACCGTCTAATGGGTCCCACTTGATAGATATTTATATATCGCCTCTAGAGAATAACCTCAATCGATCCTCTCTCGCCGGATAAGGTTACTTATTGTCTTGTCTCGCTTCATCATTATGTCTCGCGTTATCATCTCGTATCGCCTTTAACATCATGCCTCGCCTTTAATCTTTATCGCCGGCTTTCCTCATAATGTGTCGCTATTTAACATCTTCGTATTCCCCTTCTTAATGATATGAGCGGGATACTCCCGTCTCGCCTTCTTTTATTGGGCCGCCTATATTCTTTTCTTCTTCTTGGGTCGTACTCTATTTTGGGCCCCTTTGCCACTTTCTTGTCAATAACTTGGGCCAGGCCCACTCCTTATATTTCCGACAAAGATCGAAGCTCCCTAAGTTTATGGCGAGATTCATTTATGGTCTCGCCAAAAACTTTATGCTCACCGATTCATCAATTTGCGACATACGAAACCTTCTTCAAGAAGATACTACCGAAAATCCCCATCCATACACGTGTCTCTTTCTTGTCAACCTTTAAAAATTTTAATGGGCCGTCATTTGGGAATCGTGCTGTGCTTGTGAGGAAAATTTGAAAAATCTTTTCCAAACGTCACATCAATCATTTCCATAACCCTTCTCTCTTATAAATACCCAACTCCAAACCCTCATTCCTCTTTTTACCCTTCTTAAACCTTGCTCGAGCTTTCTTAGACTCCGGCGAACCTCGACACCGATTCCAACTGTTCTTCTTCATTTTTCATCGCCCAACCACTGATTTCTTGCCCAAACTTGCTTCTTAACCTTGACTCCATTCATATTTTCCTTTTTAGAAGTGATTTGGAGTATTATTTCTCAAATTTCCAAGATTCGATTATTATCTCCTAAGGTCTGCTCATCTTTCCCTTGACCCTTCATCTTTTCCGACCAAGATTGCATTTTTCACTGTAACTTTTCCAAAAACCCTTCACATTCTTTAAACCTTCACATTTTGATCTTCCCCTTTTTGTCCAATTATTTTGAATTTTGCATTTCCTTTTACTCCTTAAAACAATTTTTTTCCCAAACTACCCTTCATGGCGAGATACAAGAATCGTGCCAAAGTAGTTAGATAAGGCCGTCATGTTTCAAAGTGTTTTTATAGACGCTCGCGAACTACTTGGGCGAGATTGCCCAAGGTTGACTTAGTTAGGTTCTTAGTTGAACACTGGGCGGATCCTTCACTGATTGACTCCCTTGTAATCCAAGGCCCTTTTTTCCTTCCCCTTTCGGCCCCTATGTCTCACATTTTTACTTCTAGCAATCCGCTTGGCTCGATTTATTAAAGATAAATATAAACCTTCTTTAAGCGACTCCTCTGAATCCCAATGTGTCGCTGATCCCTTTTCCAAATGTAGAACACATTATAAATCAATCCTTTCTTCTTCTTCTTCCAGCAATCCCGCGATATGGCCGATCAAGCGACATCATCTCCTATCGCGGCTTCCAACAATCCCCTTCCACTGGGTTCAAACTCTCGCTCTTCAAGAAGGTATTTCTTTTACCAATCCCGCTCATGCTGAGGGGGGTTCTTCTCACGCATCCAAACCAGACTCCTTAATTCCCAATCCCATAATCGATCGGGCACGTAACTTATCATATAGATAGTTCAAGATATCGAATTTCGACTATCGTGAGATCTTTCCCTTGCCTACTTGAGAGAAATAAGGGAGGGCATAGTAATTTTTCCTTCCCAACTTAAAGCCGGCCTCAGATCCCCTTTCGATCCTTTTCTTTGCGAATTCTTGTATAAGGCCCAAGCCATGATCACGTAAATTCACCCAAATGCCATAAGAATCATAACTACCTTCATCACCATTTGTCGCTTCTCGCGAAAAGAACCCACAATCACCGCTTCCGTTTCCTTGTTTACCGGGTACAAACAAACCAACCAACTCACCGACGACATATTGGAAACCCGCCTTTCTCTCCAATACCATAGGGTCCCAAGGTCCTTACTCCACTACCTACCAAAGTTCATGATTGGATGGATGACCCTCTTTTGTTATTTCTCGCATTGGATGGTCTCATCCCGCCGACCTTCATCCCATCAATACCCAAATTGAATCCAAAGAAGCTTCTACCATTGGCGACACCGCCCTTTGTGACGACATTCGTTCTTTGCTTGTCTTACCTCGAAAACTCGCCGCTAATGCCCCCTCCTCTTATTTCTTGGAGAGGTATTCTTCGAAATAGGGAATTATTAGATCAAGTTGGTCTTGCGGACAACTTACCTAGAGTCCAAATTTCCCCGAGTACCAATAAGCCATGTCTATTTTGACGGATGGGAGCGACACTGCAACAAGTATGCTCACGAATGCCAAGATTGCAAGTGGTTCGCGTCATTGTACCGCCATGAATACGCTCTTTGTATGTTTTCTTTAACCTTATTTTTCTTTACTCTAACTTACACTTGAATTGCTTTAACTCTTGACTTCCTCTTAACTTTCTTTTATTTGATTTCAGATCACCGGCCAAATCAATGGATACAAATCAAGCTGCCAACTTAGAAATTGACAAAAGAAGGAAGCAATTGGCCAATGCTCGCGGCCTTGCTCTTGCTCTCCTCCCCGAAAATCTCGCCTTGCCAATTTCTCGCGATGGCAAAGATGCCGAAGAGATTGCTTTGGAAAAACTCAACCCAGCCTAGAAAAAGAGCCGGGCCGACTAACCAAGCTGCGCGGGCCAAACGACTAAAAAGAGTCGCTTCGTTACCACAATCTGCCGCTTCATCTCGCCAGAAGGTATCCCGCCAAACCCTGTCATTACTTCCAATCCTCCATCTACCGAGGCTAATCTCCCTCCAACTTCTCTTTTACCAACTACTGAAAGCAATATTCCACCCACTATTGTCCCGTCCACTGATGTCGCACCTGCGACTGAAAATGTCGAGATTCTTGTTTCTGATCCTGTTCCACCCACTTCTCCTTTCTTAGAAATTAACATGACAGAACCTCAACAATCCGAAATTCCTCCCTCCCGCGATACAGAAATTTGCGACCTAACAATCATCTCCAGTTCCTTCAACTCCTCCCGCTCCTAGTACCTCTTCTACTCTTCCTTCTCCAAGCTGGCTACAAGAAAACTTTTCCAAGCCCCTTGATTTTGTTGGGCTCTATGAGCTTAGCAAAGAAATTGCCAGAGTCCCCCGCATAAAGGGGTTGATTGAAGAAACTAAAAGCGCGGAAGAATATTTCATTGGCAAACTCGGCCTTAATCGTAGCTAGTGATCAAGTGCAAGTTCACAATGTCGCCCAAATGGATTCTGCTCATGCCGCATGCCAAGCGGGCTATTATTTTTCATTGGTTAGTTCTTCTTTCCTTCCTTATCTTATTTTATCTTATTCTTATTCTCAATCTTTCTCTTAACTTCCAATTGTTATCTTTTCTCGCCTGATCTTCTATCACCGGCATTAGCGAGGCAAACACTCGCCTAGAAAATGAATCGCCGATTGAAACGCGACAAGGATACCCTTAAGGGTAGACTTACGAGGCGGGATTCTTCGATTAAAAATTTAGAAAAGGAGCGAGACAAGTTGAAGATCGATCTAACCACTTCTCACACCGCCTTGATCGACCCTAACGGATCTCAATGCCGCTAATTCCAATCTCGCCACCGCCACTACCGAACTTAACTCGCTAAAGAGAATGTCGCTAAGCCGAGGAGTGAAATGAAACTTTGAAGGAAAATCATGCTACCGACACTCAATCCTTTCAAGATGAGATTGCTCGCTTAAAGAGGAACTGATCTGAGAAGGCCGCGGAAATCACCGCTTTGAATGCCGATGTGGCTCAACTAATGTATGAAATTGCCGATATCGGGAATCAAACTTCCCTTCAAGTTATGCGAGCCGCAGCAGCTCGATATCAACGACATTCCCGCTTATCACTATTGAAAACTTGCTCATTGGGGCTCGTGAGCCAATTTTTAGCGAGGTATGTCGCCGCGGTCATTCCTTCGTTCCCTTTACTCCTGAAGAACTTAAGGATCTTGCGACGAAGATGCATTACTGGGTAAATCGCCGTGGATACCTCCTCCCGCTCAAGTTCCCTAATGCCGCCGCTTTGTGGGACAACCTTCTCGAGCATAAACATAAACAACTAGATGATGCCAAAGCTCGCGCCTTAGCGACTTCCAGCGCTAGTCAAGTCATTCCACCATCGGAGCCCAATGTCTGATCTGTTTCTTTCTTAACTTTTATTCTCGAATGCTTTTTGTGACTTGCCTTGATGGCTAAACAATTTATTTTCTTTTCTTTTTGGGGCCTCGCGTGCCTTTGAACATTGTACATTTGCGGCCTTTGTGCTTGCCCCTTTACTTTTTGCTTTACTTATTTCTTCACTCATTGTTTTGATAGTTCATCAAAATCTCTTTTGCATGACAGGTACCATATACATATACTCCCATCGAAAAAGTGAAGTCGTCTTTAGGCGACTTTACTTATAGCATACTGTGCGACTCATATTGTCGCTAACTTTAACCTTTTCTTGGTCTTCTTTTGCTTCATACTTAGAATAATTTCCTTCTTTTTGCCTCATCTTTCTTTTTGTCCTTCCAAATGAGAAAGTGATATCTTTCATAGCGACTTATGCTCATGCCCTTAATGCGAAATAAACCTTTTCCTTATTCATAGTTCAGAGACTTTCATTTTTATAGTCCATAGACTCTTACATTTTCCACCATCTATAGCTTGACTTATATCATAGTTTACAACTTACATTGACTCACATCGATTATAGTCCGACGACTTTCATTGACTCGCATCGTTTATAGTCCGACGACTTTCAACATTTATAGTCCGTCGACTTTCTACATTTATAGTCCGTCGACTTTCTACATTTATAGTCCGTCGACTTTCTACATTTATAGTCCGTCGACTTTCACCGCTTATAGTCCGGCGACTTTCTACATTTATAGTCCGTCGACTTTCACCGCTTATAGTCCGGCGACTTTCTACATTTATAGTCCGTCGACTTTCACCGCTTATAGTCCGCGACTTTCACATTTATAGTCCGTCGACTTTCTACATTTATAGTCCGTCGACTTTCTACCGCTTATAGTCCGTCGACTTTCTACCGCTTATAGTCCGTCGACTTTCACCGCTTATAGTCCGTCGACTTTCACCGCTTATAGTCCGGCGACTTTCATTGTCTTACATTTGTTTCAATAATTCATCAAATATTGTTTTGATAATTCATCAAAAACTCTTTGCTTTCTTACTCTTAGCGAGATATCACCATACACATATACTCCCATCGAAAAGTGAAGTTGTCTTTAGGCAACTTTACTCTTTAAGCGATTTTTTATCATGTTATTGGCGACTTAATCATGCATAACTATAGACTTTAATCCATGTAAGACATATATGAGGAATAAAACTTCATACTTTCATTGTATTAAAAACATATTCAACACAAGTTCCACATATATATCTTCTATTAAATCATAAAACATATGGCTTTCATTCATGATTGGAAAGTTCATAAATTCATCAAAAATGACTATGAAAAGACTTTAATAGGGAATAAAATAGGTAAATTACCCTTATCACTTCAATGGTAATATTTCTATAAGTGATCAACACTCCATGCATTCGGGACCTCTTTGCCGCCTTCTTCTTTCAAGTGATAAGTCCCTTCGAACGATCTTAGCAACTGGAAGGGACCTTCCCATTTCGGATCTAGCTTGGCAAATCTCATTGCCGCGCCTTTAACTTCACGGCTTCTCAACACCCACCGCCTACACCGAATGACCTCTTCTTTACTCGCTTGTCGTGGTTGCGCCTTCATCCGCCGCTTGTAATTAATCATCCTCATTCTTGCTCTAAGCCTCTTTTCATCACCTGCATCTAGCTCAAAGCACCTTCGTCGCCATTCACTATCTCATCATAATAAGTTACTCTATGGGTAGGCAAACCCATCTCAAGCCAGGAGCCATTGCTTCGAGCCATAAGTTAATGCGAAGGCTGTCTCGCCGCTGATCCCTTCACCGTTGTTCTAACGTACCATAAAGCCGTGGATAACTCTTCCAACCAAGCCCTCCTCTCTTCTCTAAATTTTTACACAAAATCTCCAAAGACTTGCTTGTTAGCCGCTCTACTTGTCCGTTGCACCGCGGCCTATACACCGCAGCATCGCCAATGTTTGATATTCAAATTCTCGCAAAACCCATGAAACTTCTTTCTAAACCGCGCCCATGATCGTAAATGATTGCCCGCGCATTCCATGGCGACATAGGATTTCCTCCGTTACAAATCTCGATGATCTCGGTCTTCGCTGGTAGAAGTTAAAGCTCGTGCCTCTCGTCCACTTAGTAAAATAATCAACCGCTACCACCACCATCTCGTGCTCCTCCTTCGCCTTAGTGGAAAGGTCCTATAAGGTCTATCCCCACATGTCAAAAGGCCGTGCCGCTACAATTGGGGTTCGCTGGCCGCCGGCCGCTTAGGAATGTTAGCATGTCGTTGCACCGGTCACATCTCTCACATACTCCTCCGCATCTTTCTTCAATGTCGGCCAATAATACCCATGAAACATGATTTTATTAGCCAAAGTTCTTGCTCCCGGATGGCCTCCACAAACGCCCTCATGTACTTCAAACAAAACATTGTCCACCTTTCCCGGCTCTACGCATCTCATTAATCTGTCGCGAAAAAGATTTGCGATATAAGATCCCATCCCGTACGCAAACCTTGGCGACATTTTTCTAACAATCTTTGCCTTATCTTCATCTTGAGGCAGCCTCTTCCTTCTCCAAATAGTCTTTCATTTCGCATACCCAATCTTTTCGCCTACTTCAATATCCATTATCACCGCCCGTCGAATGCCGGCTCTTCAATAAATTCCACCATCACCTTCTTGGGCAACTCCTCTATTTTGTCACAAGCGGCCTTGCTCAACATGTCGGCTCGCTCATTCTTCTCTCTATCAATTCGCACCAGCCTCCTAATAATCAAAGCTCGCAAAATCTGCCTTACCATTTCACAATACTCGCTGTAATCAAGCGCCACTACCCCGTATCTACCCTTTACTGTTGACAATTAACTGAGAATCGAATGAGCAACTATTTGTTTTACTCCAATATCTCGGCATAACTCCAATCCCGCCACTAACGCCTCATATTCTCGCCCGGTTGTTTGTCATGTTAAATTTAAACCTCAAGGCCTTCTCATATGTGCAATCCTCACAAGCGAGCTTAATGAAATCCCGCCTCCGCCTTTGTCCTTAGCCGAGGACCCATCAACAAACAATTCCCAACATCCCGCGGGTCTTTCTTTTCTTCTTCCACCTCGTGGTCCCGCGACTTGGCCTTCCTCTTCCCGGCCTCCCCGAGTCTCAATCTCCTCTCTTTCATACGTGAATGAAGTTTCGAGAATAAAGTCTCGCCAAAGCTCGAGCCTTAATCGTCTTTCTCGCCTCATATTGAATATCAAACTCGTCAATTCAATCGACCATTTAAGGAGCCTTCCAAATGAATCAGCCGTTGTAAAATCTTCCTTAAGGGTGCATTGTCAACACAAGAATGTGATGGGATAGGAAATAGGCCCTCAACTTTCTTGTCGCAATTACTAAAGCATAAGCCAACTTTTCGCATTAAAATATCTCGCTTCTACTTCACTCAATGCCTTTGAAACATAATACATCAAGCTTTGCATGCCGCCCTCCTCCTTTAACAATACCGCTGCAATCGCTAAATCCGAGGCCGCCAAATAGACATATAAATGGTCTCCTTCCTTCTCGGGCTACATAAGATGGGCGGCTTTCCCAAATACTCCTTTACCTTCGAAAAGCTTCTTCACACTTGTCATCCTGTGCAAACTTCGATCTCCTTTCAAAGCACTTTGAAGAACGGCAAACATTTCTCCGCCGATCGCGACACAAATCGTCCTGCAGCTATCACTCCTACCATTTAACCTTTGAATCTCTTGAATGGTCTTAGGCGACTTCATATCAATTAACGCCCGGATCTTCTCAGATTTGCCTCTATCCCGCGGCGATTTACCGTAAACCCCAAAACTTTCCCGCCGTTACTCCAAAGGTGCACTTACTTGGATTAAGCTTCATGGAATTCTTTCTCAAGTTCTCAAAAGTTTCAAATGATCCGCCAAATGATCCTCCCCTCGTTTTGATCACCATATCGTCAATATAAGCTTCGACATTCCTCCCAATTTGCGATTTAAATATCTTGTTGACCATCCTTTCGTATGTCGCCCCCGCGTTCTTCAAACCAAAAGGCATCATTCTATAGCAAAAATTTCCAAGGGGAGTCCCGAAAGTCGTTTTGGCTTTATCTTCTTCCAAAGATCTCGATCCGGTGATACCCCGAGTAAGCATCAATAAAGCTAAACACCTTGTGTCCAAAGAATAGAATCCACCAATCTATCAATTTTAGGCAAAGGATAACAACTTGGGACATGCCGTATTCAAATCTGTGAAGTTTATGCACATCCTCCACTTCTTGTTCGCCTTCGCACTATCATCGGGCAAGCTAGCTGATCGATAAGTGATCTCTTCAATGATTCCCGCCTTTAATAACTTCTCCACTTCTCCAATCACCGCTTTCTTTTTCTCGCCGACGTATATCTCTACCTTCGCTTAAAAGGCTCCACATTTGGGTCAGCATTTAGACAAAGGTAAGGCGACCTTTTCATCAACTCCGCACATATCCTCCGGCCTGTGCAAATACATCAATGTTATCTCGCAAAAAATCAATTAGCATATTCCGCTCATCCTTTTTCAAATGTTGCCCAATTTTGACTTTCTCGCTCGTGGTATTCATCATTCACAATTACTTCCTCCAACTCTTCCGCCGCCCGAATATCGCTCATCCCGCATTTGCAATGTGTCTACTTCAATTTCGCCGCCTTCTTTCGATCGACATTTTTCTTCATCCCGCTACCGCTACTCTCCACTTTTTCTCTTTCCCGTCATGCGACATACTCCCTGGTGTCCATCATGATTTCTTCATCACATTCCTCACTCTCCGAATCCACTATCTCTTCAATATGGGGCTCTTTCATCTTGACAAATTCGGTGGATCTAGACCAAGCCATCTCCGCTAGATCACCATCAAAGCCATCAAATTCTTTTCGACTTTTCCCGCATCATTTCTATCTCCACATCTCGCTCATCACTTCTTTCCTTCATAACTTCATCCTCGCCTCTTTCCTCAATAATTATGATTGCCGACTTATTCTTCATACTTTCTCGTCTCCTCCCAACTCTCACATCCCCTAAGTCGGTGATCATATTTATTCTCGCATCCCGCATAGCCAAAGCAAGAGAAAGTGAACTTGTGCTTGCTCCGTCGCTGCTTTGCATTTCAATCTTCTTTTGAATAACTTCCTTCACCTCACTTTTTCAAACATGCTATCCCCTTGCCGTAGGAAACTTGACTCATTGATGCGGGATAGATACCACCATTTCAAAGCTTTGCATAAAGGGAATGCCCACAATAGCATTATAAGGCGACACCAAATCAATAACCATAAACTCAACAAGACGAGTTCTCACCTTCTCATCCTCTCCTATCTCTACCGCCAAAGAAATCGTTCCTTTAACTCCGCACAAAGGTGGTTAGTAAAACCTTCCAAGAATCCTTTATACGGCACCAAATTGGCCTCTCGTATATCGCATCTTTTAAAAGCATCATAATAGAGAATATTTCGGCTTGCTCCGTAATCTACCAAAACCCGATGCAAAATATCGTTTCCGGGCGATTGAGATTACAATCGGTTGGCATCCATGACTTGGCGTTAAAGCCAATTCTCGCCTTGAGAAACTAATCATCCTTTCTTCACCGGGTGGATAGGCGGGAATGTGACAAGTGTGAGATAGCGACATAATCTCGATTACTTAGGCAAGTAATGCTTGTGGGCTCGTGAATCACCAAAATTTCATTCCTATTACCATTTCCTCCTCGAGCCGCACCATTTGGCTCTTGCCATACATATTCTTGCAAACCACCCCTATCAATCGCTTTCAATTACTCTTTTCAAATTATAACAATTGTCGGCCTCATGACCCTGGCCCCGATGATAATTACAAAATTGATTCATGTTAATCCTCCCAAGATCATTCATTTCAAAAGGTGCCGGCAAATCAACACTCGCAGAATTTCACTTGGTGTAGCAAATAACCTTGTAAACCTTATAACCCTCCTAACTCCACGACCTCCATTCGGGCCTCCATTACGACCTCCATTGCGACCTCCCTCTCGCGCTGCCGGGATTCCCTCGACCTCCTTTTGAGCGGCATTTCCTTCCTTCACATACTCAATCCGATCCTTAACACTTTTCTTTCCAAAGTGTTTGAAGCTCCTTCATCAACATCCTCGCCCCACAATACGCTTTCTCTCATGCAACTCACTCAAAGTCGCAGTAATCTCATTCTTAATTCCTCCCGAATGATTCTGCATCGCAGACCCGACATATACATCATTATGACGTATTTGGGATCAATCTCAAAGCAATTTGATTGGCGATTAATAAAAATCTGTTGGTGTAAGTAACAAGACCTTCTCCCGTCTTTTGCTTAATGCCAATCAGCCTCCGCAGCACCACCGGGCCGAGCTCCCATCGACCCAAATCTCGCCAAAAATTTCTCTTAAAGTCTTGGTACCCCAATATAGAGTTAGCAGTTGTCAGACAAACCAATCCAAAGCCCGAAGCTCCAAGGTACTAGCAAAAGTCTTGCATAACAAAGCATCGTCCTTGGTCGAATCGCCATTGTCACCTCAAATCCCGCTACGTGAGTTCTCGGTGGTGACTCCCGCATATTTAGATAGAGCGGGCAAACGAAAACTGAGCTGTCTCGGCCTCTTGAATATATCTAGCAAATGGAGCTACAAAGGAGTCTTTCTCATTATCAACTACACCACCCCTTTCCAGCCTCCGCCAATCTCCTTGCCATCTCACCCATCCGCTTCTTGAAAACGCCCTCTTCACCAAAACGACTAACTCCAATACCCTTCCCTTTCTCTCTACCGACTGGGTTTCTCGCAATCTTTGAAACTTCTCACCTCTTTCTCGGCATCTTCCGCATCATTTGACGCAGATCACCATCTTCTTCTTCACAATAGAGGGACGACACTTGGGAAGTGTGTGGCCAATGATAAACTTTGATCTTTCTTCCATTTTCCATGTACTCTCCCGCTTTTCTTTTGTGTTCCTTCAATTCGCTTTGCGACCCGTCTATTCTCGCTTCTACTTCTTTTGGCTTTTCGTGCTCTACTTCCTTTTCTTGCTCCTCATTTACTACAATTACCTCCTTATTTGCTCCCTTGTCTCCCTCTATTGTCGCCAGTTAAAATCCCCGCGGGATTGGAGTAGGTTTCTTCTTCATCGCCCTCGCCGCTTGTTGTTCTCAATCAATTGCATGATCGAGCGTTATGGATCCTCAAACTTTCTTCCTCATTCTCTATTTCCTCCTCTTATGGTGGCGGCATCACATTCCTCTCTCTCGTCGCGCATCTCGCTCCACCTCTTCGTGGCTTACTTGTCATGAGGAAGAGGTATCTCTCGCTCCACCCATACCTATACTCCCAAATCCGTAAATTGAGTGATAATGCTCCTTCCCGCTACAGCCTTTTGGCCCACTACCATATTCTTCTCTCGTGTTGACATTCTTTCCTCTTACGTAATCAATCGACGAACTTCAACTATGAAAATCGCAAATCTTATGAAGATTTGAAGATCTTACCCACAAACCAAGAAAACAAAACAACAACCCAAAGAATCAAACTTTTCAACACCAACCAAAAATCTTCAACAATTGCTTCAACTACACACACCCACCAAAGACACGAAAATCCCAACTACTCCAAATCAAATGAACAAAATTCACCACCAAAGAACGAAAACTTTCACAACTCACAAACAAACCCGCATTTGAACAAAAATTAACATACAACTTCAAATCCACCACAACTTCACGCAAACACTTTTGCAATCGTGAATTCATACCAACCCAACCAAATGATATTAAGCACTCCAACTATTTCAACCCACAAATATCACAAAATCCAATCGATTCCAACAATAATTACAAAATACTACTAATCAACTCCAACAACAATAAGAACAACAAGTTCAACTTATAAATTGCAAACACAAACAACTCAATCGGAAATTCAAAATACCCAATGAATCGTCTACAACACGAATCCACCCTCTAGATTCTTCGAACGAACTCCCCGTTACCAATCTTTCCGCCGATAAAACTCTAATCCTTCAAGAGAATCGAGTCCCAAGAACGGAACCAATTGATGTTGCCAGAACTTCTCAACAAAGAATCTCCACCGTCGAAGTCCGACTTTGTAACTCCGCCTCCTTCTTCTCCGACTGATCGCACACAATCAAACGTAAACTAAACCTGGGCGGCTCCGGCCAAGTAGTTTCTCCAAGCGTGAGGATAAGTATTGGCTTGGTAAAAGGGAAAACCAACAAGACAAGGTGGCCGCGTGTGTATTAAGTTGGACGTACCTTGACAATGAAGCCTTCATATCTTATTTATACCCTCATCCTCGTGCCTTGCACATGACATCCTCACATTCCATGCCCCCTCTTGCCACGTGTCGCCATATCATTGGTCCTTTCATAAAGTAAACCCTATTCACGTGATCATCAATCCTAATGCATAAACCGTCTAATGGGTCCTACTTGATAGATATTTATATATCGCCTCTAGAGAATAACCTCAATCGATCCTCTCTCGCCGGATAAGGTTACTTATTGTCTTGTCTCGCTTCATCATTATGTCTCGCGTTATCATCTGTATCGCCCTTAACATCATGCCTCGCCTTTAATCTTTATCGCCGGCTTTCCTCATAATGTGTCGCTATTTAACATCTTGGTATTCCCCCCTTCTTAATGATATGAGCGGGATACTCCTGTCTCGCCTTCTTTTATTGGGCCGCCTATATTCTTTTCTTCTTCTTGGGTCGTACTCTATTTTGGGCCCCCTTTGCCACTTTCTTGTCAATAACTTGGGCCAGGCCCACTCCTTATATTTGGACAGCATCAGCAATCAAGAGTGTGCTATTGAGTGTAATGTTGACTTCATTGATCTGATACTCCGCTAGCCATCAGATCAATGAATTGTCCATTATCTTACTTTAAAGAGCTTTTCGGAAGCAATTTGTTTTATTAACGCGATAAATTTGATAGGTTCATTGCTATAATTTGTCTCGAAAAGGCATTTTCTACTAAATTGTTGGGACTGATGATGAGAAGGATGAGAAAATATCTTATGTTGAAACTGTAGGCTCATTGCTATAATTTCAATTTCGTGACATTTGTTGGAATTGATTGATCTTGCATTTTATGTCTGCCTTGTGCTATCATAATTTCAATTTCGTGACATTTGTTGTGTTGAAGGAAATCCTTGTTCTTGTAATTAATGGACAAATATCAGCACTAGCGGGCTATTTCCACATTGGGGATTTTCTGGGTTCTCACATTCAATTGATTTTGTGTACCCAAAAAAAAATCAATTGATTTTTTGTATCTGGGTGAGTACACGTTCTTACCTAGTTGTTGACCGAAGGTGAGTCCAAACATGTGGGGATTCAGAACAGTTCAAGTGTTTGTTCTTTCTGCTTAGCACTCGAAATATTTTGAGTTCTGGTTTCTTTCTTTGAAATCACTAGGCATTAAACCTCATAGATCAATCCAGATGATAGTTGTCGCAGTCAATGTGTGGGGAAACATTATCGGATTGCTGTTTCTTTCTCGGCGCTTGTGTGTCCTACTTGTTTCATGAAACCATTTTCTTTGAAATTCTTTCTTCTTTCTTATTTTGAATGATGAAACAATTTTGTTATAAAGGCTTCATTTCTCCACTGCCCTGCACCTCTCCCCCCTTTTGTTAGTGAATTGCAAGTTTGTTGATTCCTTCTCTCTTGGCTCTCCATGGAATAAATGTTTAGTAAATTTAGGTCTATGTACTTGTTCATGCTGCTACAGTAACAAAGAGTTGTTATGCATACATAGTCAGTTTCTCTTATTAATGTTACGCTTATATGTGCTGTGCATACATGCAGATTGAGGATGTGGAGATTATGAATTGGTTTGTAGATCTCAGTGTTGTGAAATTGGGGGGATCACCACATCCACTAGCCCATACTAGCAGTCATCAACATGGAGAAAAATAAATCAACACATGATAATATGAAAGAACAAGAACACCGATAATTTGTTAACCCGGTTCACCACCACCCGTGGCTACATCCGGAGGCACCAAGCCAGGATATCACTATAATAATATATGAAGGATTACAACTTTACATATGCACTCACACAGATCTAGCATAGTAACTCTCCATGAGCAATCTCTCATATACATTATCTCACCTCCCCTAGAACGCACAAATAACACGGTCATGGCCGGGTTGTAGGATCGCCCCCATGGCTCTCCTAGGCCCCCGACCTCCCTTCCTAGACACTATTTTGTGGCTCCCTTTGATATCCTAACTTTCTCCTCTTGGGTACAAATATTATGGTGGTAGTCACAATGTATTTATAGAGATACAAAACCTACTCCTAATCAAAACCTAATTTACCCGGAGTCCTTGAGACGGAAGGAGTATCACTTTAATTTAGGAATGTTAATAAGTTACAGAAATTAATTCCATAAGGAATTAATATCCCCAGCCAAACCGTCCCCGTCAATCTGTTTACTTGGGCGGTCGCCCACCTCCTCTATGGGCGGTCGCCCAGGTGATTGTGCTGCGTTTTGAAGGAACTGATAGTCCCTGTTATAATGGATGCTAGTGCACAAACCCTCATGCTTGAAAAGGCTAACAAACCAACAGAAGACTGGACTGTTGTTTTACATCGACGTGGCAAACAAAGAAGAAACTTCCCCAAAATTAAATGTGGAGAAAAGGAACCAGAAGGAAAACATTGGGCTCTGAACGGTATAAACCGAGCTATGAACATGGGCTTGCCCGAACTTGGGCCCAACTATATTGGGTAGTGGATATTGTCTAATTATGAAGTATTAGGGCCGAGTAAGATCTTCCTCGTATGCCGAGGAGCATGTATCTCGGCCTTCTATCATCATTTTTGGGCCGCCATGTCGGAATTACCGAGGAAAGAGAAGTTATTTGCTCGGCATATATCCAAGTGACGAGGAAAGAAAATCATTCTCCCCGGCATATCTCCGTGTCGGCCATTTACCAAATGACGAGGAAGCAAAATCATTTTCCTCGGCTTATTTGCCAAAGGCCGAGGAAAATCATTTGCCTTCCTCGGCGTTCCGGCTAGCAGTTACAATCTTTATTCAACAAGGATTATACAGTTGTAATCCAATCAGGATTACAATTACCAATATCAATTCAAGTCAAACAATGACTCCTTAACAGATATAATTCTCTTAGGATTATATCTTATCTCTTTACAAGTTCACTCCAACATGGATTCTATCAATCCATTCCTATAAATACAAGCCCCATGGCTCATTATTCGGTACGTTACTTTTTACATTGGAGAAACTCTGTCCATTTGATTTCTCTAATATCAACCGTGAACTTACTCTCACGCCGGAGGGCCTTTAGCCGGATCCGCCCCGGCTTAGTTTACGTGTTTTCTCTTATTTTCAGGCCTTGCAATCGCCGGAGCATTCAACGCTTGGATTTGGGCTGTTTTGACGATTTTGGCATCATCAATTGGTTCCATTGCCGGGAAATCGATTCAAACACCCTTTGTTTGGCCTGGAAAATCTCGCCTGAGAAGCTATTTTCCGTTGGATTTGTTCTTGATTGAAATCGGAGATTTTTGCTCCGACAGGCTCTGTTCTTGATTCGGTCGGAATTTGTAAACTTCCACCGGAAATCGCATTAATTCGGCCTAAACCGCTAGTTCACGTCTGAAGCAAAATTTGTGGCTTGAAATTTTGTGTTGGAAAAATCACAATTGGCTGTTTGCTTTTGGTTAAAATTTACCCTAAATTTAGCCATAAATTCGGTTCTGGTGAAATTGTGATTTTTGGAGAAATTCGCATTCAATAATCTTTGTGAATCATAATGGACGGACAATTCACAAGTGTTACAGCTGAGGATCCCACCCAAGTGAATGGGGGAAACACCGGAGCCGAGGAGCCACTGCCTCCTCCTCCTCCTCTACCTCAAGCCGATGCCATTCCTCCCCTTGCCATGACTCTTCGTTCCATGGGTCAGGCAAATGCCGAGGGAGAGGGCAATGACCTTCCTCGTCCTACTCGTGCTCGTGGGAAGCAAGCAGGAAGGAAGAAAACAAAGAATGCCGACGCCGGTCAAGCAGGAGGATCTCAACCCGTTGACCGACGCTCTTTGTTACACAAACAAATGGAGACTTTGCAAAGGATGTATGAAACTCAAGTTGCTCTGTTGCAAATGGACCCAGATCATTCCATGGCTCCCTTCATTGTACCATCAATGGGCCCACCTTTGAGAAAGGAACAGGGAGAGCATCGTGCTCCTCCCCCGAAGACCGTCGAACTACCAATGCCGGCTCCTGTGGATTCTCCTCATCCTCGGCATAACAAGAAGCGTAAGGATCCCGTGGTCGACCCGAGAAGCCAAATAACTCCTAGGGAAGAGGAAGTGAACTCCAAGGACCTAAGGACAAGACTCAGCTTGAATAGGCGCCTATCCCCCGCTCGCCTCATCATGACACCTAGGCGTCCGCGTCTCCTCGAGCTCGTCGGCCGATTCTCCTCGTCCTCGCTGCTCGATTCTCATCGTCCTCGTTGACCGGACTCTCCTCGTCCTCGGCATCGAGAATTCGCTAGGCCAAGGACCCCCGAGCCCTACAGATGATACTTGGCGCACAAGACCTGGAACCAAGACGTGATAAGGCCCTCTCCGTGACGTGATGGCCACCGACATGAAGCGGAGCATAGTAGGGTGAATGATCGCCCTAAAGACAAGTCGATCGAAGCTCCCAACGAAGCACTCGCTCAAGCAGTGAGAAGGAAATAGAAACAAAGCAATGGGAGTCGTTGAAACAAAGGCCGGATGATATAGAGAGGGGAAAGAAATATAATGATGACGATTATGATTGGGCCACCCGTCCGTTTTCCTTGAGGATAATCGCCGCACCTCCCCATCCTAACCTCAAGCTCCCGAATTTCGAGAAATATAACGGAACCACCGACGCCAAGGACCACGTGCAAAGTTTTGAACAAACCATGAATCTCCTCACCACCGCCGATGACTTGCTCTGCAAAGCTTTCGCGAGCACCTTTTCCGAACAACTTTGACTCCGGTTCCGTGAGCTCAAGAAAGGTTGCATCGATTCTTTGGAGGGGCATGAGGAGAATGTTCTTAGATCATTTTGCCACTACTGGGAAGAGGAAGATGAGATTAACCGACTTGGCCAACATTGAGCAAGGGAAGGGAGAGACCACCTCGCCTACTACAATAGGTTCCGAAATGGCGGATCAAGTCGAAGAAAGCCTCACCGATAGGGAGGTCATAGTCTGCTTCAACTCGGGTTAAAATCTGGCCCTCATTTATGAACTCTCACCAGTGGAACCTAGTTCCAAGGCCGAATTGTACAAAGTGGCTTATGCCATTTCCATGGCCGAGGACAAGACAAAGAAAAGGGTGCCGACAAGACGGAACCCGAAGCCACTAACCCCGACAGAATGACAACGGGAACGGCAAGTGGTTCCAAAGGGAAGAATAGAACCGTAAGCACTGAGAAGCTGGAAATCACGCCTCTTACAAAGCCCATCTCCGAAATCATGCAGCTAGTGAACCTTGCTCCACCTCGTCCGCTGACTGATAACCCAAAATATCCCCGCAACGAGAACAAATACTGTGATTTTCACAAGGACAACGGGCACACCACTGATGGTTGTTGGGCCCTTAAGAAGATAATCCAACAATGGGTTGACGAGGGAAAGTTAGACCGTTATGTCATGAAGAAAGATGGCAAGCGAAAGCGGAAGCAAGAGGAGAGTGAAGATGACTCCAAGAGTGAGGATGAAGATCGGAGGCCGCCTAGGGCTAAACTACATGTGATCCGCGAAGAGGTGACCTCCACCGTAAAAGCTAAGGGACCGATCCACGAGCTAAGCAAAGTATACCATGTCCCCGCTTGGATCCATAAAGCGTAAGAAATCATTAGTTTTTCTCCAAATGAGTTGGCAAGGGAAGTCGAGCGGCTCGTGAGCGGCCTATCGTCATCAAGGGTCGAATTGACAATGTTGAATCCGAAAGACTTCTTGTTGATACGGGGCCTCCCGTGACATCTTGTACTATTCAGCCTTCCAACAAATGGGGTTGAAGGACACTGCGCTAGAGCCATATCATGGAAGGCTTGAAGGATTCACCAACCATAAGGTTGGAGCAAAGGGAACCGTAGAACTAGAACTCGAAGTCGGCGATCATCCCTTCCGAGCCACAGCCTACCGTCACTTTCATAGTCATGGATTTGACTAGTGACTATCATGCGATTATCGGCATTCCAAGTCGAAGCCAAACTTGGGATGGTAGCCTCCCTTCCTCACCAACGAGTTAAATTTCCCACTCGTGCTTTGGCATTGGATGCGTGAGGGCAACCCCCAAAGATTTCTTGGAACATGTTGTCAAGAGCCGGAAAAATCAAAAAGCGTGGAGATAGATACGCCCGAGGAGAACATCAAGATCACCAAATCACAGAAGGCCACGGAAACTAGCTCTAGAATGAACTATATCCGTGAAGTATGGGAAAGTGAGGGAGAGGAACCTATGGTCCTAGAAATTGTGGATGACCAAGGCGTAACTCTACCCACACCGGAAGAAGAGCCTATGGTCCTAGAAACCGCGGATGACCAAGGCATAGTTCTACCCATCTCCGAGGAAGACCCCATTCTCGTCAATGACCGTAACTCTGGGGCCAACCATGACTGGGGAAGAACGATCTTCCGCACATCGATAAACTTATGGAGGAAGAAGGCCTCAATGTAAACGACAATGAAGGGAGGAGAATCGGAGAGATCATCATCGAATCCCCGGAATTTCGAGACGGACCAGAAATGAAGCCTCGTAGATGAGCTAGAAGAGGTAGTCATTAATCCCGACTATCTGAACAAAAATCAAGCTAGGAGGCCGGCTATCACGGGAAGAGAAAGAAAGAATTATATCCCTCTTGAAAAACAGTCTCGACGTCTTTGCTTGGAGAGTCTAAGACATGAGGGGATCAATGAAGAAGTAGCCCTCCACCGCTTAGAAGTTGATCCTTTAGCAAAGACCATCTCCCAAACGAGGAGAAATTTTGCAAGGGACAAGGAGGAAGCTATAAAAGAAGAGGTGCAGAAATTACTCAGCGCCGGAATAATTCGCGAAGTCAAATACCCCGTTTGGTTGGCTAATGTCGTTATGGTGAAGAAGCAAAATGGGAAATGGCGTATGTGCATAGACTTTCTTGATCTAAACAAAGCCTCGCCCTAAGGACGCTTATCCTCTCCCTTAATCGACAAGTTGGTGGACTCCATTTCGGACACCAAACTCTCGGCTTCTTAGATGCCTACTCGTGCTATCATCGAGATAAAAATGGCGAAAGAAGACATCGAGAAGACCGCCTTTCAAACACCTGTGGGAATTTCGCTACATCATGATGCCTTTTGGGCTCAAGAATGCGGTGCCACTTACCAACGGATGGTAAATCAAGTTTTTGCAAGTCGATAGGTAGAAACATGGAGGCTTATATTGATGACATGGTCATAAAGACCAAGGAAGGCAAACACGTTCCCGACCTAGAAGAGACCATTCACAACCTCCGAGCAAACAACATGAAGCCGAATCCAAGCAAGTGCGTGTTCGGAGTTACCGCGAGGGAAATTTCTGGGCTTCATGGTTTCCCAAAGGGGATTGAAGCAAACCCAGAAAAGATCAAGGCGCTCATTGACATGAAGGAACCTACCACCATCAAGGAGGTCCAAAGACTTAATGGAAGAATTGCAGCCCTTGGAAGATTCATCGCCAAGTCCGCCGAAAAGTCACTGCCTTTCTTCAAGATATTGAAGGGTACCAAGAGCTTCTCCTGGACTCCTGAATGCTCGGAAGCATTCCTCCGGTTGAAGGAGTACTTGGGTTCCCCTCCCTTGCTTAGCAGTCCGCCTACCGGTGAGATGCTATACGTCTTCCTAGCCGCCAGCGATCACGCCTGTCGCAGCCTGTCTTAGTTCGAAAGGATGAAGGAATTCGAAGCCCGTCTACTATGTCTCAAAGGCCCCGTCCCGAAGTAGAAGCGAGATATTTCAATGTGGAGAAGATAGCATACGCACTAGTCATTGCTTCAAGGAAGGCTGCGTGCATATTTCTCTGCACACCCTATCACCGTCTACACCAACGAACCGTTGAAGAAAATCCTTCACAAGTTGGACGGCTCGGGACGTCTCCTTAATTGGTCAATCGCTCTAACAGAGTTTGATATCACTTACCAACCAAGGAAGACCCTCTTAGCACAGCCTTTGGTTGACTTCATGGTCGAGGCGCCTTTATGGGTGAGCATCTCCCCACCTCCCTAAGCAAACGCGCCTGAGGAAAAAGACTCTCACATTGAACTCCCATCCAACCATTGAATCCTGTATACGGACGGATCGGCTACCAAGGAAAGAAGCGGAGGCTGGAGTTGTACTAGCAAGCCCGTAAGGAGAATATACTATACAAGATGCCATCCGCTTCGGGTTTCACCTCTAACAACCAAGGCGAATACGAGGCTCTCATATTTGGCATTGAGTTGGCCTCCTTCTATGGAGCAACTAAGGTGGTAGCTTTACGTGACTCCCGGCTTGTTGTCAAACAAGTGAAGGGAGAATATAACACTCAAGATGTCACCCTTGCCAAGTATAGAGACTGGGTCCTAGATATGACGAAGAAAATGGAATTTTTCGAGCTCGAGCGAGATAGGAAGGGAAGACAACCAAGTCGCGAGACGTTCTCTCCAAACTAGCCACCATGGACGTGTCTCCTTCGGAGACCAACCCATATGTAGTTTATGCCGAGGAACACTGCGTATGAAAGATTACAAGTCATGCTTCGGGACGAGAAAGAGAGATCTTTGGATCGATGACTACATCGAATACATTGAGAAGGAGAAACTCCCGAGGAAGATGATGCTCGAGCCAAGCTTATCAAGAAGAGGTCTCCAAGATTCGTGGTGATGAACGGAGTCCTCTACCGAAGATCTTTCACGAAGCCCCTGCTAAGGTGTGTCTATCCCAAGGAAGCGAGAACCTCCCGGCGAAAGTACATGAAGGTGTTTGCGGCGGACACCGGGGGCGTAACCTTAGGCGACAAAATCATATCGCTAGGTTACTGCGGCCAAACCTAAGGGAAGACGCGCACGCCTATGTTCGAAAAATGTGACAAATGCCAAAGGTTCTCTACGACATTCCAAGACTACACGGTCGAGCAAACACTTGTAATACCTACGTGGCCATTTGATATGTGGGGGATCGACCTCATTGGACCCTTCCCACCCGCCCGTGGTAATTGCAAGTACGTGATAGTAGGCTGTTGATTACTTCTCCAAGTGGATAGAAGCCAAGGCATTGGCCAAGATAACGGAAGAGAATGCGATCAATTTTGTTCATGACAACATCGTGCAGATTTGGCCTTCCACATACAATTGTTTCGACCATGGACTCCAATTCTCCACGGCATTTACAATGCACTGGGAAGAGTCAAAGTACGCCATGCAAAATCTTCGGTTAGCGGACCCCAAGGCAACGGTCAAGCGAAGCCGCCAACAAGCGGGTCCTAACCGCCCTCGCAAGAATCTTGAAGGTCGCGAGGGTAGATGGTTGGACGAACTTCCCCCTAGCTTTATGGGTCATTCGCACAACCACCCGGGGCCAACCGGAAACCCCATTCGCACTAACCTTCGGTTACGAGGCTATGGCACCAAAGCAGAGATGGCCATCCCTACGGTAAGGAACTCCCATTATGATGAGCAAGTCAACAAGGTCAATAGGCTCCTAGACTGGACCCGATAGATGAAAAGCGACTAGGCTGCGGATGAGGATGGTGAATTACAAGCAAAGGACCAAGGCATATCACGACAAGAGGGTCATCAAAAGAGTATTCCAAGTTGGCGATTGGGTACTTAGAAAGATCGAAGCCACTGGTCGGAAGGCGTAGACGTAACAAGCTCTCCCCAAATTTGGAAGGTCCCTATATCATCACTCAAGTCATCCGAGAAGGGACCTACAGATTGAGGACCAAGGAGGGGAAGGATCTCAAGCATCCATGGCATTCCGACAACCTTAGAAAATATTATCACTAGTCTAGTTTATTTTGCAATAGATTAGCTCTTTATTTTCGGTCTTTTATTTTCGGTCTTTTGTTTTCTTTTTGTCTTTTTAGTTGATAGGATCGCAGTTCTATGTAATCGCACTTCAGTTCTATGAAAGCAGTTTCTTCCAACATGCAAAGCAACTATCAGCTCTTCACCCCAGCACAGGAAGATGAGGACATTACCTCAGATTCTCCGATACACAATGTAGCCCAAGACCAAGGGTCCACTCAGCTCGACGGCTTAACACCGCTAAGACCAAGGATCTTCCTTGGCCTGATGGCTCACCAACAGCCAAGACCAAGGGTCCACCTTGGCCTGATGGCTTAACAATTGCCAAGACCAAGGATCTTCCTTGGCCTGATGGCTTACAACACATCCTGTCAAGGGTCCACCTTGACTCAGGATACCAAGCAGCCAAGACCAAGGAACCTCCTTGGCCTGATGGCTTACAACCCTTCCAGTCAAGGGTCCACCTTGACTTAGGAGACTAACAGCCAAGACCGAGGACTTTCCTCGGCCTAATGGCTTGATAAACCTCCTACCATGAATCTACTCTGATTCAGGATTACAACATTCAAAGCCGAGGAAAACTTCCTCAGCCCAAATGAAGTACGAGTATAGTTACAGCCGAGGAATCTTTCCTCGGCCTAACCACTTGCTCCACATGGAACAAGGGACCTTCCTCGGATCCCACCTTCCTAAGGCTAATGCATAGCATACCAAAATATAACCAAGTCAGTGAAGTGACAAGAATAATAACAAAGGATTTTTCATTGATATTCAAATGGAATTACAGATCCTATTGTCTATTACAAAAAGCAAAAAAGGAAAAAAAGCTATCCTAAGATTGGTGCACATCATCAAAAGGCTTGTCCAGCCAGTCTTCAGTGATAGTGCCGGGGGGAGGAAGGACCGTTTGATTAGTGGAGGCATTATTTTCCCCGGTCCCTCCTTCCACCTCGGCCTCTAGGTCCTCAGGCTCGTCGGCGTCTTGGATCGCCTCCACCAGGTCTTTAATATTGCCGGGGACAACAGAAGCCGGCTTCCACACTTCCCTGCAAGCATGGGCATCCTTGGCAGCCATCAACTCCATGTTGCTCTCAGAATAAGGGACCAAGTGATGGAGTGCCCTGACCTCCTCAGCATATTGATCCCTGCAAATTAGCTGGGCTATCTTGTTGATGTCCAGACCAGTGGAGGGATCAGCTAAAATGCTCCGGGCCAAGTGGAGATAGCCATCCTCAAACATGGTGGCTGTTTGCTCGTCCACAGCCTCTCTGAAGGCCGAGCTAGCCATCATCAGTTCTTTGAAAGCCGAGCTCTCCTTGAACCGAGCTACGGCCTCCTCCTCCCTAGCTGGAAGGGTAGCTTCCAGTCCTCGGCACTTGGCCTCAGCTTCATCGACCTTGGTGAAGCTCGGCCTTATCAGCCTTGGCCTGGGCAAGTTCTTCATTTTTGAGCCGGAGATGTTCCTCGGCTTTTGACCTCTCTTCCTCGGCCCTTTTTACCTCGGCCTCAACCTTGGCCTTGGCCGCCGCAAGCTCTGCATCCTTGGCCTCTAAAAGTTTAGCCAAGGAAGACTTGTCTTTCTCGCTCTTTGCTTGAGCTGCCTTGGCCTCATTCAGACGCCTTGTCTTCTTCTTGGCGACATTCTCGTACGCCGTGGCGAAGCCAACTGAAAGATAAATCATCGTTAAGAAGACAAATCCAATATCAAAGACAATAACCCAGAAAGGGATCAACATTTACCTCGGCGATCAAGAGTCCCTTGTGGCAAAGCACAGTATCCTCGTTAGGACCCTCTTTGCAAAGGGTTTCGTAAGCATCCTCGTCCATAGCCCTTTGGATAGGAGCTCGGCCCAATCTCACTAAGGGTCCCTCCCTTGCCAACAGGGGGAGTCCCCTAAGACGAGGAATACCGAGGGACATACTTTTGGCCAGCTCGTCGGCCTCTTCAACGATCTTGACTGATTGAACTGGCCAAGTGAGGAGGGAGAGCATCAACATTAGGGGCCGCACTGACGCTTGCCCGTTTAGCCGCCGGCTCCTCGGCGCTAGCACTTGGAGTTCTTTTGGAGCCTGACCTCCTTTGGACGAGGTTAGCTTCCTCGGTTGCCTCTTCCTCGGCATCAACATGGAGGCTATGCCCCTCTACAGTTGATGGATCGGTTTGGTTGTCAGCCGCCGGTTCCTCGGCATCCACTTCCCGTGCAATTTAAGGGGAAGGGGTTGGTCAGTCTGAACATTAAGGATGAGGTTACGTGCATTAGCATCCTCCCTCCTTTCTGTCAAGGCGGTTTTCTTGCTCAACCTCCTCTTCCTCTTCACGAGCTCTTGAGGACTAAGTCTCTCCATGGCAAGGGCGGCTTCTTCCTCGGCAGTTAAATCTGTAAAGACAAGGAAGAAATGGTCAAGTACGAGCAAGGAAATTCAAGGTCAAGTACGAGCAAAATAATATGACGCAAAAATTACAAGTGTCCAAGATAAAAATTTACGTCCAACAATGTTAGGTGCTCCAATACATTGGTCACGGGAACGCTCATCATGGCACCTAATACAATCCTCGTGGAATACGAAGCCTGGATGTACCGTCCAATCGTTGAAGCGACGTCCTCTTTTAACATTGACGAGGGGAGCCACCCCGTCCTCGTTCCCCGGCATCAATCCTGCCTGGATATAGAAATGATCCGAGGATTCAACTTGCTTCCAATCCAGGACCCCTACCCTGGCAAACTCTTCCAGACGCTTGATCAAATCTTTGGTCCACCCGTATTGTTGGACGGCAAAGGAAGATGTTGGATCATCACAAGGAGATTGGAACTCCCAGCCTTGGCGGCTCTCAACGCGGATAACGTGGTTATCCCAGCCTGGAACTTTACTGGACATGGGAAGAAGCAACTTAGGTTTCCTATTGGCACTCCTAATAACTACAAGCCATTGTTCCTTGATGACTTGGACAATGTAGAAGTGACGGAAGGCTCCCATGGTCGGCTCATAGCCTAAACTACGGCAGAGGATGATGAAGCTAACCAGAACCCTAGTACCATTGGCTCCTAGCATGGCCGGCCGCCTTTACATCATCCAAAACTCACAAATGAAGGGGTCTAGGGGAAGACGGAGTCCCTGTTGAAAGCTTGTTTGAAATAAAAATGGACGTAGTCACAGCTATAATAGAAGGCCGTTTCTTCTTTTTCCGTCTTCGGCTCGATCTTGCCCATATAAGTTAATTTATATTCAGCACGGTCCACTTTGTACTTGGTGTGCAGCCTCTCAACCATGGGATCCCTGTGGTTTTGGTGCCCTCTCGATTTGCTTTCCTCGGCTACTGCTTCCTCGGCCTCTTCTTCGGACAAGGCGGGCATCAGCTTGCGCACCTTCAACGAAGGCGTTAACTATTTGAGTAGACGAGGAGGGCTCTCCTTCTCTTCCCGTCATATCTGCATAAGGACGAGGAGACAAAATTATTTACCTCGTCAATGGCCTGATTAAATGACGGGAAGGAAGATTCCCCTCCTCGTCATTCCATAAGGCCGAGGAAGGAAGATTTCCTTCCTCGTCATTTCATAAGGCCGAGGAGGGGGCCGTACCTCTCGAACGCTCACGCATTTCGCGATTGGAGGCGGGTAGAACAGCTTCGATGTGCTCCACCATCTCGGCCCTATCCCCAAACACTATAATATTTGGTGACCGGAATCAATCCTATCTATTCTTGTGGAATCCGGGTATTGGATGAATAAACGAGAGCGACCATAACCCCTCAACTGCTTGCTTATATCATCCAAGTTCAGCATCAACCATGGACCCCTTTCTCGTCGATAAACCCTCAGATTGCCCGTATGATATCCATAACGGAATCGGGGGGAATGGTCCCAAGAACGAGCCATTTCTAAGGGGAATCAAAGATTAAAGGGGAAGTTCATTCAATATTCGAAGAAGTTTAACAAAATACGAAGAAAATCAAAAATTTGAAATCTTGAGAGTTTGAAACAAAAATTCGTGAAGAAAGATTGAATCTTCAATAATGGCGGTTCATGTTCTTGATTCACATATGATTTCTCCTAACAACCCTAGAAGATGCTAAAGCATCAATGGAATTCGTGAGAAAGGAAGAAAATTCGTACCTGAGTTTACAAGAACGACTGGAATCAATGCAGAATGCAACTTCGCCGGAAAAATAGAGCTCGCCGGAAACTGGGTTCGAGATCGCTGCTGTTTCGCCGGTGAGTTCTTGCCAAATGCTCTCAATTGCTTGGGGTTTGTAAAGAGTAAAATGAAAGGGGTTTTAGCTTTTATACCTCCTCAAATCGGGTCGACCCATGGGTAGAGCATAAATTCGGGTGAGGCGCCCCAAGAATTAAATGCTAAACACAGTTATCAAGGCGTGACAAGATTGGGGGGCCCCAGGTCATCATCAGAATAGCAACCGTCAAACCTGTTCGTATTCCATGTGCCGATGCCGAGCTGACTTTCTACTCGTCCTAAGCCAAGCTAGAAAGTCGGGGGCCACTGAACGGTATAAACCGAGCTACGAACATGGGCTTGCCCGAACTTGGGCCCAACTATATTGGGCAGTGGATATTGTCTAATTATGAAGTATTAGGGCCGAGTAAGATCTTCCTCGTATGCCGAGGAGCATGTATTTCGGCCTTCTATCATCATTTTTGGGCCGCCATGTCGGAATTACCGAGGAAAGAGAAGTTATTTGCTCGGCATATATCCAAGTGACGAGGAAAGAAAATCATTCTCCCCGGCATATCTCCGTGTCGGCCATTTACCAAATGACGAGGAAGCAAAATCATTTTCCTCGGCTTATTTGCCAAAGGCCGAGGAAAATCATTTGCCGTCCTCGGCGTTGCTAGCTTGATTACAATCTTTATTCAACAAGGATTATACAGTTGTAATCCAATCAGGATTACAATTACCAATATCAATTCAAGTCAAACAATGACTCCTTAACAGATATAATTCTCTTAGGATTATATCTTATCTCTTTACAAGTTCACTCCAACATGGATTCTATCAATCCATTCCTATAAATACAAGCCCCATGGTTCATTATTCGGTACGTTACTTTTTACATTGGAGAAACTCTGTCCATTTGATTTCTCTAATATCAACCGTGAACTTACTCTCACGCCGGAGGGCCTTTAGCCGGATCCGCCCCGGCTTAGTTTACGTGTTTTCTCTTATTTTCAGGCCTTGCAATCGCCGGAGCATTCAACGCTTGGATTTGGGCTGTTTTGACGATTTTGGCATCATCAGGCTCCAACAGACCTTGAAACAGACACTGAGAGAGAATTGAAATTGAAAAATAAGATGCAAATTACTATTGAGAAACTTGAGAAGTCTGAATTCTTTCGAATCTTCTTGGAACAAATTCAGACTGCCAAAAATTTGGACCAGTTTCTTAAAGTTTTGGGAACGGAACAAAAGATGCAGATGGTCTTATACGGTATCGGTAGCATTGAGTCATATGAATCCCCTCGACTGCAGCTAAGCCTTGCACTCTTATTGAAGAAAAGGTTCAGCTGGATTGGAGACTTAGAGGTGTTTGATCCAATTATTTCTTTGACCGAATCAAAGGTTTTGGAAGCTCTGCATTGTTCTGTTCTCTCCGTTAATGAACAAGGCAGGAGACGAGCTGCGAAACCGACCCTGTTTTTTATGCCACACTGTGAGGCAGACCTTTATGAAAATCTCCTTCAAACCAATTGGAATGGGGAAATGTTGAGTCAACTCGTTCTATTTGGCAACAGTTTTGATGCTTATCGACAATCTTGGTCAATGTTCAGAAACTCCGAAATGGACTCCAGGAAGCATATCTTGGGTATTGGAAAATTCACAAAAGAAGTCGAGATCAATACAGTGTCGGATGATTATTTTCGAGCTTTTCAGGGGTTGTGTTGGCATTTTTTCAGCATTGGTGCTAATGAAAAATTGGAGTTTGTTGAAACATGATGGTGAGTTTGACATTGCTTAAATCCTTATAAAAAAAATGGTTTTTCTTGCTTCCATTCTACCTTTTAGTTCAGTTTTGCTTTTGTTTTTCCTTCTGCGCGGAGGAAATAAGTCTCCTCTGTTGCTATCACAGGGAAAATCTTAGATGAAGAGACTTGTCCACTTTTTAGTACTCCCTCCGTCTGTCTGATAAGTATTGCAGCTGAATTGCAACGTTTTGTTTTTTAGGATAGTGTTTTACTTGTTTGTACATTGCTTGTACCATGGTAAGATTGCACTAGCACTATATCCTTATTTAGGAATGTGGAGAGAGTATCTGTGAAGGTAAGGGTTCAACGACTCCAACAATAGCGACTTGCTGCAAGATGAAGGTTGTTTACAAAGCAGCTACCTTTGCATTTCCAAACATGGGTTGGATCTCTTTTCTCAGGAGTGAAGCCAAGCCAAGCCCTCTTTCTATTCCCCTTCCCTTCCCATGGATGAACCAGAAGTTGGTTTTTGTTTAATTGGTTTGTTTCCCTTTCCCTTTCCCTTTCTCTTTGGGTTTGGGGGGGGGGGGGAGTTGTATTTGGACAAGTGCTAGTGGGTAACCTCTTCATTCCTTGAAAGGAAAGGAGGTAAGCTTAAGACAGCATGAAAATACGGCCGGCCACCTTAGAGAAGGTTGCGCAGGTTGTTGCATAAGTACTTTACTCCCGAGAGGAGATCCTCTGTACCAAAGAAATGTGCCATTGTCTGTACCACAAATAAGAATTTGACACATAGCAAATCTTGTTGGACTGCAAACTTTCATTAGCTAACAGAACAAGGGTAGGTTAGGAAGTTCAATTTTTCTCACACCCTCTCGTTCACACACCTCATTTTCTCTCTCTAGTTAATTCAGTAGCAGAGGAACACAACCTCCATGGCTGAGAAGTAGCGGCAAGTGGGCGACGGAAAGAACAACAACTCATCACATGTAGATCCCGACCGGAGTAATCCAAGACAAGTTCACCGGGTTCAATTTTCGAGTTCCACTCACACTAGTTTCCTAATTCCAATTGTTGGGTTTAGAACAAATTTTCGGATCTCAATTTTTGCAGGCACCCAAAATCAATTGTGGTTAGGGTACTGAGATGGGTGATGGCGTTTGATCTTAGTGTTTTTCTGCTACTGAATTAGAGAGAGAAAATGAGGTGTAAAAGAGTGTGTGAGAGAGAAAAATTGAGCTTCCTAACTTACCCCTATTCTGTTAGGTAACGGAAGTTTATAGTCCAACAATATTTGTCATGTGTCAAATTCTTATTTGCGGGTGTAGACAATGGCATATTTCTTTGGTAAAGAGGATCTCTCTTTACTCCTTCGTCCCAAATGATGTTCCCACTTTTTTAGTCATTATTATAGCTAGCAACCAACCAACCAACCAAAATCACTAGAGTATACTTCCTCCGTCCAGTTACATACTTCACACTTTCTATTTTGGGCGTCCAATTACATACTTTACACTTTGTCTCCTACATTATTTTAATACTCACAACACCATTATAATTTACTATTCCCTCCACTCATTCTCTCTCCTATTTTACTTTTACACTCACAACATTATATCATTATTTTTTTCCTTAAAAACTGTGTGAACAGTAAGTGTGAAGTATTAACTTGGACGGATGGAGTATATTAAAACATTGAAAGAAATAATAGAGTATGTATTGAGCTGCTTACTTACGGAGGAGGTGAATCTTGCACCAAAATAGCTTTATATTTAGGGCAAATTGCATTTTAATTATTTGAGTTTGTCGAGATGTTTCAATTGATTATCGAATTTGCATTTGTAACAAGTTGGTTATTGAATTTGTCATTTTGTTGTAATCAAGTGTATTTTTGGATAAAACGTTAAAAATTTAACGAAAAACATAACATGTGAGTTAGTTAGGGGTATTTTCGTAAAATAGAGTATATATTTTGTTTTTATTTGATCAGAAATGAGTTTATTTGTTAAGAAAATGAGTTAATATTTTTATCTTTAAAGAAAAAAAAGAGAGAAAATACATATTGCTAAATGGAGTGAGTAATAAAAACAAAATACTTCCTCCGTCCCACCTCACTTGACACTTATTTCCATTTTGGGCCGTCCCAGCTCACTTGACACTTCTCAAAATAGCCTACTTTTTATAATTTTATATTCACTCTACCCCACCACTCATTCTCTCTCTTCATTTTCCACCACTCAATTTATTCAACCAATACTACTATTTACCCCACTCATTCTCTCTCTTCATTTTCTACCACACATTTCTTTTATTTTATTCTTTTTTCTTAGTTCTCGTGCCCACCTCAAGGGTGTCAAGTGAGGTGGGACGGAGGGAGTATATTTTTTAAATATTACTTTAAATATTAGAGATTATATTTTTTTTTAAAAAAATCTATATTAAACTCAGTATCTTATACTTATCTAAACAATCTAATAATTATTTTGATTGATGAGTTACTTTTTTTTAATATTATTTTTAAAAGAACAATTCATTTTCGCAGATTTTTTTAAATATTTAGGAATATTATTTATATCTTAAAATAACTAATTTTTTAATATTTGAATATTATTACAACACCCACCTCCACCTCATCTCATCACCACCACTACCACCAACTCACCCACCCACCACAAATCCACACCACCCACCGCCACAAAACACCACCACCAACACAAAACAACACTCGACCAATCGTCCAATTGAAAAAAAAAAAAACACAAAACATAGGTGGTTTAAGATCCAACTAAAGAACATTGGCTTGAACACAAACCAAAAACTAACGAGTGATCACAAATGAATGGGTGAGCAACAGAAGTAAAAAATTATGACACGTATAAGCTAAATCAAACCTTTGTGATACAACATTCAGATTCCGATAAATATACTCAGGCGAATACCCATTCTCCTCATCAAACAACATTATATGCCCATGCCACTCCCAAACTCGATAATTCGACCCGGTCTCCTCATGATACCCAACACAAATATGGTGTTCCCCAATTGTAACAGCCTGACCCGAATTGGGTTTTAGGGTTTCGATTTTCCCACCAAGAATCGTCCTTATAATCTCCTTCTCGAGCTTCGATTCCTCCTTGGAGAGCTGAGTTTTGCTGCCATCGATTGTAACGGCTATATTACCTACCAGGGGCAAATTAGTCAATTGTCGTCAATAAAGGAACACGTGATCAGCATGTGAGAGAAACGCGTATTGTTGCTGTTGTTGAGTTCGTTATTTTTCAGCCAATCATATGAGGGCAACGCTAGCCAAGCTTGAGCCAAGCATGACTGGGGACGTGGATACAGAATCTAGAATGTATTTAGGCAAGGAAGGAAGGATTAGCTGGTGTGGATTTGTTATTGTTATTTTCGTATTGTTCTGTGTAGGAGTAGACATAGAAAATAGCTTAATTCCTTTCAATTTCTCGTTTATTCATCACACTCTGTTTTTGTATTACGATTCCCATTTAATACAATTACAGTTCTATCCAAAATTTTGGTTTGGGCTATTACAATTGGTATCAAAGCTGGTCTTTCCACGGATTGCTTCTGTTTATTAATCGATTCAAATGGCAGACGGTACTAGATGGAAGGAATTGGAGAAGAGAATGGGAGGACAGGATAAGTGTATGGAGGAGCTGAATGATTTGGTTAATAGAGGGATGGAGAGTAATGCCAAAAGGCTAGATCAGACGGATCGAAGATCGAGAAGATGGATCTTTGTTCTCTTTTGGAGATTAGAGCCATGATTGAAGGATTAGGAGCTGGGAGAGACAGGGGTACTGGAAAAACTCAAGGAGGGGCCAGTGGATCAGAGGTCGAAGGTGGATCAAACCGAGTACAAGAGGTCAGGTTCGAACCAGATGGAAGGTACTACTCAGTTCATGCTCAATCCCCTAATCAATTCACTAGTCCATCTCTTTCCTCACCTATTACTACTGTACCAAGCTTCACTACCTCTAGCACAGTCCCACCTCAAATCACCCTTACCCATAGTCATGCTCAATTTCCCCATAACAACCCCTCACAAAGCCAAACTATTCCACAAAACCCATTCATACCTTTATTTACCACTTATGGTCCAAACAATCAGCCAAATCTACAATATGCCAATTCATACATGATGCCACCCAATCAAGTTCCCCACAATTGGCAGGGCCCTTGGCATGCCAAACCTCCCAAAATGGATTTCCCTAGGTTTGATGGCACTAATGCTAGAGGATGGGTTATTAGATGTGATCAATATTTTGATTTCAATCCCATGGACGAGGTAAGAAAAACCAAATATGCATCTACTCATTTTGAGGGTAAAGCTAGTCATTGGTACCAATTTTATCATGTAGGGAGAGGAATGATACCTTGGAGAGTTTTTGCCAATGATGTGATGGGTAAGTTTGCTACAAGGGAGCATAAGGAGCCACAGGAGGATTTCAACAAGCTAGTTCAACTGGGATCTGTTGAGAATTACATAGACGAGTTTGATGAACTTAGGGCTATGATTGTGCAGCAGGAAGAATTTTCAGGAGCATATTATCTATCCAGTTTCTTAAGTGGGTTGAAAGGGGAAATCAAGGGAGCTGTCAAAATGGCCAAACCCAGGTCATTGGATGAGGCTATGGATTTAGCTAAACAAGCTGAATTCAATATGAATCAAACTCCTAAACCCAAGCTCTATCCCAGTCAGACCAAACTCACCACTTATTCAAAACCTACACCATACACTAAGCCTTACTCTAACCAAAACATCACCAGTTCAAATTCTTATTCTGTCAACAAAGTCACCAATAAGATCCCTACACCTGTTGAAAACCAAAGATCCTTGACCAGTTTTGAGATAAATGATAGGAGAAGGAGAGGGTTGTGTTTCCATTGTGACGAGAAATTCAGTAGAGGGCATGTTTGTAAGGTTAAATTGTATTCCCTATTGGGTGAGGAACTGGAAGAACAGAAGGAGGAAGAGACTGAAATAGAGATTGGAAAAGAGGAGGATACTGAGGAGGAAGAGGCTCAAATCTCTGTCATGGCCCTCAATGGGGTACCCACCCACAACACAATCAAGGTCAAAGGCAAAGTCAAGAAGAGATCAGTGACAATATTAATCGACAGTGGGGCAACACACAATTTTATTGACCCCGATACTTTGCGGCCAAAGACAATTAGGGAAGCTCTGGCTATTCAGACTCTGCCATTGAATGTGACGGTTGCTGATGGTAATAGGCTAACTAGTGATGCCTTGTGTGTGGACTTCAAATGGGAAATGCAAGGTCACAAATTTCAAACAGACTTGAGGGTACTGCCCTTGGGAGGTTGTGACATTATTTTGGGGGTGGAATGGTTGAAGACTTACAGTCCCATTACCTTGGACTATAATAAATTGGAGATCTCCTTACATGTAGGTAAGAAAAAAATCACATTGAAGGGAACATAGGAGGAAGGTTCATTAAAATTTATCAATGGCAAGGGATTGAGTAAGCTGATCCAGAAGACTAAACAAGGAATTGTGGGATATTTACTCTACATGAATGCCAATGAAGGTCAGATTGAAGTGCTTCAGCCTATCCCAACCCTTTTAAGTCAATTCTCTGATGTTTTTGGAGAACCCCAGGGTTTACCACCTGTGAGAAGGCATGATCACCAGATTATACTTAAGGAGGGCAGTAATCCAGTCAGTCTTAGACCTTATAGAGCCCCTCATTTTCAAAAGGCAGAAATCGAAAAGCAAGTGAAGGAGATGATGGAGGCTGGAATTATACAGCATAGCAGTAGCCCATTTGCTTCACCAATTTTGTTGGTATTGAAAAAGGATGGCACTTGGAGGTTATGTGTAGACTATAGGAGACTTAATGAGATGACTGTGAAGAATAAATTTCCTATTCCTATCATAGAGGAGTTGCTGAATGAATTACATGGGGCAAAATGGTTTTTCAAGCTGGACTTGAGGTCTGGATATCACCAGATAAGGGTAGCTCAAGAGGACATTCCAAAGACAGCTTTCAGAACACACCATGGACATTTTGAATTTAGAGTGATGCCTTTTGGACTCACAAATGCTCCTGCCTCATTTCAAACACTTATGAATGAGGTTTTTGAACCTTATCTAATAAAAAGTGTGCTAGTTTTCTTTGATGACATATTGGTTTATAGCAAGACCATGGAGGAACACATACAACATTTACAACAGGTTTTGATGGTGATGAGGGAGAACACTTTGTTTGCCAAGAAAAGTAAATGTTCATTTGCCCAGAATAGCTTGGAATACCTAGGACATATCATCTCTGAGGAAGGTGTTTCTGCTGACCCAAGCAAGATACAGGCCATGATTGACTGGCCTACTCCTACCAACATCAAACAGCTAAGAGGGTTCTTAGGGTTAACAGGATATTACAGGAGGTTTGTTAGAAGTTATGGGGAGATTTGCAAACCCTTGACAATTTTACTTAGAAAGAATTCCTTCCTATGGAACCATGAAGCACAAGAAGCATTCGAAAAGCTCAAGAAGGCTATGAGTAGTACTCCTGTTTTGGCTATGCCAAATTTTGAAGATACCTTCATTATTGAAACTGATGCAAGTAACCAAGGCATTGGGGCTGTTCTGATGCAGAAAAGTAGGCCCATTGCCTATCTCAGTAAAGGATTGAGCCCAAGAAATCAGACCTTGTCCACTTATGAAAAAGAACTGTTAGCCATGGCAGTTGCGGTGAGCAAGTGGAGACCATATGTTCAAGGTACACACTTCATTATTAGGACTGATCAACAAAGTCTTAAATACTTCTTGGAACAAAAGATCACTACCCTTATGCAGCAAAAATGGTTGGCAAAGTTGATGGGTCTCGACTATGAGATTGTTTATAAGAAAGGTTGTGAAAATAGAGTGTCTGATGCATTGTCTGTGAGGATCCCGACCCGGAACCTACACGTGTCTCGAGCTGGAGCGTCCTCAAACTAACCCAAATATCCTAAACTTTAAAAACTTGATTTAACTTTCCAAAATAAACACAACCATTTCAAAATAACTCTACTCCTTTCCACATTGGAGGAAGAGTTGACCAACCTTGAAAGTAATAAACGGTTTTAGTTACAAAAAGATATCGAATATAAAATAGAATTAAAGTTTATGAATACAAACCCTTTAAAAGAATTATGCCAACATACACTTTCTACACCAACCTATACATAACCCGACAATTTCCAAAATACCACCTCTAAACTCCTTTCCGCCCTTACTTGGTCGGTCCACCTGTCTCGGGATCTAAAACATTAAAGGGAGAGGGGTGAGAATAAATCTCAGCAAGCTATTATGAATGCAGCAATATGCCATATAAGATGCAACACACAACAAGTTGCATATAACACATTGAAAAAGTTGTAAACACCTTACATTACCTTGGTTTACCTTTTCCCGTCTAAACAATAGTCGTACAACATTGGGTATAATAATACTCCAATCTTAGGTGAGCTGCTTAAGCAATACTCACATCTTATAAGACCCATTTTTCAGGGAACCAAATAAGATAGTAGCAACTCTGTAAGGCTTTTGGCTCAATACAGATGCTATACCCCAACCTGTGGCCACAGAAGGGGACGGTCACAGATATAACATAATCCGATCACATTAGGTCACACTTCCATAATTGATCATATTATGTTATACCCCCAAACATCAGCTGATTAACACATTATCAAGCACATAATAGTTACTTGAAATATAATCCACAAACGGGATAAGCAATATAACCACATGGTAAAATATACTCATGTTCAACAAATCTCATAGTGCAACATTTATTTAAAACACTATGCATAAATAAGCAATATAGCTACATGGTAAAATATACTCATGTTCAACCAACAATCAGAGTGCAACATTTAAGTAATACACTATGCATAACATAATCAATGAATATGTAATCAAATGAGGTAACAATACAACCGGATAATCCACACTTGGGATACAATATAATAACATGCTAAATAATCCACAAGGGGGATGAGCAATATAACAACATATCATAAACTATTCCTACGAAATCATTACACAACCTCGGATAACCTCAATAAGAGTTCATGATCTACTTCCCAAGTTCGAACCACATTGGTGAAGTACGAATCAAGCTTAATAACCAATTTTCGGACAATATTCTGTATTATAAGGTCTCTATAGGGATTTATGCTAAATTTATCGAGTTGGAGTTACATTATTTAAGTGGCTCAAAAGCTCTACTTTAATCTAGTTAAAGAGGATTAATTCATATCTGAGTTGAATTAGCTTCTACTACCTTATCATGGTTAGGGATCATTCCAAGGGGTTACTAGTAAAAACCAGCAAGAAAGAAGACTGGGGAGGTTTTGGTGCTATGGGCGACCGCCCATGCCACTTGGGCGACCGCCCAAGTAGTTTTCAAAGGAACTCAGCTGCTGCCCTCTTGGGCGACCGCTCACCACCTCTTGGGCGACCGCCCAAGAGGGTTTTCATGGAAGGGAATTGTTACTGGCCTCATGGGCGGCCGCTCAAGCCCCCATGGGCGACCGCCCAAGGCGATTTCCAGCACATCCAATTTCTAGCTCTTTCTACTTAGCTTCAATTCCTTTTTCTTTTTATCTATCCTAATTTCAAGAACACCAAGAGGATTTTCTAGCTTACAAGGATCATCATAAATCATGTAAACCCATAAAGAAGTAAACCTAGGTTATCTATCACTACAAATTCCACCCATTTCATAACCTCTAGATTATCTTCCATGAATATTAACCTCAACCTTTTCCATTTACCAATCATCCAACTCATATAAGATTTCCAAAGCATGAAACAAACTTCATAAGAACAAGAATAACATTCAAGAGTTATGAACATTTAGGAGAAAGGAAATCATAACAACTCACCTTAGGTTTTTAGAATGAAAGGTTGATCTTCTTAGCTTGATTGATTCCTCTAGTTGTCCCAACCTCAAAAATGCTCTTGGATTTGAAAATGGTTGAGAAATGAGCTAGCTATATGACTTGGAAGGGGAGCTTCCATGGAGGCTTTCCATGGTTTTGCTAGGGAAGAGAAGTATGAAGAATGAAGGAGTGTAAATGATAAAGGGAACAGGATCAATGAAGGGGAGAGTGAGGGGAAAAAGGGAGAAAGGTATGGGACATATGGAGGGATTAGGGAGAGTAAGACTTTTGGCCCCCATGGAAAATATCTAAGGCTTTCACCAATTTAAAATTTACTCTTCCCTTTAAATATTTATTCTACCCATTTTAACCTCCTCTTACTATTTATCTATTTTCTATTTTTATTATCCCCATGGTTCTTCATTTAATACCCAATGAATTCTTAAAAGATTCTAAATTTACTTCTCACCCAATTTATCTTAAATTAAGAATTTAAAGACATAAATGGACACATAAAGTTGACATATATATTAAAAGCACATAATATGATATTAAAATTTGTGCCTAGGGTTGGGGTCGTCACACTCACTCCCCCTTAAAGAAAATTCATCCCGAATTTGACTGTCACTTACCTAATTGTTCAACCCGCCTCGATTACATGTATACCTCAGACTCCAATTCTCCAAATAGTCTCCTCGATGCTGTGATTCTTCCCCAAGATTCTAATTCCATTAATGATACGATATTACAACTTAATGTTCCAAGAATACCTTACACATATCACTAACCCGAATTTTCACGACCTCAATAACAATATAAATAAATGAAAGTATTACAACTTATGTCACCAAATACATTACAATATTGCATTTAAAACTTTAAATAATCTATAAGCTGCTCCAAGCCAGTCTATGAGTCACATCACCAATATTTTCCAAAACTTCAAATAGATTAACAAAATTTGGCGCCAATTTACCTTAGGCCTTGCTTCTCCAACCTCACCCCAACAAATTAGAGATCGATATTTTCTTCCCTAACAACGCCTCATACGGTTTTATCTCAATGCTAGAATGATAACTGCTATTATACGCGCCCAACCACTGGAAATCATACGTCCTATTGACTACAAAAATCCATTGTACATGCCCGTAGCATATCCTCAATAATAAGTAATGATTCCTCAAATTTTTTACAAAGTTAAACTCAATAGCATTCCTACATTTCAAAAGGATCTTCCCAAATGACGCCCATTCAATTCATTTAATATTATGGGGTTATACAATCACCTATCTCCTAACATATATGAGGACTTTATCAATAAATATCTCATCAAAATATATATACTGAGTAGAAAATACAAATTATCTTTCTATAAACAAAACGACATACTCCTTTTTACTCCCAAGGTAACCCAATCACAAAATCCATCGTGATAATACTCTCAGCTCAATCTAGAACTCTAGATATTTTAATAAAGCTTCTAACGTCAAATTTCTATTTTCACATTTATGACCAAACCATCTTATGTCTTGACTCGCTTGAAACGAGTTATTTCAATTATCTCATCCTCATTTCTCATGATACAAACATTAAATAACTGCCTATGAAATAATAAATGTAAACATGCTAATAAGACCCTGATTCCCATAAACGGAATACTAGTCGACTATATATCATAATTCAATGCTCTAATCATGCTCAGGTCCAGTGACAGATCAATATTCAATCAAATGGTTGGCCGCCCACAACGGAGCCGATCCCACTCCAAAACAAAAATCGAGTCTACTGCGACCGTCACATTAACAACCCCACAATTATCAAAACATTTCTCGGATCAAATCTTTAATGAAATCAATCACTATTAGGGGAACTAGGTTGCCCTTTTTAGCTTGCTTCGAACAACCTATAATTTTAAAATAACATGTCTTTCTAAAATTTACAACATCTTTCAAAATTTCAAAGGATAGATAAAATGAGATCAAATGAGACTCGAATGGTTTATTTATTTAAAATCGGCCCATACCAGTTTTAATTAACTAACCCACCCACAAATTTAAAAAAAAAAATTCAAAAGATGGATAGGCTAAACAAAACTAACTCGAGTGATCTAATTATCTACAACCGTCCCATACCGGTGGTAGATAGTCAAATTACTCACAGACATTATTGTACACAAAACGATTTATGACCTTAATAATTTTAACTATCCCGAAGGGCACAATTGTTCATACGTAGTTCAATATACAATTCAAAGTTTTGAAACACATTTAAACAATCCTTTCATAATATTCTTGTTTGACTTCTATTTATAGTGTAGTCACCACTCATAATATTTATACTTAGTTAAATTCTCTATAAGAAAACACAATCTCGTAATACTATTACTATCTTTGATATATAACACTAAAACATTCATTAAAATAGTAAACTTGGTAAATCATCCTCAATTCAATAATTCCTCAAGTTGAATATTCAACACTTTTACTTAATTTGAGTCATCTATTCCCTACCTTTAATATTAGGATTATACTTAATAACAACGTATTACATACATCAAGTTTCCGATCAATTTTCATGATCTCCTAATAAGAAAATATAATTGGAACTCACATAGGTCAATCATCCCCAAATTGCGATTAAACAGTGTAAACTATCTTACCTCTCGATAACCATCAACAACTCAAAATCCTCATAACACCAACACCTTCCTAAGCATCACACCAATCTCTCATATGAGTCACACAACTAAGTTAACATATAGGGTGTAATCATCCTAAAGTATCCCGCCTTCCAATAAGATTTATCCTCATTCTATATTCTCGACTAATGATAATCGTTTCGCAAAACAAACCATATTCATACCTTACCAATTCTTGAAGTTGATCCTATAAGTCACCAATAACTACATCTATTATACTTCTTCACCTTTACCCTATTTACCTCTCCATAACTAATACACACTCATAAATCAAAACGTTCCTACTAGATACAAATGTTGTCTTAAGTATATTCTTAAAGCAAATATTCACTGCAATTGTAACACTCCGAAAAATTTAACTAATAACCATTGAGTATCCTACTAGTTTCTAAAATCAGTCATACAAATCATCAACAAGTGATAACGAATACTTATTCTTCACAGTTACTAATTTGAGATCTCCATAATCTATAATTAACCACCAAGTATCATCTTTTCTAAATATAGTACTAATTTATCCTTATGGAGATTCGCTAAGCTCATTATCTTCTTTATCAAATAATTTCCCAAAATGAATCATCAATTCTATCATCCCAATTAGTGTCCTCTATCTAGGGATCCGAATACTAAAATAGTACCTTATATCAACTCAAAGCTTCAATGTCCTGGTATGATACCTGATGAAAACCCATTTTTGAAACTCACATGAAGAACACCACTTAGTCAACTTATAGGGTGATATTACCTACAAGATATCTGATTTCCTATTCAATTTAGTAGCAAGAATTCAATCAATCTCCCCTTAGAGAATAAACTTATAGCACATAAGGCAAATATATGTCAGTTCTATAAGGACTCGTACTCACGATATCTTATAAACCATATAATCCCACTTAGACTATTACTTTCACTACTAGTTTCATATATCGAATCTTCACCATGAGACACCAATGTATAATTTTCACGCAAATTATACAACCATAAACCACTCTTAATTAGGCCATATACCTAACCTCAACTAAGAGTTCACAAATTCATTTACCACCGTACATGAGATAATTTAAGTGTCCTTTACTCAAATATGACACATAACCCAAATAACCTTCACATTCCTTATGCCCTACTTTTGACATTTACGCATACATGACATAATAGCAAATAATGACTTATCCGCCTCAACCACACACGGAGGCAAGTCAAACATAGATAAGGAGACTCGTTTCTTGCGACAGTCCTCCCCAAACACAACAACTACTCAATCAATTCAGGTCAATATAACAATAATTCACGGATTGGTATATCTACCATATCCAACGGCAATTCATGCCCACTTAATCACAACTACCATGCTAATCAAGGATGATTCGAGGTACTCTCCCATCGGAGTAGAACCTCCAGTTCATAAGGCAACTCTCGGGCCATTTATGCAAATAAAAATGAAATGTAGTGCCACATGAGAACGAATGAACGGGAATTCATAAAAGTATGAATCCTAACTCCGGAGACAGGTAATATACCTCAAATGATTGTGGAGGAATCTATCTCTCCATATTGCTCACATTTCCTTGATCCTTTGGTTGGTCCTTATTATTTTCTGTCATTGAACAAACTCCTACATTAAACACTCGCCGTAAGTTATCGCACACTCTCTCACTCGGCTAGACTCTACCCGAGAACTCTAACCGAGCTCTGATACCAACTGTGAGGACCCCGACCAGGAACCTACACGTGTCCCGAGCTGGAGTATCCTTAAACTAACCCAAATTACCTAAACTTTTTAAAAACTTTTATTTAACTTTCAAACATAAACATAACCATTTTAAAATAACTCTACTCCTTTCCACATTGGAGGAAGAGTTGACCAACCTTGAAAGTAATAAACGACTTTAGTTACAAAAAGATGTCAAATATAAAATAGAATTAGAGTTTATGAATACAACCCTTTAAAAGAATTATACCAACATACACTTCTTATGCCAACCTAATCATACCCCGACAATTCCCAAAATTTTACTTCCAAACTCCTCACCGCCCTTACTTGGCCGGTCCGCCTGTCTCGAAATCTAAAAACATTAAAGGAAGAGGGTGAGAATAAATCTCGGCAAGCTATTATGAATGCAAAGAATATGCCAAATAAGATGCAACACATAACAAGTTGCACATAACAAATTGGAAAAGCTGTAAACACCTTACATTACCTTGGTTTACCTTTTCCCGTCTGAACTGTAGTCGTACAACATTGGGTATAATAATACTCCAATCTTACAGTGAGCTGCTTAAGCATTACTCACATCTTATAAGACCCGTTTTCGGGGAACCAAATAAGATAGTAGCAACTCTGTAAGGCTTTTGGCTCAATACATGGGATGCTATACCCCATCCCGCGGCCACGGGAGGGGACGGCACATGTATAACATAATCCGATCACATTAGGTCACACTTCCATAATTGATCGTATTATGTTATACCCCAATATCAGCTGATTAAACACATTATCAAGCACATAATAGTTACTTGAAATATAATCCACAAACGGGATAAGTAACATAGCCACATGGTAAAATATACTCATGTACAACAAATCTCATAGTGCAACATTTATATAATACACTAAGCATAAATAAGCAATATAGTCACATGGTAAAATATACTCATGTTCAACCAATAATCATAGTGCAACATTTATATAATAAACTAAGCATAATACAATCCATGAATATGTACTCAAGTATGATAACCAAGCATCAATAATTATCCCTACTTAGACAATATTCAATAATACATGATCTCTACAAGGACCCAAGTTCACTTTACCAAATGGAAGTCACAATTAATAAGTGTCCAAACAAGGTTGTCGAACAATTTCTGAGTCGTATTTAAAGTGCTTCCTTAGTTCCATTTAAACCCAATTAAGGTGCTCTTAAGTGTTCTAATATAACTTAAGTTTAAAGGTTTATTTCATATCCGATTTGGATTAGGTTCCACTAATTCATAAGGGTTAGGAATCACACCACTAGATTGTTGGTGAAAATCAGCAAGAAAAGTATCTAAGGAGGATCTGGCACCATGGGCGACCGCCCATGCCACTTGGGCGACCGCCCAAGTGGTTCCCAAAATTTACCCAAGTTGCTGCCTTGATGGGCGGCCGCTCACCTCCACTTGGGCGACCGCCCATGACCCCTGCCCAGCAATTTTAACTTCCAAACCCTTGGTCACTTAGGTTCTTTTCCTTTTTTAATTCTTCCTAACTTCCAAAATTTTCCAAAGGAATTTCCTCATTTCATAACCTTATCCCAAATCCTTTAAACCAAAAATAACATAATCCTAGATTATTTTCCACAAGATTTCCAACCCATTTATTTCAACTCATTTCAAGTTAATTCTCTAAAATTAACTCAACCCATTTCTTACATTCTAAATCACTTCTAAGAACAAAAGCATCATTTTATTTCATTTATCAATTCTCCAACTTCAAGAGAGTTCCCAATCATTTAAACAACCATTCTTCATAACAAGAACAACCATAAAGAGTCCATGGACATTTAATGAAAGGAAGGGTCATAATAACTCACCTAGCAAATATGGAATGGAATGAAGATCTTCTTAGCTTGATGAGCTCCTCTCTTTACCCCGAACACAAAAGTACTCTCGAATTGAAAAATGATGAAGGATTGAACTTGGTAGGAGCTTGAGAAGGGGTGGGTTTCTCAAATGGATTTCCATGGAAATTGAGAGAGAAAGGGAAGGAGAATAATGAGGAGGATGATGGAGTGTAAAAATGATAAAGGGAGTAGGGGGGGCCGGATCAATGAAGGGGAGAGTGAGGGAAAAAGGGAGAAAGGTATGGTGAGGGAACACATGGAGAGGTATGGGGGGAGTAAGACTTTTGGCCCCCCATGGAAAATATCTAAGGCTTCTATCATTTTAAAACTAACCCTTCTCTTTAAATATTTATTCTACCCATTTTAACCTCCTCTTACTATTTATCTATTTTCTATTTTTATTATTCCCCATGATTCTTTATTTAATTTCCAATTAACTCCTAAGAGGTTCCAAATTACTTCTTACCCAACTTATCTTAAAATAAGAATTTAGAGACATAAATGAACACATAGATTTAACATAAATATTAAAAGCATATAACATGATATTAAAATTAGTGCCTAGGGTTGGGGTCGTTACACTCACTCCCCCTTAAAGAAAATTCGTCCCGAATTTTACTGTCACTTACCTACAAGTTCAACCCGCCTCGGTTACATGTATTTTTCAGACTCCAATTCCCAAACAGTCTCTCCAATGTTGTGATTTCCTCCCCAAGATTCTAATTCCATTAATGATACGATATTACAACTTAATATTCCAAGAATACCTTACAAATATCACTAACCCGAATTTTCACGACCTCAATAATCATAAAAAAAAAATGAAAGTATTACAACTTATATCACTAAATACCTTACAATATTGCATTTAAAACTTTAAATAATCTATAAGCTGCTCCCAGTCAGTCTATGAGTCAAATCACCCATCTTTTCTAAACTTCAAATGGATTAACAAATTTTTGGCGCCAATTTATCTTAGGCCTTGCTTCTCCAACCCCACTCCAACAAATTAGAGATCGATCTTTTCTTCCCGAACAATGCCTCATACGGTTTTATCTCAATGCTAGAATGATAATTGCTATTATACGCACCCAACCACTGGTAATCACACGTCCTATCGACTACTAAAATCGGTTGTACATGTCTGTAGCATATCCTCAATAATAAGTAATGATTCCTCAAATTTTCACAAGGTTAAACTCAATAGTATTCCTACATTCCAAAATGATCTTCCCAAAAGATGTCTATCCAGTTCATTCAATACTATGGGATTTATACCATCAAACTATCTCCTAAGATTTATGAGGACTTTATCAATCAATATCTCATCAAAATATATATATATATTGAGTAGAAAATACAAATCATCTTTCTATAAACAAAACAACATACTCCTTTTTACTTCCAAGGTAACCCAATCACAAAATTCATCGTGATAATACTCTCAGCTCAATCTAGAACTCTAGATATTTTAATAAATCTTCTAACGTTAATATTTTATTTTCACATTGGTGACCAAACCGCCTTATGACTTGACTCACTTGAAACGAGTTATTTCAACTATCTCGTCCGCAAATCTCATAGTACAAACATTAAACCACCGCCCAAGGAATAATAATAATGGACATGCTAATACGACCCTGATTCCATAAACGGAATATTAATTAACCACATTTCACAATTCAATGTTCCAATTATGCTTAGGTCCAGTGACAGATCAATATTCAATCAAATGGTTGGCCGCCCACAACGGAGCCGACCCAACTCCAAACAAAAACCAAGTCTACTGCGACTGCCACATTAATAACCCCACAATAAATCAAATCATTTCTCGGATCAAAACTTTAATATAATTAATCACTATTAGGGAAACTAGGCTGCCTTTTAGCTTGCTTCTGTACGAACTACATCTTTAAAATAACATGTCTTTCTAAAATTTACAACATCTTTCAAAATTCCAAGGATAGATAAAATGAGATCAAATGAGACTCGAATGGTTTATTTATTTAAAACTGTCTCATACCAGTTTTAATTAACAAACCACTCACACTTTTAAAAAATTTTCAAAAGATTGATAAGCTAACAAAAATAACTCGAGTGATTTAATTATCTACAACCGTCCCATACCGGTGGTAGATAGTTAAATTACTCACAGATTTTAATGTACACAAAAACGGTTTACTGACCTTATTAAATCAACTATCCCCGAAGGGCACAATTGCTCATACCGAAGTTCAATATACAATTCAAGGTTTTAAAGCACATTTAAAACAATCCTAACATAATATTCTTGTTTGACTTCTATTTATAGTGTGGCCTCCACTCATAATATTTATACTTAGGTAAATTTTCTATAAGAAAACACAACCTCGTACTACTATCACTATCTTTGATATATAACACTAAGACATTCATTAATATAATAAACTTGGTAAATCCTTAATTCAATAATCCCTCAATTGAATATTCAACACTTTTACTTAATTTGAGTCATCTATTCCCTACCTTTAATATTAGGATTGTACTTAGTAACAACGTATTACATACATCAAGTTTCCGATCAATTTTCATGATCTCCTAATAAGAAAATATAATTGGAACTCACATAGGTCAATCATCCCCAAATTGCGATTAAACAGTGTAAACTATCTTACCTCTCGATAACCATCAACAACTCAAAATCCTCATAACACCAACACCTTCCTAAGCATCACACCAATCTCTCATATGAGTCACACAACTAAGTTAACATATAGGGTGTAATCATCCTAAAGTATCCCGCCTTCCAATAAGATTTATCCTCATTCTATATTCTCGACTAATGATAATCGTTTCGCAAAACAAACCATATTCATACCTTACCAATTCTTGAAGTTGATCCTATAAGTCACCAATAACTACATCTATTATACTTCTTCACCTTTACCCTATTTACCTCTCCATAACTAATACACACTCATAAATCAAAACGTTCCTACTAGATACAAATGTTGTCTTAAGTATATTCTTAAAGCAAATATTCACTGCAATTGTAACACTCCGAAAAATTTAACTAATAACCATTGAGTATCCTACTAGTTTCTAAAATCAGTCATACAAATCATCAACAAGTGATAACGAATACTTATTCTTCACAGTTACTAATTTGAGATCTCCATAATCTATAATTAACCACCAAGTATCATCTTTTCTAAATATAGTACTAATTTATCCTTATGGAGATTCGCTAAGCTCATTATCTTCTTTATCAAATAATTTCCCAAAATGAATCATCAATTCTATCATCCCAATTAGTGTCCTCTATCTAGGGATCCGAATACTAAAATAGTACCTTATATCAACTCAAAGCTTCAATGTCCTGGTATGATACCTGATGAAAACCCATTTTTGAAACTCACATGAAGAACACCACTTAGTCAACTTATAGGGTGATATTACCTACAAGATATCTCGATTTCCTATTCAATTTAGTAGCAAGAATTCAATCAATCTCCCTTAGAGAATAAACTTATAGCACATAAGGCAAATATATGTCAGCTTCTATAAGGACTCGTACTCACGATATCTTATAAACCATATAATCCCACTTAGACTATTACTTTCACTACTAGTTTCATATATCGAATCTTCACCATGAGACACCAATGTATAATTTTCACGCAAATTATACAACCATAAACCACTCTTAATTAGGCCATATACCTAACCTCAACTAAGAGTTCACAAATTCATTTACCACCGTACATGAGATAATTTAAGTGTCCTTTACTCAAATATGACACATAACCCAAATAACCTTCACATTCCTTAGGCCTTACTTTTGACATTTACGCATACATGACATAATAGCAAATAATGACTTATCTGCCTCAACCACACACGGAGGCAAGTCAAACATAGATAAGGAGACTCGTTTCTTGCGACAGTCCTCCCCAAACACAACAACTACTCAATCAATTCAGGTCAATATAACAATAATTCACGGATTGGTATATCTACCATATCCAACGGCAATTCATGCCCACTTAATCACAACTACCATGCTAATCAAGGATGATTCGAGGTACTCTCCCATCGGAGTAGAACCTCCAGTTCATAAGGCAACTCTCGGGCCATTTATGCAAATAAAAATGAAATGTAGTGCCACATGAGAACGAATGAACGGGAATTCATAAAAGTATGAATCCTAACTCCGGAGACAGGTAATATACCTCAAATGATTGTGGAGGAATCTATCTCTCCATATTGCTCACATTTCCTTGATCCTTTGGTTGGTCCTTATTATTTTCTGTCATTGAACAAACTCTTGCATTAAACACTCGACGTAAGTTATCGCGCACTCTCACTCAGCTAGACTCTACCCGAGAACTCTAACCGAGCTCTGATACCAACTGTGAGGACCCCGACCAGGAACCTACACGTGTCCCGAGCTGGAGTATCCTTAAACTAACCCAAATTACCTAAACTTTTTAAAAACTTTTATTTAACTTTCAAACATAAACATAACCATTTTAAAATAACTCTACTCCTTTCCACATTGGAGGAAGAGTTGACCAACCTTGAAAGTAATAAACGACTTTAGTTACAAAAAGATGTCGAATATAAAATAGAATTAGAGTTTATGAATACAACCCTTTAAAAGAATTATACCAACATACACTTCTTATGCCAACCTAATCATACCCCGACAATTCCCAAAATTTTACTTCCAAACTCCTCACCGCCCTTACTTGGCCGGTCCGCCTGTCTCGGAATCTAAAAACATTAAAGGAAGAGGGGTGAGAATAAATCTCAGCAAGCTATTATGAATGCAGCAATATGCCAAATAAGATGCAACACATAACAAGTTGCACATAACACATTGGAAAAGCTGTAAACACCTTACATTACCTTGGTTTACCTTTTCCCGTCTGAACAGTAGTCGTACAACATTGGGTATAATAATACTCCAATCTTACAGTGAGCTGCTTAAGCATTACTCACATCTTATAAGACCCGTTTTTCAGGGAACCAAATAAGATAGTAGCAACTCTGTAAGGCTTTTGGCTCAATACAGATGCTATACCCCATCCTGTGGCCACAGGAGGGGACGGCCACAGGTATAACATAATCCGATCACATTAGGTCACACTTCCATAATTGATCGTATTATGTTATACCCCCAATATCAGCTGATTAAACACATTATCAAGCACATAATAGTTACTTGAAATATAATCCACAAACGGGATAAGTAACATAGCCACATGGTAAAATATACTCATGTACAACAAATCTCATAGTGCAACATTTATATAATACACTAAGCATAAATAAGCAATATAGTCACATGGTAAAATATACTCATGTTCAACCAATAATCATAGTGCAACATTTATATAATACACTAAGCATAATACAATCCATGAATATGTACTCAAGTATGATAACCAAGCATCAATAATTATCCCTACTTAGACAATATTCAATAATACATGATCTCTACAAGGACCCAAGTTCACTTTACCAAATGGAAGTCACAATTAATAAGTGTCCAAACAAGGTTGTCGAACAATTTCTGAGTCGTATTTAAAGTGCTTCCTTAGTTCCATTTAAACCCAATTAAGGTGCTCTTAAGTGTTCTAATATAACTTAAGTTTAAAGGTTTATTTCATATCCGATTTGGATTAGGTTCCACTAATTCATAAGGGTTAGGAATCACATCACTAGATTGTTGGTGAAAATCAGCAAGAAAAGTATCTAAGGAGGATCTCGGCACCACGGGCGATCACGCCATGCCACTTGGGCGACCGCCCAAGTGGTTCCCAAAATTTACCCAAGTTGCTGCCTAGATGGGCGGCCGCTCACCTCCACTTGGGCGACCGCCCATGACCCCTGCCCAGCAATTTTAACTTCCAAACCCTTGGTCACTTAGGTTCTTTTCCTTTTTTAATTCTTCCTAACTTCCAAAATTTTCCAAAGGAATTTCCTCATTTCATAACCTTATCCCAAATCCTTTAAACCCAAAATAACATAATCCTAGATTATTTTCCACAAGATTTCCAACCCATTTATTTCAACTCATTTCAAGTTAATTCTCTAAAATTAACTCAACCCATTTCTTACATTCTAAATCACTTCTAAGAACAAAAGCATCATTTTATTTCATTTATCAATTCTCCAACTTCAAGAGAGTTCCCAATCATTTAAACAACCATTCTTCATAACAAGAACAACCATAAAGAGTCCATGAACATTTAATGAAAGGAAGGGTCATAATAACTCACCTAGCAAATATGGAATGGAATGAAGATCTTCTTAGCTTGATGAGCTCCTCTCTTCACCTCGAACACAAAAGTACTCTCGGATTGAAAAATGATGAAGGATTGAACTTGGTAGGAGCTTGAGAAGGGGTGGGTTTCTCAAATGGATTTCCATGGAAATTGAGAGAGAAAGGGAAGGAGAATAATGAGGAGGATGATGGAGTGTAAAAAATGATAAAGGGAGTAGGGGGGGCCGGATCAATAAAGGGGAGAGTGAGGGAAAAAGGGAGAAAGGTATGGTGAGGGAACACATGGAGAGGTATGGGGGGAGTAAGACTTTTGGCCCCCCATGGAAAATATCTAAGGCTTCTATCATTTTAAAACTAACCCTTCTCTTTAAATATTTATTCTACCCATTTTAACCTCCTCTTACTATTTATCTATTTTCTATTTTTATTATTCCCCATGGTTCTTTATTTAATTTCCAATTAACTCCTAAGAGATTCCAAATTACTTCTTACCCAACTTATCTTAAAATAAGAATTTAGAGACATAAATGAACACATAGATTTAACATAAATATTAAAAGCATATAACATGATATTGTAAGAACATGGATTAATGTAACATATAAATACTTAATAATATAATGATCAATATTATAATATATGGTAAAAAGTATAGAACTCTAAATAATATGTAGAATTCCATAATATAAGTATACCATTAAATGATGGGCATAATGGTAATATCTTATATATCAATAGGTGTAGTCCCTAAATGAAGTGCCCCTTGGATTCCTATATAAAGGCCTATCCATCAAGCCTATGGATCACTAGTTATTTTTCATTCTCATTCAGTCAAAATTCTTCCTAAGTACTTGAAGAACAAAGAGACTAAAAAGGCACTCATCATTTAGAAGATCTACTCTTCCTAAATCAAAGACTATCTTCATATCTTCATCAAGAACAAGAACAAGAACAATTATGGAATCTCAAGGTATACGCTTCCGTCTTCGTCTTCTTCTTCTTCTTCTCTTCTTAATCTAGTTATGAGTCGGTTCATGGTTTGATGGATCATTTTTGTTCCAACAATTGGTATCAGAGCCTGCTCATATACTAGATTGAGTTTGAAATTCTTATAAAGCCTTATGCTTTAATTCTTGTATGATTTCATTTAGTTTTTGTTCTTGTTCATGATACTCATCTTGTCTAAGAGTATTATATTCATAAACTTCATTCTATTTCTGATTTTGGTTTACTCAAGGCTTTCAATTCTTAATGTAAGATTATCCTATTTTGGACATAGCCACCATCATTTGATGCGTTGTGAGTTTGTTCAAATGTATAGCCACACATTTAAAAATGTGATGTGAGTATAAGGATCTACTTGCTTTGGTTGAATAATTATTCACCATTAAGTTAAGAATTGATAGTCTAAAGGGTATTGGATGTTATGTCTCGTTGTCCTGGCAAAGGGCCCGGCGCCCTCCGAAATGAATATTGATGGGTTAAGCGAAATGGAAATTATAAACATAACAAAAGAAATGATAATTGTAGGAAATATCTATAAAACAACAAATATTACAGAAAGACAAGCCGTAGAAAATATAATTCTAGGATTTGCAGGTCAATTACTGACCTGGTGGGATAAATTATTAGGAAATGAAATAAAAACACATTTTAAATGCGATAATAAAAAACGAACAAGGACAACCATTAATAGATGAAAACGGAAATCCTGCACAAGCACAATTAATAAATCTAATATTCAATATTACAACCTATTTCATAGGAGATATATATTTATATACAGAAAGAAATTCGGAAATATTACAAAATCTAAAATGTAGAAAATTAGAACAATTTAAATGGTATAAGGAAAACTTCGTAAAGAGAGTTTTTAATCTTGCAGACCCAAATAACTACCTCTGGAAAGAAAAATTTATTACTGACCTACCAGGATTATTTTCAGAAAAAGTAAAAGGTATGGTATGACTCTCTTTATTTGGTTCAAAACTGTTCATAAAAGGGTTCAAAACTGTTCATAAAAGGGTGTTAAAAATGGTGACTTTTCGTCAAATCTGGGCACTGGGCACATGGGCGGTCGCCCATCTTGATCTGGGCGGTCGCCCATGTGTACAGCAACTTCAATGCCTGTGAAATGCAGCTTGGGCGGTCGCCCATCTTGACCTGGGCGGTCGCCCATGTGTACAGCGACTTCAAAATTTGTGGAATTGAAGCTTGGGCGGTCGCCCACCTTGACCTGCGCGGCCGCCCATGTGTGCAGAAGCTTCAATGTTTATAGAACTGCAATTTTTTGGTCATTCATACCCTTTTGGTCTTTTGTGATAATTTGTTAGTAAATTATAGTATCTGGACACCAGTCGCGCTTCGGCGGTTCTTAGAGTTATCGAACATTAAGAATGGACGGGTAGAACAAAAGGATACTATCTTTTAATGATAAATTTCACTTATTTATTTACCCTTTAAATTTTCAGAAATAACCTTTAGGCCTTTTATTTCCGATTAATTATATCCTTAACATTTTTGGATATAATTAACATGCTTGTTTCCCAAAGGAGACCTTGTTGATTAAATTCAAACTTGTTAAAAGATGAATGTAAATATTGATATGTGATAACATGCTTGTTTCCCAAAGGAGACCTTGTTGTTGACTAAGTATTTACATTCATGGGGTAATAATTGAACTAAACTTTTGGTCATTTTAAATGTTGTGAACCATCCCAAAGGAAGGCGGGTGTTTAAAGTGAATTGTTTATATTCTTTATTGCCGGGGAACAAATACCTTAAATTTTAGGACATTTTTTATACTTGATCCGGCCCAAAGGAAGGCAAGTATTTAAAGTGTATTGTTTGAGCTATTTGTTTACCCTAAGATAAATCAAATTATGAGTCAATTCGCAATCCAAAGATTAGTCTTGATGTCATGTTGATTATCTTTTATTATGATGGAATTCATTTTGATATAATTAATCATTGTGTAGTTTCTTATATATGTTTTGTTTCATTCTTTTGTTCTCTTCATTCAGATTTGATCAGTGCTTCATCTGTTACTACTGCCTTAAACTCAATACCTTTGCTAACTGGGACAAACTTTAAAACTTGGAAAAACAAGATTATTATGGTCTTAGGCTGTTTGGACCTTGACCTCGCATTAAGAGAACAAGCTCCTGCCCCTCTAACTGATAAAAGCACTGCGGAAGACCGCTTGAGTTCAGAGAGGTGGAAGCGTTCTAATCGCGTTAGCCTAAGCATTATAAAGAATGCAGTCCCGGAGACATTTTTGAACAATGTCTCCAAGGATAATGGAGCTAAAGGCTTTTTGGATGCCCTAGAGGAACGCTTTGCAAAAAGCGATAAATCGGAAACAAGTGCTACCTTAAGGAAGCTTGTTTCCATGAGGTATAAGGGCACTTGGAAGCATAAGGGAATATATAATGGAAATGTTTCATCTATCTTCTAAATTAAAGGCACTCAAGTTAGACCTTTCGGAAGACTTGCTTGTGCATTTGGCTTTAATTTCTCTTCCTCATCAATTCGGTCATTTTGAAACGACCTATAACTGTCAAAAGGACAAGTGGAATATCAATGAATTGATTTCACATGTGACAGAGGAAGAGGATAGATTGAAACAATCTAAACCCGAAAGTGCTCATTATGCATCTACCTCTTCTCGTGGGATAAAGAGAAAAGGTAAGGAGATTGCGGTTGCATCAAAGAAGCCTAAGGGATCATCAAATGATCAAAAGGTGAAAAAGTGCTTCTTTTGCAAGGACCCCACTCACATGAAGCCCGACTGCCCTAAGTATCGCCAATGGCGAATTAAGAAAGGTATGTCATTTAGCTTTGTTTGTACTGAAGCTAATTTAGTTTCAATTCCTTCGTATACATGGTGGTTAGACTCCGGTGCAACTACTCACATAAGTTCATGTATGCAGGGTTGCTTGAACTACCGAACGCCCAATAAAGGTGAAAGATTCATCTACATGGGAGCCGGAAAGCCGGTAGAGGTGGAGGGCATAGGGACTTTTAGATTATCTCTTAGTACGGATATTATTTAGTTTTGAATAATGTATTTATTATTCCATCCTTTAGACGGAATTTAATTTCCGTCACTACATTAGATCGGGAAGGTTATTCCTGTATCTTCGGTAATAATAAATGCAATTTATATTTTGATTCAAAGCTTTTTGGTACTAGTTCTTTATCTTACATTGATAATCTATATTTACTTGACACAGTCAATTCATTAAATGAGTCCCAAAATAATGAAACTAACTCTCGAGGCACAAAACGAAAGTTTTCAAGTAAAAACTCTTATACTTTGTGGCATAGGCGTTTGGGTCATATCTCCAAAAGGAGAATTGACAAGCTTGTGTCCGAGGGAATATTACATAAGCTTGATACTCCGGAAAATAACTTTTGTATTGAATGCCTTAAAGGAAAATTCACGAATAGTACAAACAAAAATGAATCCTTGAGAGCTACAAAAGTCTTAGAACTAATTCATACGGACATATGTGGACCGTTCCCTACCCCTTCATGGAACGGACAAACATATTTTATTACGTTCATAGATGACTTCTCTCGTTATGGATACATTTATTTACTTCATGAAAAGTCTCAATCATTGGACGTTTTCAAGTCTTTTAAAGCCGAAGTTGAAAATCAACTTGAAAAGACTATTAAGAACGTTAGATCCGATCGTGGTGGTGAATACTACGGTAGGAATGACGGTTCGGGAGAACAACGTCCGGGTCCTTTTGCTCGCTATTTGGAAGAGTGTGGGATTGTCCCTCACTACACCATGCCGGGGACACCTAGCATGAATGGTGTAGCCGAGAGACGTAATAGAACCCTTAAGGATATGGTAAGAAGTATGGTTTCTTGTACTTCTTTACCTCACTCATTATGTGGTGATGCTTTAAAAACCGCAACCTACCTACTTAATAGAGCTCCTTCAAAAGCCACTAACAAAACCCCTTATGAATTATGGACCGAAAAGAAACCGTCCCTAAATCATCTTCATGTTTGGGGTTGTCCAGCCGAAGCTAGGCCTTATAAACCTAACGAAGGAAAGTTGGACGCTAAGACAGTTAGTAGTTATTTTGTAGGGTATTCTCAAAGATCTAGGGGATATAAATTCTATGACCCTAAAACTAGAACCTTTTTCGAGACGGAAAATGCTAGGTTCTTTGAGGATGTTGAATTTAGAGGGAAAAATTTGAATAGTAATTTTGAATTTGAAGAAATGGAAGAGGAATTCGTTTCTATACCTCTTCCTATAGTTCCTATCGAAAATCAAGCGATTGTGCTGAAATTCGACAAGAACATATAATTCAAAATGACGTTAATTCTCCTATTAATGAACAACATGAAAATGTTGATGAGGAAATTCAACACCCTCAAAATCAAGAAGAACCGGTGCCCTTAAGAAGATCTAATAGAGCAAGAAGGAGTGCTATACCGGATTATTATGATGTGTATCTTGCCGAGAATGAGGAACCGTTAGGTTTAGTGGGAGATGAGCCAATCACCTTCCATGAAGCCATTAGTGGTCCAAATTCTCATAAATGGATTGATGTCATAAATGAAGAGTTAAAATCCATGAATGATAATGACGTTTGGGATCTTGTCTCATTACCTAAGAATGTGAAACCCATCGGATGTAAATGGATCTTTAAGACCAAAAGGGATTCAAAAGGTAATGTGGAAAGACATAAGGCGCGTCTTGTCGCTAAAGGATTTACTCAAAAAGAAGGCATTGATTACAAAGAAACATTTTCACCGGTATCCTCTAAAAATGCCTTTAGAATCATTATGGCTTTAGTGGCACATTTTGACCTCGAGCTTCATCAAATGGATGTAAAGACAGCTTTTCTCAATGGTGACATTGAGGAAACTATCTATATGAAGAAACCAGAAATGGTGACTGATTCGGATCAAACTAGTCAACTAGTTTGTAAACTTAAGAAATCCATTTATGGGCTCAAGCAAGCATCTCGTCAATGGTACTTAAAATTCAACCAAGTTATTCTTTCATTTGGCTTTGAAATGAATCTTGGTGAAGATTGTGTGTACCATAAGTTCAGTGGGAGTAGGTTTATATTTTTGGTCTTATATGTGGATGACATTTTACTTGCTAGTAATGATAAGGACCTTCTTAAGGAAACCAAGAAATTTCTCTCAAACAAATTTGAGATGAAAGATCTTGGAGAAGCTTCTTTTGTATTAGGAATCCAAATACATCGTGATCGCTCACGAGGTATGTTAGGATTATCACAAAAGAGCTATATAGAGAAGGTATTACAAAGGTTTAGCATGGAAAATTGTAAACCACATGACACCCCGGTCTCTAAGGGAGATAAGTTCAGTCTAAATCAATGTCCTAAAAATAATCTTGAATCCAAGTATATGGAAAATATCCCTTACGCATCGGCAGTAGGAAGCCTAATGTATACTCAAGTCTGTACTCGCCCAGATCTTGCCTTTATTGTTGGCATGCTTGGGCGATATCAAAGAAATCCGGGAAGAGAACATTGGGTCGCAGCCAAAAGAGTGATGAGATACTTACAAAACACGAAGAACTACATGCTTACATATACAAAGTCGGATCATCTTGAGATCATTGGTTTTTCCGATTCTGACTTTGCTGGATGCCAAGATAGTCGCAAATCGACATCGGGTTATTGTAAGTGCTCCAATTTGAGCTTGTTAGAATTTTCGTTATAAAATTAACGAAAGTTATAACAATTACTAACATTCCTAACAATCCTAACTTTCCTAACAAAGTGAGGGTAAAATGGGCATTGTTATTTAAGGTTAAACCTTAAAAAGAATCTCAAAAAAGAAAAACAAATGAAGAAAACCAAATATAGCAATGCTGGAAACAAAAACTGGCTGGTCAATTTGAATTTTGAAAAAGATTATTCTTCTTGTCCAAAGCTGAAGCTGCATTTAATGAACAGTGCACGCTGCCTGATCCTATCCGCGCGGACAAGTATGTAATTTTCAGAGGGCTATAAATTGAGCCCTCCAGTCACAAAAATAGGGGAGGAAGAACACAAATGCAACGAACCTCTGGCGAAATATAGAGAGAAAACAGTGAGAATTCTCAAGAATTGTCACCTTTTTCTCTCCAATCTTTCCCAACTCATACTCATCCACTCACTCTCATATTAAAGCCCTAAACACTCATACACTCAAGCCAAACACTCAAGAACACAAGGAAGATTGGTAAACCCTCCTCTTCCTAACCCCAAATCTCATCCATGCATGCATCTTCAAACTACAAAATGTAGTTCTTTCATCTTTTTTCTCTAGATCTAAGAAGATCACCATGGAAGACCATCTCCATGGATGATCTTCTACAAAGATCAACATTATTTTCAAAGCTTTTCTTTCTTACTTGCAAAAATGCACTTTCAAAACCCTAAAAAACCATTTTCAAGCACTAAATCTTGATTTCAAAGGGTAAAATCCCCCTCCCCAAGCAAATGAAATGCTTAGTCCTAATGTACCCCAAGGATGGTTTGGTATAGTTGATTCACCACTAAAATGTCTAGTGATCACTAACCAAAACCTAGGGAAATGGGGACAAGCATGGATGCAAAACCCCCCTTAAAATCATATTTTCTTTCTTGAGAAGTTGCTGTCCAGTAGCAATTTTCTCAAACCTCAGTCCATGGTCTTAATTTTTGGACACAGATGAACTTGGAATTTGGTGTTGACTACAAAACACTTTTTGTAGCCAACATCCAGAGCTTTCCAGAAATATTTTTACCTTATTTTTTGGGTGAGTAAAACTCCTCTTTTCAATTTTTCTTTCAGAGGCTAGTTCATCAGTTTCTGGGAATCCAGATCTCATATCTGAGGTTTCCAGAAGGTTTTGACCCCTCAAATCTTCTCCAAAATGGAAATTTCTTTCACACAAAGTTTATTCAAGGAGTCTAGAGAAACTTTCATTCTCTGAGTTCATCCAGATTATGAAGTTTTAGGACCCTTGAATCCATTTCAAAATCAGGTGTCTGCTGCCATTTTCTTCTGGCAGAAGTGACTTCTCAACTTCAAAGGGTTTTTTGAGTACCAAATCTCAAACCAAAAATTCTCCAAAAAATCATGGGATCAGTTTAAAGCCTTAAAAAGACATCCCAATTTTTACTTTTTCCAGTTTCAACTTATTTTGGCCAAAACACACACACACACACACACAAATGATTTTCAGCTTGGAAGACTCGTTTTACGAGGCGCGTCGGGTGCACACTAACGTCCTTCCCGACGCGTAACATGACCTCCGAACCTAAATCTCTGATCTCGGGCTTTTTCAAAGTTTTGGCCCTTCAAAATTAAAATGGCGTGGCGACTCCGTTTTTCCGATTTTATTTGGTTTTTCAAAGAAACGCAAAAATCGAATTTTTCCCGCGAAAAGGCAACACATCGTTACGGTGGCGACTACTGGGACTAAGCTTTTTAATAAAAAATGGTATTCGGTATATTGGTGGAAACCACTAAATTTCCCGTTATCGCCTCCTAACACGAGTCGGGGATAAATTGTGGTCTAACAATCCCACGTACCGGTATCACCGTTTTCAAAAAAAAAAAAAGCTTTTGAGGGTCAAGCTTCCGTCCCGGTTTCGAAAATCATTTTTGTGTGTGTGTTGATTTTTGCACAGTTTTCATGTTGTTTTGGCCGCCTCGGAGAAAGTCAAAATTTTTGACTGTCGGAATAATGTCCCTAACTGTCGGAATTTTCATGCTTACGTGCTTATGTGCTCATAAAAAAAAAATTTCAAAAAAAAAAAGATTTTCAAAAAAAAAGAAAATTTTCAAAAAAAAAATCATGCATCATATTTTTAAGACACATAAAAAATTTCTATTTTACTCAAAAAAAGAAGATAGACTGCTTGCACACTACGCGCACGTGACCGTACACTGCACACTACGTCCTTAACCCGGGAAATCCTTGTCGCGGTCCGTTTGGTCTTATTACGCCTCTCGGATGAGCACGGACTACCCAAACATCCCATGGAGCCTCGTGTCGACCATGCACTTGTCCGTGACACACTTTGTCCGAGACCCGGTTGGTTTTTAGTCTCGGGTCCGTGTCATGCCCCGTCCGTGTATAGACCTTTCCTTTCAAGCCTTTGTCGGCATACCGACTCAATATCTCTCGGGTCCCTAATCGCCGCTAATCGGCCGAAGTTACGCCGGTTTTCCGCCGCGGACTTTGACCAAGATATTGACCGGCGCCTTGACTTCGGCTCTGATCGGCACAAATTATACACCGACTCCCAAAGATTGACACCGAGTCATCAAGGATTAACGGTTATTCCATACCTAATTACGGCTTAAGCGACGACAAGTCAAGATCAATAGCGGACATTTATCGGTCAAATCATGCCGACTTTTCGTCGAGCCCTCGGACACGATCTTGACTTTAACGTCGGCTACGTCCGTAATTTACATCGAATGCTCGTTAAGACTCGATTACCCGCCGACTTCTAGGATCATTTTCTTTCGGTCGGTGGGACCCGCTTGCCCTATAGGACCCTCGCCCGGGCCGTCCACCCCGGGAGGTCGAAATACGAGGTGGAATACGAGGGGCTTATAGACGTAGTGACGGGGCCCACCGATCCGGGGAATCGAGTAGTTTGCGAAAAGAAGAGCAATCTTTTCCAACCGATTAGGTTAATAAAACATGTTTTAAGTAAACGTGAACAAATAACCGCATGTTGCATGAGCCTAAAGTCCAAACACCTACCCTCCTTCCATTCCCGGACATCTCGAACCTTCATGTCCTTTCCCCGCAGCCTCCGCACAAAGCTTGGTTTCGGGCACCGGTCACCGTTTGATCAGTTGGGAAGAGTCAAGCGCATCGTCGGCTTCGCCGTTTGTTCCAACTCGGGTTTCGAATGTCTGCATCGGCCGGTAATGATGGGGATAACGTCACTCCGCCTCCCGGGACCCCTCGGACAGCAACAAAGTGGAATCGGTTAGCGTAACGTATGAGGTTACGACGGGAAGCACGGCTAAACGGCCTTATGGAGGCTATTAAGAGTCACGGTCTGGCCGCCGCCTCAATCCGGATGGCACCTTCACCGTGGAAGAAGACGAGGATGCCAACCCCACTCTCGCCGCCCGATTACACCAGGATGCCGCCACCCACCTCCTATGGTGCCACTACCGTAACCCATGCTCCTCGATTTTCGGGTCGGCCGGCTCCCAACCACGAGACCACCGGATCCATGCAGCCCGACGGCACAAATCGGTGGGGGCAAAATCGGTGCGGAATGTCTTCTCATGGTTTGGGGCTATCTCGGAATGCCACGGCGATCGGGATCCTCCTCAGTTCGGAACCGATCAATCCGGACCTTCACAAAGAACGGCCGCGGTTCGAATGCCGCCACAACTTGGTTCTGGACTCAACAGCCAGGAGCCTCCTCGGCAGTACTAGTTGTTTGCTCCTCACACAAATCCATTCCTCACTCGGACTTCTATGGGTTACCAAGCCTCCATCCCGTGTCATCCGAATCACCAGGACCGCAGTACCCCGGGTTACACACCTTCACCACAAGCAGCCCATGCAATTCAACAATCCGGGACGGCGGCCCGCACTCAAGCCTACTTCATACGGGCCCCACTCGAAATCCAAGTTATCCGGCTACATCGGGGCTGCCCCCACCTACTTTGCCGGTTGAAAATCCACAACAAGCCGCAAGGTTCTACCCTTTTGCTCGGGCTCCTACTCATGCTCCCCAGGTAACTCGGCCGGGACGGAGTTTTCACCTACGTCCGGACCGGCCGTTCCCTCCACCCGGTGCCTCCGGTGGTAGCTCCTCTCTCTAGCTCGGCCACTAGCTTGAATGCCATGGTTCCGCCACAAGACCCTCATCCGGCCTCGGTTCATGGAACAACACAAGGAAATGAAAGCGCAGATTGCTGAACCGACCGCCAAAGTCCGCTTCCGCCTACTGCACCCGGACTCCATTGTTCCCCGCCCCACAAATTCGTGATGCCAAATCTTGGATCTCTTTGATGGAACCGCATGTCCGAAAACCCATTTGGACACGTATACCTTGGCGATGAAAGCCAAAGGATGTACCAATCGCCAGCTGGGCCGACTATTTCGCCTTATCCTTGAAGTCCAGTGCCTTAAAGTGGTTCTTCCGTTTGAAACCCCAAGCCGTGGCCACATGGGACCAAATCACCAATGCCTTCACGTAAAAATATAAGGCCAACTTGGAATGGGAAACAAATAGGGTTGACCTACAAACAACAAAGCGGCCCCGATGAGAATGTTGGGGACTTTTACAAGCGGTGGAATCTCGAAACTCGGTGAAATGGCCATCCCTCCTTCCGAAGAGGAACAACCGGACATCTTCCGGTCATGCTTGAAACCACATCTCGAGAGCCTCCTCGCCACTTCCCATACTCGGACTTACGGGCCATGGTTAACTCTGCAGGCTAAGTTTGAAAAGGCCTACAATCCGCAACCGGCCGCCGCACCTCGCCTACGTATATCGGGCTCCTCCCGCAAACACCGCCCAAGCTCCCGCTAAAGGCAAAGAAATGATTAACTATGCGGGACGGGAATGTAATAACACGACTCCTTTTGCTCCCAAGAAACCGGCCGAGCCTGCATCCGCGGGTCATAAATCTCGAAAACTTTGGAATGCCCCTGAATGACATCTTTAGGGACTGGTGAAAGAAGGCTTGCTGCGGCCTTTGGAGAATTTCCAACCCGAAATCCGAATGCTCCCGTGGATACTACAAAGTATTGTGCCTTTCATCAAGCTCACGGACATCGGCGACAGTGCTTTACTCTGAAAAAGGCAATTCCGGGGGCTAATAGAGCAAGGAAAGTTGGAAGGCCCCGAGGGCCCAACACGATCAAAAAATCCGGCTTGCCACGGAACCATAATCGAGTGAATATGATTGAATGCGGAGAATCTTCACACGCCCGGGAAGATGCCGATGAAGGTCCCCAAATACCCGTGGCAAGCCTCGTCGAGGATCCCGATTCGGATTCCCCTCGGCCTCGAGGATATCGAACGAATCGACCCATCTTGGTCTCATGTCGTAGACTCCTTGCAAGAATACGAGGCCCGCTATTTTTCGGGTGAAGGGAAGGCCGATACCGAAGAAGCTGGGGCTGTTCCGCTCAGAACATGAAAGAACTATTTATACAAGATGGTTAGAGCAGTCAAGAAAGATTGAGCAAGAAAGTTTCCGTGAGCACTGTCTTGGGGCTTATCGTGCAAAGAGGCCGAAGAGCATCTGGAGCTAGTACACTTCTGCAAATTGGCTTTGGGAGAGCCCGAATATGATCCCGAGAACAGTGAAGAATCGGAAGAGGAGGATTCCTTCTATATCCTACCTGGCATCAAATATGTGCCGCCCCCTCTCACTCTTCCCCCGCAATTTCTGGGAGGAGAAGGCTGAATCGCGATTACCATCACTTCCGGAATGGGAGCATATGACAACCTGCGCCGCACGCACCCCTCTTCCCCTAACAGTTTGACCGTCGCTCTCTCTCGGTGATATCCCCGTGGTATGGGAAGACGATTCGATGATGACGATGACGATGATGATGACGAGAGCGAAGAGTCGGCGAGGCCCCAGACCAGGAGATCAATGCGGAACAATCATGCCCGAATTGAACCCCGTGGGAGCAAGCCACAATGGTTGGTTGTCACCAAGCGACAATGAAGGACCGCCGAAAGTGCGGATCGATTCCAATGGAGACAGACCCCTACGAGGTATCACTCGTAAGATGCATTTGTGACGATGCCCAGGATACTCCGAGAGGATGAGGAACAGCAAAGCCCGCGCCCAGATCCGTACATATCCGAAATCCTAGAACACAACGTTCCTTATAAGAACCTGAATGGTGAATGGAGAGGGTTTATTGAAGCAGCGGTCGAAAATGGAGGGTTTTCGGCCACCGGAAGATGAAGAATTCGTAAACGTTATTGGATCTTTTTCTTCTTTCCCACGAACGGATGGCGTAACAACCGTAAGGGTCACGCGCCCGAGCCGCTCGAGCGCGGCGAATGCCCTGCAATCACGAAAAGGGTTATCGATGCGAACGTCTCCCCGGTGGCCTTCATACCTATGAGCCCACATGACGCCTTTCTAATTGCTACAGGGCCCGACAATGGACCCCGGGTGCTCCTTATTTGGACACAGATCTATCGAGCCGCTACCTCAAGCTCTGAAGGGGAACGTTGCCTATCCTTCACCTGTGGCCGCCTCTACTCGCAAGCCGAAAGAAAAAGGATATACGATGAAATGGAGGCTGACAGCCACAACCCTGTGGGCCATCCAAGGGATGAAATCGAAAAGCCGCCAAGTCCCGACAATAGCGACTCTTGTTGCATGATGACAATGAGCAAGGCCGGCCATGAGAGTGAATCAGAGGACGCCCTAGCTCTGTGGGCCATCCAGGGGGCAACAACACAACCCCAGACTCAGAAGCCGGTAACTTGGGAAGCAGTTATAAGGGCCGCCCAGGAAGAGGCCAATACAGCTCAAGCTCAGCCCCGCACCGTTGCCAGGCTCCGTCAGAACCAATGGCCAATAGCCAAAAGGGCTCCCCCGTTAACGTTGGCAGCGTTGAAGAAATCTAGTCAAGAGACGACTGATGAGGAAGTTAATCTGTTAACCCGATCTGGGCAGATCTTCCAAGGAAATCCCAAGGCAGACAAGAAGGCCACAGATCAAGCACCAAAAGAAGATCGCCGCCCCTATGCTAAGACAGCTGAAACTCCAGGACCACGAAAAAGAGGATCCCGTGCTCACTCGGTTGGAAGCAAACACGAGGCTTGACATTTCCCTACGGTCTCTACTCACTTCGTCTTATCCCCATAAAGAGTGAAGCTGGAAGAAAGCCTGGCTCGCACTCTCGTGCCTATTGATGCTACTCCCGATGATGTGGTACGGTGATTGGAAACATCCACTACGGGAACATAATCACTTTCGCGAGATCTCGACCTCCCTCAATTTGGGGCTGATCATAATGAGCCTCTCTTCATCACAGTCCAGCTGGATGAACGACGCCTCCCTCGGGTCCTGGTTGATAATGGGTCCGGAATGAACATTCTTCCGGCAAAGATCATGAGCTTGCTTGATATCAAGACTACGGACTTGAAGCCTTCTTCTCTCACAGTCAAAGCTTACGACTCAACATCCCGAGCAGTCCTCGGAGTTGCTACTTTAGACCTCTGGTTTGGACAGAAATTGATACCTGTGGAATTCCAGGTTATCGACATCCCGATTACTTTCAATGCCTTATTGGGAAGACCTTGGCTGCACCAAGTCAAAGGGGTCGCCTCAAGCCTCCACCAGTGTGTGAAATTCGTCTCGAATGGGGATCTGACGACCATTTACGGAGATTTAGTCACTTTAGAGGGCACAGATACAGGCGGAATACCTATTCTGGAAATCAAACATGACGAGGAAGGTCACATGCTAACGGGCTTCACGGTCGAGCCTCCCAAGGCCCAAGTGTGCAACATAGATCTGACGGTCACTCGGGATAAAATCCCACCGGTCTTGAAAATGATGAGAAAAATGAGCTATCTACCTGGCCTCGGTGCAGGAAGCGCCAACAAGGAACTTTCAAACTCATCGAAGTGAAAGGACAGAATACTCGCCACGGCACAGGATATGAGGCCTCCCCAGTGGACACTGCAAAGGGAAAGAGATTTGAAGGCCGCCACGGGGAAAGATCCCGGTTGACAATCCCTAAATCTCTCCCCTTCAGTCCTAATTTGGGCGACTACTTTGTAAAGGGTCCCACACAACCAGGAAACATCACAGAGCCCACTCCTACGGAAGGATGGCTAAAGCTACAGGATAGCCTCAACAAGTTCAGGGGAACCAAGGCTAACCCGGTCCGTAGAATGTTCCTGGACCTACCCAAGATACCTGGGGCTACCACTACCATGAAGAGTGAGTATACCTTCGTAAGCGTGCCTGACCTCCGGTGGAACAGCTTCGAGAAGCTCACAACCACTATTCCTACTTTTGCCCGGGAGACCCGAAACCCGAGTTCGAATTGACAAGCCAAAAGCCAAGGCCACGGAATTTCCCTCGGATGATTGGGATGGTCTCGGTTATGCGGCAATTGTTCGAAGAAGAAGTCCAGGTGCCAGACCTGATTGATCTCGGCTCAGTCCAAGAGATGATAGCAGCAATTGAGAAAGGAAAACAAAAACAGCACAGTTCCCGAGTCATGAGGCCACCAATAGCGATGCCGCTAAAGAATTGGGAAACTTTCTCAGACCTATCCGCGACCAAGGAGGAAATGATCACCAAGCTTGGATTGGTCCCCCGCCCCTTTGTGTCAATCTAGGACAAGTCCTCCCAGTCTCTCTTTGTTAAGATCGAGTCTCTAGGGTCGTCCGATGGCCTTACGCCTGAAGACCACGAGTCTGTAGCAAGCACTGTATTCCCTTTCGTTTTTCAATGAAATGACGAACCTTTCTGAGTATCCCTTGATTGCCACTTTAACTAATGATGAATTAAGTAATAAAAAATTTTTTTAATAATAATTCATTAGATAAAGAAGCAGACACATTAAACAAAAAAAAAATCAAACAACAAAAAAAAAAAATCTTTAAGCAGGTTGTCCGGGAAGAGGAAAATCGAGCCCAAGCTGCCGAGGAGATTTTGACAAGTGTGAATTTGGGAACTGCGGAAGAGCCTAAAGAAATGCAGATTGGTGATTTCCTGCAAAGTCCTGCAAAATCCTCAATTCAAAGAAAGTCGCCCTCTTCATCAAAGAAAACATCATGTGCCGATACGGGTTGCCGGCCGAAATCATTTCAGATAATGGATCCCACTTCGAAGGGGAATGTGAAAAATTGCTGGCGGAATTCCGAATAACCCGTCACAAGTCATCACCCTACAGGCCCCAAACCAACGGAGCCGTCGAAGCAGCAAACAAGACTCTGGAAAATATCATCCGGAAAATGGCTGTCCAAGGTAGAGATTGGCCCGAGAAGTTACACCTGGCACTCTGGGGCTACAGAACATCGGTCGAGAACGGCAACGGGAAACACCTTTTGCCCTCACATACGGAATGGAAGCCGTACTCCCAATCGAGCTGGAAATACCCTCGCTCCGTATACTGCTGGAAAGCCAAATCAACGAGGTCGAATGGCTCCAGAGTCGCCATGATGAACTGGCCCTACTGGACGAACGCCGACTGAAGGCCATGGAACACATCCGGGCCTACCAAGGAAGAATGGCCAGAGCCTTCGACAAGAAAGTAAAGCATCGGGAGATCCGAGAAGGTGATCTCGTTCTAAAAGAAAAGCCCCCGGTCCGTATCAACCCTCTCGGCAAATGGGAGCCTGTATGGGTCGGGCCGTATGTAGTCCAGAAGATCTTCTCCGGAGGCGCCATGCAACTTGCAGACCTCGACGGGAATCCCTTTGTACACCCAGTGAATGGTGACAAGCTGCGCAGATACTACGCGTAAAAAAAAAAAAACAACAAAAAAAAAAAAAAAAAAAAAAAAAAAACCAAGAAAAAAAAAGAGTGCTAAAAGAGTAATACCCAACTAGGTTAGAAACCCGAAAAGGGCGGCCTAGGTAAAAAACAGGGTTGCACCAAAAAAAAAAAGAACAACAAAACAAAAAAAAAAGAGTGCTAAAAGAGTAATACCCAACTAGGTTAGAAACCCGAAAAGGGCGGCCTAGGTAAAAAACAGGGTTGCACCAAAAAAAAAACAAAAAACAAAAAAGAGTTCACCAGGTTGAACTACGAAGACCTGAGCTCCTCAAAATGAGGGAACGTAGGCGGCGGAAACGGTTCGGTCTAAAAGCACAAATAAAAGCCATACTTTGGCATCAATACAATTGATCAGACCATGAAAGCGTCTCAAAAAAAAAAACTCTAAAGCAATTCAAATATTCATTACAAGTTAAAAGCTCTTTGATGAGTCTAAGCCCGATTCATTCCTACAACTGGCAACCTGCTAAAAGAAAACTAAGATACATAATCAAACTAATGTGTCTGTCATGGCAAGAAAGGGATACTTGGAAACCTCGGAGTCACTCCAAGCCACTGCTCGTCTTGGTCTCTCCCTTCTTCTTCCCCCTCAGAGTCTTTCTCTTTGAGGCAGGAAAAATGTCGGTATTCCTCCTACCAAGCTCTGGTATAGGGACGGGGTCTATCAAACCAGCCTCTGTCGGGGCCTTAGTAGCCCTAGCGTCATCCCTCATCTCCTGTAGCCTAGGCGGTAGCATAGGAGCCCTCCTCTCCTGCCTCTTGACGTAAGCCTCATAGTCGGTCACAGGCGTCTCCGCTCCTGTCATGAGGATTGGCCCTCGCCTCGGCCCTCCTCCTCTCGAAGCGATCTGGTCCTCCGCACCTACAATGGCCTCACGCCGGTCTCAAAATAGCCACCTCGAGTCTCTCCCGGATGCCCCTCGTACCAATCCAGTACCAAGTGGTCGAGAACACCGGTCTCGGACGCTGAGAATGACCAGAGGAGGAAAGGCATCGTACCTCCATACTCGGGAAAGAAATGGAAACACCGAGGGATCATCCATGGAAACAAGAGCCACCACCCTGGTAGCTATATCATCAAAACCCTCCAAAGGAACACTGCTCCAAGCCAAACCGCTCAGGACCGGAAGCCGGGAATGTAGAAACTGGACCGAGAAAGCCCGGAAGCATAACCACATGGGACCCGTCTGAAGCACTCTACGAGTCTCCACCCGCCAATGAGGCACCGACCATCGATATCTTCAGGTCGGCGACCCGCCATCCAACGCTCCCACGAGCCACGATCATCAAAATCTACATCAACACCTCTCTGGCAAAAGTCCAAGGCTTGATCATATCGAGGTTTCCCGAAGAACCCCAAACGCTCCATCAGCCCACGGGGTCAAGAGAAAGCGGGCTGCCCCCATGCATATACCGTCTCCCGGTAGCTAATCTGTCGAGAGCATGGAAGGTCTCCCCAAGATCAAAGGAATGACATCTCTGCCCGAGCGGCAGTGAACAACAACATCCAGCAAAGCTCGATGGCAAATCCCGAAGGAATAGACCATGAACAAAGTGCCGAACATGCAAAGTGCAAAGGCATCCCAATAGGCGTCATCCACCAAGCCTAAGCCCCTAAATCTGTCGGGAAGACCGGAAATATCGAAATGATCGGGACCGCGGATCATACCTTGCGTTTCCTCCGGGGAAAGATGAAGGAGGACGCACAATCTGTCAGCAAAAGAAGCCCCTCCAGGCAAAGGGACCGCTATCTCTTCCACCTCCGGACCTCCAAGCAAGGCCCGAAATTCTTCGACAGTCGGAACAATCTCGTTGAAGGAAAGGCAAAAGACATGCCTTCTAGTATCCCAAAACGAAGAAGAAGCCCTTAAGAGGTCATAATCCGGAACCAATTCTTTGAGAGACCACAAGCATCGTACCTTGTACCGTTCTTCAAAGAAAGACCTTCTCTCATGCATAATTTCCCGGGACCAATCCTTGAACTTGTTGAAAAATGACATTTGGGACTCTTGGGACAATTTTGAGGGAGCTTTTCTAAGGCTTTCCATGGTTTTTTCTCTCTTCCTCCCCGAAAATGGCTGTTTGGGCTGGAGGTTGAAGAAGATATTTGAATTTGAAATAAAGCAAAGCCAGATTTAAAGCAAAATCAAAGGACAGTGTCAGATGCTGTCCCCATCCGCGCGGATACGTTTGCTCCCCATCAGAAAAATCTGCAACAGTCCAAGCTACTACACCAAAAGAGGAATATTCCGTCCCGGTTGCTCGAAACCTGTGCAAAAAAAAAACTCCCCAAACCAGTCCATATACCAAACACCCTTGCAAAAAAAAAAACAAGGCTCATGCAACACTGCATTCATATTGCATTGCATTCATAAAATAAAATCCTAAATTATTACATTCCAAAAAAAAAAAGGCATTAATAATCCTAAATTATTACAAAAAATGTGCAGCTGTCTAAACAAGTACAATCTCAAAAAAAAAAAATCAATCGGAGTCTCCAGCACCCGATGTCTCCCCTCGGCCCCTCTTGCGACTCGGGCCCGCCTCCTCAGGAGCCCTGAAAGCCTCGGGCTCAGAATCGTCCTCATCTCCAGAAAGAGGCTCGTCGGGACCAACCGGCACACTCTGATAGGGTAAACCCAGATCCCTGAAGAAATCGAATCCGAAGGTGAAGGCGTCCGACTCCTGAACATACGGAGACGACCCACCATGCCGCCAGACGTGTCCCTGCCCGTGCGGATCCCCAAGAATGACGTGATCCGAAGGCAGTGCCGCGCGGTGATCAATGAGAGGAGAAAGAGGGGTCTCGGAAGAAGTCTCCGAGGGAATAGGAGAAGCCTCCCGTCGGACAGGTGCCGGCCGTGGTCTCCTCGCCCTAGCCTGAGGTGCCCCGCAAGCAACCATCCTCCGTATGAATCTCTTAGCCCCGATCACTTGCTTCGTCAGTGTCTCGACGACCACCTCCGAAAACTGCACAAAAGCAAAAGCGTCAAAAAAAAAAAAGAGAAGTGATGCTAGAGATGATGAAACAAAAGAAAGAAAAGAAGGGGAAAAGGTGAAGCCATACCTTCATACCCGGACGAGGCCGGAAAGCTCGTGGAAGCCGCTCGGGCTGAGGGATCTGCACCCTCAATCGGACCCCATCCTGGATGTAAGAAAAATCCGTCCGAGGGTACCGCGGGATCCCAAGCCCCTCCCTCTCCAAAACCTGAGGCATCCTCAGCCTCCTCAAGACGAACGTCGCATATGGCTCGATCGCCACGAAGTCCGAGAAGTGCTGGCCTGCTCGGTAATCATCCCAGGTCACGGACCGATCGCTCGGGTGCATCATATCGGCGGGAGGCTCCACCGGTGTCCTCAAAGGCGAGTTCACGCCATGCTGGCGCGTCACCCTCTCTCCCAGATAGTAGACGTCGCAAGTCAGGCCCCTCAAAATCCTCCGCTGCACTGTCCAGATCTCAGCGCCCTTCAGCTGCGCTACCTCAAAGCGATCCCAGGGGAAGAATATCATCCCCTCATCCGTCTCGGCCTCCGTCAAAGGAAGGCAATCCGCGTACCTGAGAGTCGCACGCCCCGGAGCTTATCTTTTCCCGGGCAGGCTTGGACCAAGACTGCATGGCCGGATACGCCCCGACGTACGCCTCAGGCTGCCTCCACACCGTGACGTGGAAAAACTCCAACGCCCATACCTGCGAAAGGTAAAAATCCAATCAATCCAGTGCAAATAAAAGTGCGTGCTCAAAGGAAAGAGGGAAAGCAAAAAGAGAGCTTATACCTCCAGAGCAAACTCGAAGCAGTACAGGGAGCTCACAGCCTTCCGGCTGTATCTATCAAGAGCGAAGTACAGCTCAGACCCAGACCTCCCCCGGGAAATATCTCCAACCGTCTCCATGTCCTCCAAGGACCTCAGCAAGGCAAAGACTGCCGTCCCCTCAGCATGCCCAAAGAGCGTGCTCGAAAAGGTAAACCAGAGGAAGGACCTAGCAATCTGCTCGGCGCTAAACCTATCCTCCCCAGCCTCGTAACTCGCGATGGTCTCCACAATCTTACCGAAGACCACGGCATACTCCATCCCCATCCCCTTTTTGGGAATAGGGGAAAATCCCAGAAGAGCCTGCAGATCAGCATCGCTGTAACCGTCTCGCCACTCAATGCTGCGTCCATTGAAGGACAGACCCGTGATCGCAGCATAGTCAGAAGGCGTAACAGCCGCCTCGCCCCGGAAGAAGTGGAATGTGTGGGTCGCATCCCACAGTCTTTGCGCCAGAGCAAACATCAAGCCCTTGCTCTTAGGGAACTTGACCAGTCCCCTCAAGCACTCGACAAACTCCCAGAGCCCCGTCTCGACAACGATCTGTCTCGGACTCGGCAAAGCTCCTCGGCCCGCATCCGGGAGCCGGTCCCACAAGTCAATCACAGACTCCACCGATCCTCGAGTCTTCATCTTGTTCAGCTGCTCCGTCACAAAACGGTTTCCGCCCTGTAAAAAAAAAAAAGAGAGAGAAAATGTCAAAAGATTGCCTTTGCATTTGCATTAAAAAAAAAATTCGACAGCATAACAGCATACAATGAGCATAGCCCCATTTTTCTCGCATGAAAGAAAACAATTTTCAGCAAGTCCCAAGGCATTCATCAAAAAAAAAAAAGAAGAAGATGCATTCCTACGGAAGTAAAAACTCCGTCCCATTTTCAAAAAAAAAAAAATGCATACATGCATATCATCCATCTTACATACAACGGGAGGAAAAATCCGTCCCACTTTTCAAAAAAAAAATCCTAAACATACATACATCTCATATTGGCAAAATGCCCATTCTTTCCAAACAAAATGCATGCATTGCATCATCATTCATCAATATCAAAATTCAATTTCAAAAAAAAAATCATCATCAAGAACATGCAATATTCAATTCCAAAAAAAAAAAAAATCACAATTCTTCGAATTTTCACATGAAATTTTCGAATTAAAAAAAAAATGTGGCGAAAATGCCAATTCTTTTCCCAAGCAAAATGCACATTTTTGGGACACTCACAAATTCATTGCAACATTGCATATCATCAATATCAATATTCAATATTCAAAAAAAAATATTCAAAAATCACCCCCGGCAGTAAAACGTAAGACCGATCTCCCCGAGAAAGATAACGGATCCCGTATCTTTCATCAAAATTACCCCCGGCAGTCAAACGTAAGACCGAGTGCCCCGAGAAAGATAACGAGATCCCGTATCTTTCATCAAAATTACCCCCGGCAGTCAAACGTAAGACCGAGTGCCCCGAGAAAGATAACGAGATCCCGTATCTTTCATCAAAATTACCCCGATCAAACGTAAGACCGAGTGCCCCGAGAAAGATAACGAGATCCCGTATCTTTCATCAAAAATCTTCCCCCGGCAGTCAAACGTAAGACCGAGTACCCTGAGAAAGATAACGAGATCCCGTATTACCCCCGGCAGTCAAACGTAAGACCGAGTGCCCTGAGAAAGATAACGAGATCCCGTATCTTTCATCAAAATTACCCCCGGCAGTCAAACGTAAGACCGAGTGCCCCGAGAAAGATAACGAGATCCCGTATCTTTCATCAAAATTACCCTTGGCAGTCAAACGTAAGACCGAGTGTCGAGAAAGATAACGAGATCCCGTATCTTTCATCAAAATCACCCCCGGCGAGTCGAAACGTAAGACCGAGTGCCCGAGAAAGATAACGAGATCCCGTATTACCCCGGCGATTAAACGTAAGACCGAGTGCCCCGAGAAAGATAACGAGATCCCGTATCTTTCATCAAAATCATCCCCCGGCAGTCAAACGTAAGACCGAGTGCCCCGAGAAAGATAACGAGATCCCGTATCTTTCATCAAAAATTACCGCAGCCAAACGTAAGACCGAGTGCCCCGAGAAAGATAACGAGATCCCGTATCTTTCATCAAAATTACCCCCGGCAGTAAAACGTAAGACCGAGTGCCCCGAGAAAGATAACGAGATCCCGTATCTTTCATCAAAAATTGCCCACGGCAGTCAAACGTAAGACCGATTTCCCAGACGAATACATCTGATTTTCCCCAGCAAAGGCTAACGAAATCCCCAGCAAAGTTAACGGAATCCCAAAAGCCAACGGAATCTCGAGTAGTGCTCGAACTACGAAAGGGCTTGATTCCCACTAGGGATACGTAGGTAGCCTATCATTAGGTCCAGCCCCCCGACCAAAACGGTCACCCTCTCCTTCGGCAGCAGACAAAGTCCACCGAAAGGCCATTTCAAATTAAGGTCCGAGGCGCCTAAAAAGCCATCATCATCAAGGTCCGAGGCGCCTAAAAAGCCATCTTCAAGGTTCGAGGCACCTAAAACGCCATCTTCAAGGTTCGAGGCACCTAAAACGCCATCTCCAAGGTTCGAGGCACCTAAAACGCCATCTTCAAGGTTCGAGGCACCTAAGACGCTATCACTAGAAAGCGATAAATCGCAATCATCCCCAGCAGAGACCGAAAATGGTCATTCCTATCCCCAGCAGAGCGGATACCCGTCAGACCGAAAATGGTCATTCCTATCCCCAGCAGAGCGGATAGCCATCAGACCAAAAATGGTCATCTCTTATCCCCAGCAGAGTTTCTCTCCAGCAACCGACTGCAGAACTCGCTCATCAGGTTCGAGGCACCTAAAGCGCCATCATCTCCAGGGTCAAAGACCCGAACTACGACCGGCTTGATTCCCATTCGGGATACGTAGGTAGCCTATCGCTAGGTTCAGCCACCCGATCACTCGATCATCCTGCCAAATATGGAGCCTTACTCTTATCGACGACCCCGCTTCCTTCGAAAGCGCCGTCGCCGAGGGGCTACTGTAAGTGCTCCAATTTGAGCTTGTTAGAATTTTCGTTATAAAATTAACGAAAGTTATAACAATTACTAACATTCCTAACAATCCTAACTTTCCTAACAAAGTGAGGGTAAAATGGGCATTGTTATTTAAGGTTAAACCTTAAAAAGAATCTCAAAAAAGAAAAACAAATGAAGAAAACCAAATATAGCAATGCTGGAAACAAAAACTGGCTGGTCAATTTGAATTTTGAAAAAGATTATTCTTCTTGTCCAAAGCTGAAGCTGCATTTAATGAACAGTGCACGCTGCCTGATCCTATCCGCGCGGACAAGTATGTAATTTTCAGAGGGCTATAAATTGAGCCCTCCAGTCACAAAAATAGGGAGGAAGAACACAAATGCAACGAACCTCTGGCGAAATATAGAGAGAAAACAGTGAGAATTCTCAAGAATTGTCACCTTTTTCTCTCCAATCTTTCCCAACTCATACTCATCCACTCACTCTCATATTAAAGCCCTAAACACTCATACACTCAAGCCAAACACTCAAGAACACAAGGAAGATTGGTAAACCCTCCTCTTCCTAACCCCAAATCTCATCCATGCATGCATCTTCAAACTACAAAATGTAGTTCTTTCATCTTCTTTCTCTAGATCTAAGAAGATCACCATGGAAGACCATCTCCATGGATGATCTTCTACAAAGATCAACATTATTTTCAAAGCTTTTCTTTCTTACTTGCAAAAATGCACTTTCAAAACCCTAAAAAACCATTTTCAAGCACTAAATCTTGATTTCAAAGGGTAAAATCCCTCTCCCCAAGCAAATGAAATGCTTAGTCCTAATGTACCCCAAGGATGGTTTGGTATAGTTGATTCACCACTAAAATGTCTAGTGATCACTAACCAAAACCTAGGGAAATGGGGACAAGCATGGATGCAAAACCCCCCTTAAAATCATATTTTCTTTCTTGAGAAGTTGCTGTCCAGTAGCAATTTTCTCAAACCTCAGTCCATGGTCTTAATTTTTGGACACAGATGAACTTGGAATTTGGTGTTGACTACAAAACACTTTTTGTAGCCAACATCCAGAGCTTTCCAGAAATATTTTTACCTTATTTTTTGGGTGAGTAAAACTCCTCTTTTCAATTTTTCTTTCAGAGGCTAGTTCATCAGTTTCTGGGAATCCAGATCTCATATCTGAGGTTTCCAGAAGGTTTTGACCCCTCAAATCTTCTCCAAAATGGAAATTTCTTTCACACAAAGTTTATTCAAGGAGTCTAGAGAAACTTTCATTCTCTGAGTTCATCCAGATTATGAAGTTTTAGGACCCTTGAATCCATTTCAAAATCAGGTGTCTGCTGCCATTTTCTTCTGGCAGAAGTGACTTCTCAACTTCAAAGGGTTTTTTGAGTACCAAATCTCAAACCAAAAATTCTCCAAAAAATCATGGGATCAGTTTAAAGCCTTAAAAAGACATCCCAATTTTTACTTTTTCCAGTTTCAACTTATTTTGGCCAAAACACACACACACACACACACACACAAATGATTTTCAGCTTGGAAGACTCGTTTTACGAGGCGCGTCGGGTGCACACTAACGTCCTTCCCGACGCGTAACATGACCTCCGAACCTAAATCTCTGATCTCGGGCTTTTTTCAAAGTTTTGGCCCTTCAAAATTAAAATGGCGTGGCGACTCCGTTTTTTCCGGTTTTATTTGGTTTTTCAAAGAAACGCAAAAATCGAATTTTTCCCGCGAAAAAGGCAACACATCGTTACAGTTATGTCTTCACTTTGGCCGGTGGAGCGATATCTTGGAGAAGTGCCAAGCAAACATTAGTTACTACTTCCACCATGGAAGCCGAATTTGTTGCTTGCTATGAGGCATCCAATCAAGCTATATGGCTGCGTAAATTCATTGAAGGACTGCGAATTGTCAAAGGTGTTGAAAGACCACTTAAGTTATATTGTGACAATCGGGCCGCGGTATTGTACTCCAACAACAACAAGAGTTCATCTAAATCTAAGCATATAGATATTAAGTTTCTTGTTGTGAGAGAAAGAGTACAAAATGAACAAATAGAAATAGAACTTATTGGTACAAACTCCATGTTAGCGGATCCATTTACTAAGGCGTTATCTCCTTTAGTATTTCACGAGCATGTTGCTCATATGGGTGTAATGACTTTTGATAATGCCTAAATCAGTGGGAGTTTTAAATGTTTCTATTTCCTTGTGTTGTTTTCATTTAAATTGATCTCATTTGGTTAAAGTAGGACTAGTTGGAGAATATATATATGCATTCTTCATATATATTCATTAATTTTCCATGCTACATATCTATACTTTATCTATGTCATTTAGTTGGATATATATATGTGATTAATGTGGGTTTAGTTGCGAATCAATTACAACGAATGCCCCTTTAGTCCTTATACTTATATGACTAATGGACGGGATTGTTTTTCGAATGACAACAAAGTGCACATAAGGGTTGTCATTTGTGTTATAAATATGATTGAAGAAATTTATTAAGTGAAGGTATATGTTATAATAATCCAAGTGGGAGATTGTAAGAACATGGATTAATGTAACATATAAATACTTAATAATATAATGATCAATATTATAATATATGGTATAAAGTATAGAACTCTAAATAATATGTAGAATTCCATAATATAAGTATACCATTAAATGATGGGCATAATGGTAATATCTTATATATCAATAGGTGTAGTCCCTAAATGAAGTGCCCCTTGGATTCCTATATAAAGGCCTATCCATCAAGCCTATGGATCACTAGTTATTTTTCATTCTCATTCAGTCAAAATTCTTCCTAAGTACTTGAAGAACAAAGAGACTAAAAAGGCACTCATCATTTAGAAGATCTACTCTTCCTAAATCAAAGACTATCTTCATATCTTCATCAAGAACAAGAACAAGAACAATTATGGAATCTCAAGGTATACGCTTCCGTCTTCGTCTTCTTCTTCTTCTTCTCTTCTTAATCTAGTTATGAGTCGGTTCATGGTTTGATGGATCGTTTTTGTTCCAACAGATATTAAAATTAGTGCCTAGGGTTGGGGTCGTTACACTAATTACACTCAAGCACCTTGAACATTAATATAATTTACTACTTATTTTACAAAGTTGTTATTTTAACTACTTACTCCAAATATTTTCATTAAGACATTAAATAATTATTTTCATTTTATTCATATTTTAAAATATCATATAACTCATAAACTATTAATTAACACATAATTTCTATAATTAAAATGCAACCTAAAAATATGAAATGCCATTCTATATATGATGAATATGACTCGAAATAGAACTGAGAATTAGGGTCGTGATATTCACTCCCCCTAAAAGAAAATTCGACCCGAATTTTAACATGACTTACCACAATTATCGAACAATCAAGGATATTTCCACTCCATCTCCTCCCGGAGATCCCAAGTAGACTCTTCCACATCATGGTTCCTCCAAACAACTCGCACAAGCGGAATACTCTTATTTCTCGGTTCTTGCACCTTGGTATCAATAACTTGGACTGGTTGCTCTACATAAGACAAGTCCGGCTCTATATCCTCGGGAATCCTAGGCAATACATGAGAAGGATCATACACATACTTACTAAGCATGGAAACATGGAATACACTATGCATTTTCCCGAGTGATGAAGGTAAAGCAAGGCGATACGCAAGATTTCCCACTCTTTCTAAGATCTCAAAAGGATCTACAAACCGTGGAGCTAACTTGCCATATCTCTTAATCCCTACCTTAGGTGACCCTCGCAGGAACACCAAGTCTCCCTTTTGAAATTCAAGGTCTCGCCTCCTCTGATCCGCATAACTTTTCTGTCTACTTTGGGCTGTAATCAATCGATTCCGAATGATCTTGACTTTCTCAACTGAGTCCCGAACCATATCAATACCCCAAATCTTAGCTTCCCCAACTTCATCCCAACAAATCGGAGACCTACACTTCCTCCCGTATAATGCTTCATAAGGTGCCATCTCAATGCTCGATTGATAACTATTGTTGTAAGAAAACTCAACAAGAGGCAAATGAATATCCCAAGAATCTGAGAAGTCAACTGAACAAGTTCGCAACATGTCTTCAAGAATTTGAATTGTCCTCTCGGATTGGCCATCCGTTTGAGGATGGAATGCTGTACTGAATCTCAAATCTGACCCCAAAGCCTTTTGCAACGCTTGCCAAAATCGGGAAGTGAACCGAGGATCACCATCGGACATAATACTAACCGGAACCCCGTGCAATCTCACTATCTCATGGATATACAATCTCGCTAGCCTCTCCATCGAATAGCTAATCTCAATAGGTAGGAAATGAGCGGATTTAGTCAACATGTCCACGATCACCCAAACTGCATCATGCTTTCGACTCGTCCGAGGCAATCCCGTGACAAAATCCATTGTTATATGCTCCCACTTCCACTCTGGAATCTCTAACGGCTGAAGCAAACCGGCAGGTCTTTGGTGTTCTGCTTTCACTTGCTGACACGTCAAGCACTTAGACACATACTCTGCTATTTCCCTCTTCATGTTATTTCACCAAAAATGTTGTTTCAAATTTTGATACATCTTCATACTCCCGGGGTGAATGGTATACTTGGACTTATGGCCTTCATCTAGTACTTGACGCTTCACCTCCTCAAAATTTGGCACACACAATCTACCTCTAAAGGTCAACATTCCCTCGGGACTAAGGGAAAACTCTTTGAATTTTCCATCCACGATCTGATCCACCACCTTCTTCAACTCTACATCACCCTTTTGACCCTCCTTTATTTGTTGAATCAGACTTGGTAAGGCACTCATGCTTGCAAATATAGCTCCATGTCTTGATTCTCGGGGACACCAATCACGAGCATCTTCCAACATCTTCCACTCCCGAACCATCAATGAAGCCACATACGATTTCCTACTTATAGCATCCGCCACAACATTAGCTTTGCCCGGGTCATAAGAAATGATACAATCGTAATCCTTTAACAACTCCATCCATCTCCGCTGCCTATTGTTCAACTCCTTTTGTGAGAAAAGGTATTTCAAACTTTTGTGGTCCGTGAAAATCTCAAACTTTGCTCCGTAAAGGTAATGCTTCTATTTGTGCAAGGCAAAGACGATAGCTGCAAGCTCCATATCATGCGTTGGGTAGTTCTGTTCACACGGAGTCAACTTCCTCGAGGCATATGCTATAACCTTCCCATTTTGCATCAATACACAATCTAAACCCTCCTTTGAAGCGTCACAATAAATAACCAACCCGTCGTTCCCATTTTGTAGAACAAGAACAGGTGCCGAGGTCAACCTCTTCTTCAACTCCTCAAAACTAGATTGGCACTTCTCACTCTACACAAAGGGTATATTCTTCTGAGTCAATTGAGTCAAGGGCGTAGCAATCTTGGAAAACCCCTTTATAAATCTCCGATAATACCCGGCTAACCCCAGAAAACTACGAATTTTGGTAACTAATTTCGGCCTTTTCCGACTAACCACGGCTTCAATCTTGGAAGGATCAACTGAAATTCCGCCCTTTGACACGACATGGCCTAGGAAGGAAACCTCATCAAGCCAAAACGCACACTTACTAAATTTGGCAAACAACTGTTTCTCCCGGAGCACTGTCAAAACCATTCTTAAGTGTTGTTCATGCTCCTCCCGGGACTTAGAATAGACCAAAATATCATCAATGAACACCACAACAAAAGTATCAAGATAAAAACCCGATTCATCAAATCCATGAAAACGGCTAGGGCATTGGTTAAACCAAAAGGCATAACAAGAAATTCGAAATGTCCATACCGATTACGAAAAGCGATTTTGTAAACATCCTAAGGACGAACTTTCAGCTGATGGTACCCGCTTCTCAAGTCAAGCTTGGAAAAGACTGTTGCACCCTGCAATTGATCAAATAGGTCATCGATATGAGGTAGAGGGTATTTTTTCTTCACCGTCACTTGGTTCAACTGCCGGTAGTCAATACAAAGTCTCAACGACCCATCCTTCTTTCTCACAAACAATACCAGAGCTCCCCACGGTGAAACACTCGGTCGGATGAACCCCCGATCAAGCAACTCCTGTAAGTGAACCTTCAACTCTTTCAATTTAGTTGGGGCCATTATATAAGGTGCCTTGGGTATTGGAGTTGTACCCGAAAGCAAATCAATCCCAAACTCTATCTCTCTATCCGGAGGCGTCACATATTCGGAAGAGAATACATCCGGAAACTCCTTAACTATAGGAACCTCCCCCATTTCCGGCAACACCTTGGTAGTATCTAGGACACAAGCTAAGAATCCCGAACAACCTCGAAGCAATAACTTCTTAGCTTTAACATAAGAAATGACACGAATAGTCCCCACGGGAGGAATAGCCTCAAACACAAATTTTGGCATATTCGGGGCTGAAAAAGTAACAACTTTCTTATGACAATCAACTAAGGCATGGTATTTGCTTAGCCAATCCATAACCAAAATGACATCAAAATCATGCATAGGCAATACTACCAAGTCAGGAGGTAACACAAGATCACATATAAGCACATCACAAGCACGTAACACCTCATCGGTTACCAAAAATTCTCCCATCGGAGTTGACACTTCTAGCACGTAAGGCATAGACTCTACAGAAACATGCAAATTTGATGCAAAATGCATGGACACATAGGAATGAGATGAGCCAGGGTCTATCAGTGCACGCGCTCTCATATTTGCTATAAAAATAGTATCTCCGATAACATTAGAGGAATCCGCCGCCTGTTGTTGATTTATCGCGAAGACCCGACCCTGAACCTTAGGCTTTCCCGAAGAATCTCTCTTCTGACCTTGAGAAGTCCCGGCGCCACTCACTGATGGTTGCTTTCGGTTGTTTTGGACAATCTCTCTGAAAATGCCCCAACTGCCCACAACCCATACATCTTCCTTGTTTCTTCTAACACTTCTCTTTGCCTTCCCGTATTAACCCCTTCTGTTTTCCTCTTATGCTCTTCAATGTCGTGCTCCACATGATATGCTCTATCTACTGCCTCTTCAAACTTTGAAACTTATGGGCTACCAACGGCGTCTGAATGACTGTCTTCAAACCCCGAACAAACCTCATAGCCTTCCTCTCTTCCGTCGCCACCAAATGAGTACAATACCTTGAAAATTCCATGAACTTAGCCACATATTGTGCCACGGTCATCATATTCTGCTCTAAGTTAAGAAATTCTATTTTTTTCTTGTCTTGATCCACGGTTGGAATAAAGTGCTCCTTGAATTTCCTTATAAAATTCTCCCATGTGTAAGGAATATGGGCCTCGTCCCAACTTGCCTTGAGAGCTCTCCACCAATGCTCAGCCGCACCCGAGAACTTGTAAGCTGCAAACCTGACTTGCTCATCCTTGGTACATCTCAGCACCTAAAAAATCTTTTCCATAGACTCAATCCACCTTTTCGCCTTTTTCCCATCCGGCTCCCCAACATAACCGGTAGGTTTCAACTTCAAAAACTGCTCTAAACCCACTCTTGGTGCTGCTTGCTCTCCATGCTGTCTTTGATCATTCATGGCTTTCATAGCCACTTCCAACATCCCTTGGAACATATCTCGGGTCTCCTCCCGCACATTTCCCCGGCCTAAAGGTCCGATCGGATCTCCTTCTACTCCTGCCATAGCAATTGAGTACCCGCATAAAACATTTAACGTTACTCACTTTGTCCATTCTACCCCCCCCCCCTTAAGTCAGGAAGTCACTCTAGACTATCTATCTACACCTAAGGCTCTGATACCAACTGACGCACCCCGACCCGTGGACCTACTTGGCCACGTGCCGAGACACGTACTGAAGACGCCTTTTAAAGAAAATTTTTCGAAATGTACTTTCTAAAAGTTTCACTTTACACACCTGTTTAACATTAAAAAAAAACTTTACCAACTTACTAAACAATATTAAACCATTTAACTTCAACTTAACTCACTCTACATTCAAACCATTTACAAATCACACATTTACTTACAAACCAAGGAACCTAGTTCCCAAACGAAAAATATTTACAAAACCATTTAGAAAAATAAGGATAACATTAAGTCTAGGAATACTACCCAAGGTCATACATTTACATAATGTATCCTTACCACACCTTTCTCAACAAAACCAACTTGGCGCCCTCTCAATGATCAACGCGTCCTAGCCCCTGGCCCGGCTCTATCTAAGAAAAAATGAAAGGACGGGGTGAGAAGGGTCTCAGCAAGTTATTATATATGCAACAAGATGATATGCAATCACATTAAGAAGCATATAACAATAAGTCATGTATATCACCTTTTCTTACATCAAGCAAGATATAAACATACATACATATAGCAATTAAGTGCAACAATATAATACTTAGAAGGATACTGAGCCAAGGTTTCATCCTCAAAAGGATATCACGATCCAAGTAGCAACAGTTGTTGAAGAAACGGTTCCGGAACCAATCATAGTAACAATAAACAGGGAGTATGACACAAAGTCATACCCAAATGTGCAACTAGACATCACCCATAAAAAGGGAGCTAGTCCACTACCCAAACCATGGCCAATGGATGGGCAACTTGGGAACCCATTGTATGGATTGTACGAACTCGGCTCGGTGCCATTATAATCCCATACACTACCCAACCAACAAATAAGTACCAGCTGGACTTTAAACATAAGCACAGTACTAAATACTTGCTTACTATAAACAATGATTCCAAAGTAGGGAACCATACAAGCAGAGCATATCAAAAGGATAGCAACGGATAACAAGTATCAAGTAATGGTAGAACTAAGGCTAAATAATCCTTGAACCAATTCAATGAACTTAGGATTCCAAAGTAGGGAACCCTTATCAAACACTTCACCAAGATATTAAAAAATGTATAAGGTGTAACACATAAGGACTACACACTTATTAAAGTCATTCAAGGATGTATAAACAATAGTATAATGAGAATACCCAAGTTAGGTTCAATAGATCCAACCTACTGTAACCAATCATTTAAACATATTCAAATGATCACAATGGAAATGTAAATTCTTCATTTTGTTATTCATACCTTGTACTTTGATTGTAGTGTTCCATTGGTTGAGAGCTAAGTGATAAATTTGAACCTACCTAGCTTTAAATTTCATCTCCCAAAAATGGTCAGGGCACGACTCGTGCCCCTTTGAGGTACAGCCAGATACAGTCGTCCCCCCTTGGCACGACTAGTCCCTTAAATGTGGCACGACTCGTGCCAAAGAGCACGACTCGTGCCCCTGTACCAGAACTCAGATTTTGAACTGCACAACATCAGTAACAAATTCCAAATGTGATATACTCTTTTTTCCCTTGTTTAGTAGACCCCCAAACCAGTAACAACATCAACCCAATTCATATAAACCCTTTCCATACTCATTTCCCCTATTTCCTCACCTTCTATCCAATGCAAATTGAACCTAAATCACATGCAATACTTCCATTAATCCCTTAACACTTTAACAACCCTTATACCATTACACTTTTAGCTTAAACCACCATATTACAACCAACTTAGTTCAAACTTTTCCAAAAATTCCAACTCCCATAAAATTGGTTCCAATTTACCAAAATCATTTTTATACAACAAAATATCAACTTAAATAATAGATGAACAATTATTTGGAAAAAATTATAATAACTTACTTGAAATAAATAAGAAAATTTTTAAACTTTAATCAGAGGGAAAGGTGCTCCTTCTTCTCCCGAACACCACGGAACGAACGGATCGCCGATTGGATTTTTCTAGGATTTTAGGGAGATTATTAAGTAAAATTGGTTAGGGTTTGAGTTGAAGACCATGGATGAGCTGAAGTAAACTTGGTTTTGTTAAAATGATGAAGTTCTTTCCCTTTTTCTATGAATAGTCAACATAATTACACCTAACCTCCTTCAATCCTCAAATACTCCCAACACTTAAAACCCTTAAAATACACTAATTACACTCAAGCACCTTGAACATTAATATAATTTACTACTTATTTTACAAAGTTATTATTTTAACTACTTACTCCTAATATTTTCATTAAGACATTAAATAATGATTTTCATTTTATTCATATTTTAAAATATCATATAACTCATAAACTATTAATTAACACATAATTTCTACAATTAAAGTGCAACCTAAAATTATGAAATGCACTTCTATATATGATGAATATGATTCGAAATAGAACCGAGAATTAGGGTCGTGATATTCACTCCCCTTAAAAGAAAATTTGACCCGATTTTAATATGACTTACCACAATTATCGAACAACCAAGGATATTTCCGCTCCATCTTCTCCCGGAGCTCCCAAGTAGACTCTTCACATCATGGTTCCTCCAAATAACTCGCACAAGAGGAATACTCTTATTTCTCAGCTCTTGCACCTTGGTATCAATAACTTGGATTGGTTGCTCTACATAAGACATGTCCGGCTCTATATCCTCGGGAATCCTAGGCAATACATGAGAAGGATTATACACATATTTCCTAAGCATGAAAACATGGAATACACTATGCATTTTCCCGAGTGATGAAGGTAAAGCAAGGCGATACGCAAGATTTTCCACTCTTTCTAAGATCTCAAAAGGACCTACGAACCGTGGAGCTAACTTACCCTTCTTGCCATATCTCTTAATCCCTACCTTAGGTGACACTCGCAGGAACACCAAGTCTCCCTTCTGAAACCACTTTCCCATACAACTCTCTCACCACCACATCCCCCACTGCTTCCACTCCTCCTCCCTCTGAATGGCACACCCTAGACACCACCTCCTCCTCCATCCCACCTCCCCCCAACCCCATCCCCATCCCCCTCCACCTCCCCCCACTCCTCCCTCCCAACTCATCCCTCTCCCAATCCCAACCCTAATGAACCCCCAACCCTAACTCAACTTGATATTACACCACCCACTCCCAACCCTCCATTCCCTCCACCCCCACCCGCACTATCACCACTAGACTTTCCCATGACATCACCAAACCCAACCCCAAGTATGCCAACCTATCCCTCCTCACCTCCCCCACAAGCCTTCCCACCACAACGTAACTGATAAGTGACTATTATATAGTTATTTATCCTAAGTTTTTATATAATATTACTTAGTTAAATTACCATTTTCATCTCATTTTAGTATATTTTAGTTTCTTTTTCATATTTATTAGATTTTATGCTTTTTGGTATACTCTATGCATTTTAGACAGGTTTTGGAGTCTATTTTATTATCAAAGGATGCTTGGACATTTTGGTGCAAAAATATGGAGGAGCAACAAACAAATCAAACATACAAGCCAAAAATCAGACAGAGCGGTCGTGCAGCCAAAAGGGAGCGGCCGTGCACTTGGCCATTTTTAGGCCATTTTTGGCCCCAAAACGTAGAGTGGCCGTGTCTTGAAAAGTGATCGGACGTGTTAGCCTTCAAAGCGGCCGGGCAGCAGAAGTGGAGTGGCCATGCTATTTGCCTGTTCAAATATCCAAAATTGGCGCCAAGGGAGCACGGCCGTGTAAAATCCTTGACTCGGCCGTGCAAATCGCGTCTGCAGAATTAAAAGGCACCTTTTGAAGGCACCTTCTTGAAGAGTTTCCTTCCAATTATAAAAAGACCCATTGTACTCAGTCTTAGATACCGAATTTTCATAGAATTTTCATCAAAAATTGTTAGAGATTAGATACAAGTACTTATTACATTACTTTCCAAAGATCCTTTGAAGATTCAAGTCTATTTTTGGTTCTTGAAGTTCCTTTGGAAAAGAAGCAATAAAGTGAAGCATTACTCCAGCCATTCATCTCTCATTTTATCATAAGTTTCTCTTACTCTATTCTTTACATTATTGCTTATCTGTTTTACATGGCTAGTGAGTAATCCCCCTTGTTCTTGGGGTTGGAAACTCAAAGCATAAACCGTTCATCATCTTAAAATATGAAAGTCTTGTCTTCTATCTTCATCTAAACAATTTCTTTATATCAATCTCTAAATGACTTACATTTTGGTGACGTCCAACTTGTATGATTCAGTCAATTGAGAGAAGGACCTAGCGGAGAATCTCGATTGACGGAACCATATAAAGAAACTGGGTTCCATTGATCACGAAAGTAGTCAACGACCTAGGGATGTTCCTTCAATGGAAAGTATGTTGACTCTCGTTCTTAATGGATTCTTGCTAATTATGGTCAGCTAGAGATAAGCCTGAATGCCCGTTTGTGACAGGGCGGGAGTACCATAAATGGAAATCTCAAACAGTTAGGGCATAATTAGTGAAAAATACAAACGCTACTGTCTTAACCCGAAGTAGTGTAGGACTAACATACCATCCTTGATTTTTATGAAAACCTTTATTTCCTAAGACAATGACTATTTGATGAACAAATTATGTGTATGATTTTCAATCCCGAGAATGCTTCATTTTATAAAGTTTTATTTAAAGTATTTACTGTATATGTTTCTTTCTGTTTCCAAAACCAATCTTTATCTCCCCCAATCTTTTATATAACTTTAATAAAGACAAAAATTATTCCAAAGTAAACCCTGTCTCTGTAGGATCGACCCGTACTTGCACCCGTTATATTGCAATAGCCCGTGCGCTTGCAAAATTTAAGTAAACAGTTAGGTTTTGACCTCGACAGTAACGCCATGATTGAAGAGTTCCAAGCTCTAACCCGCAACAACAATTGGTCTTTGGTTCCTCCTAACTCAGCCCATAACATTGTTGGATGCAAGTGGGTCTTTCGCATCAAATACAATCCCGATAACACCATTCAGAAATACAAGGCCCGACTTGTAGCCAAAGGTTTTCACCAACAACCCGGTATTGACTACACCGAAACCTTCAGTCCCGTTGTCAAACCAGCCACAGTTCGGCTACTTCTTTCCCTTGCCACAACCAACCATTGGCCCCTCCGCCAACTTGATGTCAACAACGCCTTCCTTCAAGGTACTCTCTCTGAAACTGTTTTTATGACACAACCCACCGAATTTGAGGACTCCACGAACCCATCCTTTGTTTGTTGTCTATCAAAAGCCATCTATGGTCTCAAACAGGCTCCCCGTTCATGGTTTCAAGAACTCAAAACCTACCTCACCACTTATGGCTTTCACCCCTCCTTAGCCGACCCCTCTCTGTTTATCTTCAACAGATCTCCGTCCCCAATTTACCTATTAGTCTATGTTGATGATATCATTGTCACCGGGCCCCCTCCATCTCAACTTCAGTCATTCATCTCCAATTTATCCACTCGATTCTCTCTCAAGGATCTTGGCCCCTTATCCTAGTTCTTGGGTGTCGAAGTCGTTCCAAACCAAAAGGGGCTCCTCCTCTCCCAAACTAAATACATCTATGATCTCCTCACCCGTCACAACATGATTGACTGCAAATCGCTTCCCACTCCCATGGTCACATCACCACCCCTCACCAGGTCCACTGCCACTCCCGCTGTTGACCCTACCTCCTATCGTTCGATTGTTGGTGGACTTCAGTATTTATCATTCACTTGTCCCGACATTGCCTTCTCGGTCAGCAAACTTGCCCAGTTCATGCAAAACCCCTAACCGTCTCACTAGGTTGCACTGAAGCGTCTCCTACGCTATCTTCATGGCACCATGCACCTTGATCTTTAGATTTTTGCACAGTCCCCTCCCACTCTTCATGCATTCTGTGATGCGGATTGGGCTGATGACAAAGATGATTTTGTATCCACTTCTGGCTTACTTGTCTATCTAGGCAAAAACCCGGTCACTTGGTCTTCTCGAAAACAACGTGCCCTTGCTAGGTCCACCACTGAAGCCGAATTTCGGGCTATCGCCGACACCGCAGCTAAACTTACTTGGGTTGGGAACTTGTACTCGTGAGCTTGGGTTTCCCGTCACGTCTTACACACTGTGATTTATTGTGACAACCTTGGTGCCACAACCTACTCTGCAAACCCGGTCTTCCACTCTCGAATGAAACATGTGGCCCTCTCATTTCACTTTGTTCGTGAGCAAATTCAGTCTGGTTCCCTCCGAGTGCAACACATTGCTGGTACAGATCAACTAGCCGATGTTCTAACGAAGCCACTATCTCGTATACGTTTCCAACACCTCATCTCCAAGATTGACCTTCTCCACGGATCATCCATCTTGCGGGGACGTATTAAGGATGAAGCTATTGATGTTACTAAAGGGAACCAAACCATGAAGGGTGTTACTGACACTGATGTGCCCGCCTCTCTCCTAGCCAGGCGCCCGCCTTAAATGAAGAACCCCAAGGCCGAAGCTTCTGTACTTGAGGCGCACGCCCCAGAAGGGCCCAGGCGGCCGCCTCATCAGCAACATACCTCGGCCGTAGTTACTGACTGCCAGGCGCTCGCCTTGGCTAGAACCAGGCGCCTGCCTCGTCGTGCGACAGTCCAAGACTCAGCAGTTTCCTAATTCACAATTGTTTCCTAATCTACCTTTACCTCTTGCATTTGGTAAATATTGTTTCATACATAGATTAGGAAAACATATCTTCCTCATATAGATTGGATCTTACAATCCTTCTATAGTTAGGACTCTCCATTGTAACTATATATATTGATCAATTGTGAAAACAAGAAAAGGCTTTTCTAATCTTACAGTACAAACGTCGATCAAGAAATTACAATCTTTTCTTTGTATTAATATTATATACTTCATCCGTCCCGCCCGAAAGGGCACAAATTTCTTTTTGAACGCCCCATTTAAAAGGGCACAACCCAAAAATGAAAAGTTTTTTATTACTTCTTTATTTGTGAGACCTACTCGTCATACTCTCACAATAAATATCCACTAACTATTTCCTACCTCACTTTCTCTTTCCTACATCACCTTTCACTCACAACATTTATTCGACTATAACACTTTTTCTCTTTCCTACATCACTTTTCTTAATTCCCGTGCAAGGACACAAAAATGCTCTTTTCGGGCGGGATGGGCGGGATGGAGGGAGTACGAATTAAAGTGAAAATGAATGGGAAATAATTAATCAGCACATAACCTATAAAGCTCATCCATGGATGGAAATTCCATAAGCAATCTATCCAAGTCTTTAAACGACACTCCTCTATCCAAGCTTTTAAACGACGAAGACATTCTTTTTGTCATTTTATTATTCCCACCACCTTGAACCACCGTTGTAGGCGACCTTTTCTTCGATGATGATTTACTTATCGTCCCCGGGATGACAGAATCCTTACCGGTTAAACTCTGCACGACGGATTTGAAGCTGGCGGCATCTGTCTCCACGAATTGGGTGTCAATGATTACAATCTTCACTGGCTCCCTGTAATAATTCTCACCGCCGGCTCTTGACATGATGAAATATATATGTGTTGTAAGAATTAACTAAAGAAACGACAAGACAAGCTGGAATATGTTGAAATTGCTATTATAGGATAGATTTTGTGCGTACGTGTGTTTGATTGCGTATGTGTTTTGAGGAAATTAAGAATTAGTTGGAGAAAGGGTATGGTACTTATAATGGGTGGGGGTTGGTAGTTAAGAAATGGAAGAGTAGGTTGGACTTTGGAGAGATCAATGGGATGGAAGAATTGACCGTTGCATATTGTAGGTTCGTGGGTTGGGGTGATTGGCTTGGATGCGATACTCTTGGAAATTAAAATGACCGCCGTATTATAAACAAACCGTCAAATTGGTAGCTTAGATATTACTGAGGTTAAATTGATTTTTTGTATATAGTACGCGTGTCATTACAATTGTTCACTCGATGAAAATAGAAAATTGTGTATTAAGGTGAATTTGGGTTTAAACAGTTCATCCGTAATTCAATTGAATTTGTATAGTAAGGTGAATTTATATAGGAAAGGGAAATTATGGGGATTTAGTCAAGTCTGAGAATGACGGAATCACTGTAATCACAAATGAGAATACAAACACAAATTTTTGCTGTCCCTATCGTATGCAACTTGGTAGTGTACGTTGCACTTGCATGCTGTACGTTTTCCCCGTCCTCCTTGTTAATTTTTAGGAATGGCAGGGCAGTTCGGGGCAGTTATACATCGTATCACCCCCATTTTTTAATTCAATTTTGTGCCCCATAATCGCCCCATTTTCCAGCGGGTAATCAATTTTACATAGCATACCCATTCTCCACGGGTAGCAGTTAAACGGGGAATCCCTAAACGGGGAATCCCTGCTGGGAATTAGTCAAACTAATATTTTGTTTTAAAGCACTTTAGCGATAAAAAAACTCAAAAATTAACTTTGATAAATGATAATTTTTCTACATAAACTCATATAATCACATTTATAAGAGCTCAAAAAAATTAAATAGTTGTGTATAACACAATCTATATATAATATTAAAGCAGAAGAATTTTCAGGCTCCACAGCGCGCCACAGGGCAAAATCTTATTCGCCGATTATTTTCATTTTGGTCCTTAAAATTCTTCTATTTTTGCCAATTTTTTGCATTTTGATCCTTAAAATTCTTTAATTTTATCCAATATTTTGCATTTTGATCCATAAAATTATACCATTTTCGTTTATGTCTAAAATAAGTGTTACATTTTTAAATAAAAAGATAATATAATTTATCATAAATAGAAATTACATTAAGAGGCATATATTTAGTTAATTGTTAGTATTATGTCAACGAAATCATAGTAATACACAATATTTGTTCCTGATGATATACATTTTCCTTATATCATTTTCTAATTTTTATTTTATTTTATTTTTTATTGGTTTTGACATGATTTTCATATCCTTTGTTTCACTGAGAAAAATATAATTAAAAGTTTTGCTAACTAGATTTTCACCCAGGAAGGAATATATATATTTCATCATGTCATATACTTGTAAAATTAAAAGATTATATAATTACATTGTTTTTTGTTTTTTAAATATTTTCAAAATATATCCCTTAAAATAAAAGTGGATATATTATTCAGAGAAATACAAGGAGTAAGAGATAAATGCTAAATATTGTGTTATATTTTCTTGAAATATGACTATAATCATTCCATTTATGTAAAGTTGACCCTAATGTCTCGGAACAGATCAAAGCTTTAAATGGAACAATTATTTTTTATGTGTAAATGAAGATTTTTTGTTTTTTTGAAAGATGTAAATGAAGAAACATTAAGACCATAATAATTGGATATATTCCCTCCGCTCCGATAATTGCTTCGCCCTTTTGAAATGGGCACGCAAATTAAGAAAATTGATGAGTGAAAAAAATATTGTGAGTGTAATAGTAAAATAGGAGAGAGAATGAGTGAAGGAAATAATAAATTTGAAAAATATTGTGAGTGTAATAGTAAAATAGGAGAGAGAATGAGTGGGCAAAATAGTAAAGATTCTTTGTCATTTTAGAAAATGTGAAACTTTAAACGGGACACCCATTTTGACAAAAAGTGAAGTTATTAATGGGACGGAGGGAGTATAACTGATACCAAACTTCTGGACACGCGGATTAAGGAAAAGTAAGAGAGAGAAAAAGTGAAAGAAAATGTTGTGAGTATGAAGAATTAAATAGGAGAGAGAATGAGTGGGAGGAATAGTTAGGAGAGAGAATGTTATGAGTGTAAAAGTGAAATAGGAGAGAGAATGAGTGGGGTAAATAGTAAAAATTCCCTTCCATTTTGGAAAGTATCAATTTGACTAGAACGGACTAAAATAAAAATAAGTATCAATTTTGATGGAACGGAGAAAGTATATAAGACAATTATATCAATGCAATTATAGAATAAAACTATTTTTGTTGGCTAAGATAATTTACACATATATCAAAACTCATTTTGCACCATGTTTCAAAAAGTGGTTTGTTTGGTACTTTTACCAAACGTCTCTTTTTTAAAAAATATTGTTTCACTTTATTTCGAATCGAGATTGCTTGTATCACTTTTCAGTATCATAATGTATCATGTAATCTGATGGTTATTATTGATTAGAGTTGATATTAGCATGATACATCATTTATACATAACTCATGAATCACTTATAGTACACAATATGATACATAAAAGTAATATATGTAATCTCGACTCCTCTATTTCACATTAAGTGCATGTCCGATAGCAAAATGAGATAATTTTAAAATTAAATAAACTTACTTTTCAAATTAAAATTTAATTTGTTTTTTTTTTATATAAAGGGAGTAGAGTGAGGTGAGGTGAGGTCATGGGTGTACAAACAATAGCATATTGTAAAGGAAAGATGAGCACAACAAATAACCATGACAGTATTTATGGACTACATTTACGCATGAATATCCGTACCTACTTGATAAAAGGGAAAATTGGTTAGCATTTAAACTTTTATCAGTTACACTATATAAATGGGAGATATTTATTCACCTACCTCATAATTACCATACTATCCCTACTATTCAAAAATAGGTTCTCCGTATTGTTTTGAAAGCTAAATTTTGTTTTTAAATACTTGTCATTTTGAGTTTAAAGTATTTTTATCTTATTCACCGATATTTTACATTTTGGTTCTTAAATTTCATCCATTTTCGCCAATAAATCAGCTTTTTGGTCCATAAATAACAATCATTTGTGTTTTAGTCCTTTGAAAATTAAATTCCCCAATAATTCAAATTTTTGGTCCATAAAAATCATTCATTTGTGTTTTAGTCCTTTTAATTCATTTGTAAATCCAATAGATCCTGGTAATTTAATTCATAATAAATTCAATAAGTTTAATTAATTAATAATTATACATTAAAATAAATCCAATAAATTTATTTAAATGAAATAAATCCAATAAGTTTATTTAAATATTTTATATCAAAATTATCTTCTCACTTTTTAATTAATTAATAATTATACATTTAAATAAATCCAATATTTTTGGAGCAAAACAGGACATTGGATTGAAATCTTATTTCAAAATTTAAATAACATATTGTATATAAGTTTATTTCATGAATTTTGTAGCTTAGTCCTTAAAAAGTCAAACCAATAAATCAAGGTTAATTTGAAAAAGTCCCAAAATTTTAGCATAATGTTGTACAGATAAGTTTCAATTTAAAACATAGTTAATTCAGTTAATTTTATTAATTGCCGAAATTTAAGGGCTAATTTAACACGGACTGTAGGTAAAAAAAAAACCGGTTAATTAAAAACTTATCCATCATTATACATAAAATGATTGAGATGATTCTTAATTGCCGAAATTTAAAGGCTAATTTAACACAGATTGCAGGCCAAAAAATAAAAAAAATCCAGTTAAAAAAATTTGCTTATCAATCATTATATATAAAATGATTGAGATGATTTCGCCAATACATTTTAGTTGATTTGCAAATGGCCAAAATTTTAGTTGATGTAAATTTAGATATTTACATTACATTCAAATATTGCAAGATAAGAAAGTAAATTTAAATATTTACATTACATTCAAATTAAGTTGACTTATGAAGATAACAAAAATAATTAGATTTTTTTATATACATTTTAATGTATTATTTGATTGGTATTAGCTTAAATATGTAACAGTAAATTTATTCTATATAAGTTCCATTAGTTTAGGAGTTTAATTAGTCTTTCTTTATTCTGTACATATCTAGATATCAAATATGACTCCTACCATAAGTTTATGTATATCTTGTACTCTATATATGTTTCATTAGTTTAGGCCTTTGATTGTGGGTGATTTATTCAAATTTTAAATTTTTAAATTTTGATAAATAGGGTAATAGATAAATATAGTTAAAATATCTGATATACATTTTGAATTTTCGAAAATTAAGTTCTAAACTAAAATTTTGAAATTTTGATAAATATGGTAATAGATAAATATACTTCAAATTTCTGACGAAATATTTGTAGGAGGCATGATTTTGATTTCAATTAACATTCGATAATTTTTACTGTTTTCATATGAAATTTTGAATTTCATATGAAAATTCTAAAATATATAATACTAAAATTTTGATCCTAATAAAAAATTAAATAAAGAGATCATTTGTTTCAAATGTCAAACTGAAAATATCAAACTAACTAAAAATAAACTTGCGTATTTCACACTCCTTCTAAAATTAAGGATAGTAGTTCAAATATTTATCTAATTTAATACAAAAATCAACTTTTCTCATTATCACAACTCCTTAATTTAAGCATTTGAAATTTTTAATTTTATATGAAAATTCTAAAATATATAATACTAAAATTTTGGTCCTACTAAAAAAATAAATAAAGAGATCAATTGTTTCAAATGTCAAACCGAAAATATCAAACTAACTAATAATAAACTTGCCTATTTCACACTTCTACTAAAATTAAGGATATAGTTCAAATATTTATCTAATATAAATACAAAAATCAACTTTTCTTTTTATCACAACTCCTTAATTTAAGCATTTGAAATTTTTAATTTCATATGAAAATTCTAAAATAATATAATACTAAAATTTAGGATGAAAATTCTAAAAATATATAAATACTATGAATGAAAATCAGTTTTAAGAATATCTATTGTTAATTTTATGAAAGGTAAATAAAAAGAGAGAGTGAGTGAGAGAGAAGTAGATAGGGATTCATAGGTGCTAGGTGCAATATTTTTGCCGAATTTTAAGCTTAATTAATTTGAGTTGCACATTTATCCAAATTTTGAGGACCAAAATATTAACTCTAAATTCTACAAAAATTGACTTTTAATCGGGTTAAAATGTTAATTATTAGAGAATAATAACATTTATTTTTTTTACAAATATTTTCCTTATATAATTCATCTATTAATGAAAATCAATTTGAATTTCAAATTCAACTGAAAATAAAGGATTACTTATTAGATCATAAAGTATATTCTTTACTCTCATTTTTTTTATATATATATATATAGGTATTTTCTCTTCTGTCGTCATCGAAATCAACAATTGGGTATTGCCCTCTTTCCTTCACTTTTCATTTACTTGATGTTTTTTTTCCTTCAAAATTGTGGTGACTTGATTTGATTAAATAAATTTGTGAAATTGTGGTGACTTGATTTGATTAAATAAATTTGTGTATGTTAACCATTCGTGTAAATGTATTTCAGCTGAAGCACATTCTTTAGAATCAATACTATGATGATTATTTGGTTCCTCATCCAATGTAAATGAAATGTAGTAGGAATAAAGCATTTTCACTAATAATTTTAACTTTTTTTAATTGCCTCTTTGTTTAAGATTGTACTTTCAAAGTTGTTCAATTTCTTCAATATCTTGGCTTACTAATAGTTTTTCTTATTTTTTTATTGTGCAGAATAGCAATTTTTAAAAATCATTGTTGTTGTCTCTGTAACTAATTCCTTTCAATAGTTTTTTTCATAGTTTTTCAATTTTAACTAAGTTCTTATTTAAATTTCAGTTTTTTTATAACTTGAAACATGTAATGGTTATGGTAAAGAAAGAATGTAGATTATTTTCATCTCATTTTATTGTAATTTTAATTCCTTTGAGCTTATAAGAATCTTTTTGTTGATTGCTTTCATTTTTATTTAATAAATTTTTTTATTAACTATCTAATCTTATTTATGTTTGCATGGATTTGAATTCAAATATTATTAAGTTAATTCTAAAATTAAATAAGCAAAAAGTATATACTAAAATTAAATAATTGGTTTATTTATTTTCCAAATTTTAAAATGAAATCAACTATTTTCCTTGATTGTCATATGAATGCAATTTCATATTTTCATAAATTTATTCTATAAATAAATAAGCAAAAAATATATGTTATCCCCTACTACTAAAAATAAATTCATAGTTTAATTATTTTTCTAATTCAAACACAAATTTAACTTTTTTCTTAATTTTACGCTCCACTCTTTTTTATATCATTGCATTCTTTTTTCACAACAGTTTACGTTCCACTCTTTTTGTATATATAATTCAAATTCAAGCACCTTAGATAATAATATAAGATCTCTTTTATTTATACTTTAATCCTCCATGTTGTTTTGTTTTCTCCTAATATATGAATTTTGTGATGACTTGGTTTTAGTCGATTAAGTTTTCTTTGTATACATCTGACACTAATGCACTATTTTGATTTATATATGCTGATGAAAAATATATGATCTCTTTTATTTAATTTAGATAGAAATAATAGAAAAAAAAACTTATTTTGAAGACTTTTGAGAAAATAAACAAAGAAAAGAAAAATATAAGATAGTCTTAGGGCTCATACCATCAATGAGTTTAATAATTTAGAGAATTAATTCAGATAAAAAGTAAAGAAAATAACTAAAACTATGGAGTGAATTAATTTGATAAAAGGGAAGAAAAATAACAAATACTCTGTTGAAGTTGATTAATTAACTTGGGATGTCCAATTTCAAGATGAAATTTTCAATAAGAAAAAAAGGGTTTTGTGGGGATTTACAATGAAAAAGGTTATTATTTTTTAGGAAGAAACCACAAATTTAAGTAATTATTAGATATGAACGGAGGAACGGGCAATCTAAGTACATGATTTCTGAATGTTTTCACAAATTTAAGTAATCATTGCTCGAAATGAAATATGTCACATGCAACGACACATGATTATTAAACAAATTTATTTACATATTTAGAGATAGTGGTTGTGTATGAAAAAATATTTTGGTTGCAAAATAAACAAATAAAAGAACTTGGTGATCAAATGTAAAAACTTGATTAGTTAGATATTTTAGGTGAAATATGGCAAAATCTTATTAAAAAAAAAACGGTAAAACAAGTAAATATTTTGCACAAAATTTTACTTCTTTAACTATAAGATTTTTGAAACGAAGGGAATAACGTAATTCATTCCTCCAAAATTTACAACTTATCAATTACTCTCAATTACTCCCTCCATCTCAAATTGAATATCTTTACTTTTTGAAACTTGACATTCAAAAAATCTATTCACTCCGCTCCTCCATCCCAAATTGAATGTCTTTACTTTTTGAAACTTGACATTCAATAAATCTATTCACTCCGCTAAAATTGAATGTCATGTTTTGTTCCAAATTTAATGTCCTTTTGAAACTTCACCTCCAAATAACTTTGTCCCTAAATCATTTTTTTTTTTAATTTGTTTTCTCATTGTTTATTATATTTTTGCAAAACTAAAAATTTTATGTGAATTGCAGGAATGCTTTTGATTTATAATTTATTAAAATTCAATTTTTTTAAAATGTCCCTTAAATCTCATAATGGCATTCATTTTGGGACAGAAAAAATAATATTTTATACACTTTTCATATAAATCTCAGATATAATTTTTAATAGTTGATTTATCATGCCCGTCGAGTATCGACGGGTCACTAACTAGTTCATCAAACATAAGGAAAGATTCACTAGATTCAGGGGCGGAGCCAGGAATTGCTCGAGGGGGGGGCAAGAAAATTTTTTTTCGGGTCGGACAAGTAAAAACTGGGTCGGATCCATGAAATACAATGTATTTTAGTTAAAAATGTAAAAAATTAAGAAATGGGAAAAGCCTAACTAATTAATTAAGATTGAAAAAATGTGAGGAAATTAGGAGAAAGAGAAAAACAAAACTGTTAAGAAAAAGAAATGGATGGAGAGAAAGAGAGAATAGCAAAGATGGAGGACAAATAAAATGAATGGAAAATGTAGGTAGCAGGGTTCGAACATGGATTTGAAAGGAAACACCAAAGACTTTAACTTCACCCATTCTACCACTGAACCACACCACTCACTGGTGTTAATCTTGAAGTTAATTATATATATACATATATAAAAAAAATATGGGGGGGGGGCAAAAAAATTTTTTTCCTTTGCATTTCGCATTTGGGGGGGTGGCGAGTGCCCCCCCATGCCCCCCCTGGCTCCGCCCCTGACTAGATTACAATAAGAAAACTATAAATAACATTTTATATAAGGATTTAACCCATACTGGTATAACAATTATGATGTCTATATCATGGAAAATACTTATATGAATAAGGGTAAAATTATATTACTAAAATAAGCTGTTCGGGTAACATTCGGTTCAGGTAATGGGGCGGATAATGGGGCGGGTAATGCTAATACCAAAATCAAACCGTTCCCCACTTTTTCATTTCGGTTATTCCCCATTACCCGCCCCATATCCAGTCAAACCAGTTAATAACTGTCAACTTCGGTTCGATTCAGTTTGGATATCCACGGTTCGGTTCAAAATTGACATCCCTATTAATTTTCCTTTACTTGTTTATTTTCGTAATTTAATTGGTTTGTTATTATTTTAGTTTAATTTCTAGGGAATTTTACCCCTAAATTTCTTTTGGAAAAAATCACTTTTTCTTAAGTTTCTCACTAAATTGAAATGTTGGATAAGTTTTTATGTAGTAATATATTATATTGCATACAACATAAAGTAATTAAAACTTATATTACAACATCTTCAATACTGTCGCCTGCCACACTGTCGATCGCTGGTTGTCGATTGCCGGCCATCGCCGACCGCCCACTGTCACCATGCATGCAGTATTATACACCCTTATACCCTTAATCTTATGTGATACAATAAATTATAGAAGAATAAAACATGAATAATTAAATATGAAAAGAAACTTATTGAACATTTATTAGAACTTGTGAAACATGCAACCTAATTCCTATATTTTTCTCAAGTTTTCTCCTTCTAACCTCCTTTTTTATTTTAACTACAATTTTATTTATGAAAATTGTAACTTATTTTATATTCACCACAAAAAAATTGCAGGAATCCTTCCTTTCGGACCCATTTGTTTTATGATAGTTGCCCAATTGAGTATAAATGCTTAGGTCACTTGCACCTCTAATTATTGTGGTAATCATTGTTGAAGACCCAAGATTGACTTGCACCGTTCCATGGTCTTCTTGGGTCCAATTTTTAAACCTAAATATGACTTGCACATTTTTAAACCTAATTAGTAACTGACTTTTAAGACTAATTTTTACTCCATCTGTTCCTAAAAGTTTGTTTTATTTGATTTTTTTGTTAAATTATGACTACAAATTTATGAAAGATTAATCATGTTCATGAAATTCTAAAAGTTGTTGTTGATAATATTATTAATGGTGAATTAATAGGAATTTTTAGAATTTCATGAAAATAATTAAATTGTCATATATTTGTGGTCAAAATTCAACTAAAAAGTCAAATGGGACAAACTTTTAGAGACGGAGGGAGTATTAAAGTAATATTTTCCAATTTTAAGCGAGTGTCTATTTTGAATTTCAAATATGTTTATCTCTATCAAGTAATTGAACTCTTTGTTGTCACTTATTATATTCCAACAGTCACTTATGTTCCGTTTGTTTGGGGGAAAATATTTTTCGTAATACATTTTCCTAATTTTTCGGTGTTTGATAAGCATCGAAAAATGGAGAAAATGTTTTTTCGAAAATATTTTCCCCACTTTTTTTTAAGTATAATGACTTATAAATTTTTCCTAAATAAAATATTTTACTCATTTTTCAAATTCGTTTTACGCGAAACAAACGAAACCTTTATATTTTTCACAAAGTGATGGGTTAGTTTTATTCATCACTTATAAGTTTTGGTCAAAATTCATCATCGAAAAAAAAAATTCTTTACTATTTTAATTATAATAATATAAGACTATACCCAACATTTTTAATTATAATTATATTTCTAACATATGATTTAATTGCATCATATATAATATATATAGCAAAACTATATAGAGGCTTCAGAAAAGGCCATGTCAAAGTCCACGTCAGCAATTCAATTTCCAGGGCATATAATATACTCCCTCCGTCCCGCTAATATTAGCACACTTTCCTTTTTGGGCGTCCCGCTAATATCCGCACACTCCCAAAAAGGAAACTTTATATTAATAAAATATTCACCCAACCCAACTCATTCTCTCTCCTACATTATTTTAATACTCACAACACCATTATAATTTATTACACCCTCCACTCATTCTCTCTCCACTCATTCTTTTACACTCACAACATTTTATTAAAATATCATATTCCTTAATTCCCGCGCAAACAGTGTTTGTGCTAATATTACCGGGACGGAGGGAGTATATAGCAAAACTATTTTGGCGCTGTCCAAATTCCAGATAACAGTTTCGAGTTCACGCCTTTTCAAACAATTGAGAGTTTGAATTTGAATTTTGTAGTCGGTGAGAACTATAAATCGCATATATTTTTATTTTTTCGATCTTATATAGATTATCTTTATACAGGTAAAATAAAAGTTACTGCTACGATATTTACTTACATTTGCTGAATATTTGGTAGATGTGATGGGAGAGGTGATTTTACCTCTTAGAGATTTTGAGTTTGTGCAGCGGTTTAATGCTAGAAAGTTAGATGTTCAGCTGATTGATAATGAGTACTCCCTCCGTCCCGCTTATTACTTCACCATTTTGGCTCCGGCGCGCAAATTAAGGTGGAGAAAATGTTGTGAGTGTAATTTGAAAATAGGAGAGAGAATGAGTGGAGGGAATAGTAAATTATAATGGTGTTGTGAGTATTAAAATAATGTAGGAGAGAGAATGAGTGGAGGGAATAGTAAAGATTCCTTTGCCAAAAAAGGAAAGGTGAAGCTTTCAATGGGACACCCAAAATGGCAAAAAGTGAAGTTATCAGCGGGACGGAGGGAGTATGTGTTTCAAAAATTTTATGCAGTAAAGGTTAATTAATATATTTTGTGACTAATTAAGATATATTTTATTATTACTTTCTACTATTTTGACAGTGGAAATGAGTTGACTGCCGTCCTGTGGGCCTCATTTGGAGATAAGTTAAAACAGTATATTGACAATAGGGATCAAAACGAGGAAGGCCCATTGATTTTGGTTTTGCAGTTTGTAATGCTATCTATATACCAATGTATCTTTTACGTATATTTACTTAAACTGCAATTACGTTTCTGATTCAAGACATATTATCATGTGAGTGAATTTTATAATATTTATACAGGGAAAATCAAAGTTAGTACTATGAAGCATGCTTCAATAATGCATATTAATGCATCGTTCCCTGAAGTAGCGAATTATCTTAGCAAGTAAATGAACACTAAACCTTTATAAGAATCCATGAATTTGTTATACAAATTTGTATGATTATGTTAATTTACATATATCACTTTTACATGCGTGAAACTGGAGCTTCATCGGTTAGTCGTTCTTTGACTATCACCACTAATGATAGTAGTCGTATCAATAGTGATCTGTGGTTGAAAAAAAAAACTCAAGACGATTGGTGATTTGCTCACATGTACAGAGGTATATTATAAATATACTTAATTTTTTATAAAGGTTATACTCATTTAAATATTCTTGAATCAACATTAATCTTTTTTATAATCATTTTTATTAGGTTGGCGTATACTCCGTATTGGCAACCATATCGGATGTGGATTCACATGCCACCTGGTACTATGATGGGTGTAGCAATATAAAGTGTGCTAAAGGCTTTGAAAAGAGCAGTAAAAATTGTCCTAAATGCAAGAAAACTTATGGCAATGCTATCCCTAGGTAATTGACGGATTTGATTTTTTTTTTATATATATATATATATACAAATAAAAAAGATTTATAATCATTATCTTCATTCGAACTAATTGTGTACCTATTTTTTTTAGGTTCAAAATCAGGATTTTGGTCATTGATATAAATGATATAGATCTAGCTGAGACACACTTTGTTTTATTCGATGCGACAGCATCTTCTTTGCTCGGAATGTCTGCTCCTGTAGTTCTTGCCGATGTCTCAGAGGTAGCTAATTTGTTGTTATTTTGTTATTAGATAGATTACTACTTTATAATAGATGTAAAATAATGTTCATATAACATGATGTTCAACATGGCCAACTACCTGTATCTTTTCGAAAAATGTTTGAAAGACGATGCTTATTAAGGATTGATGTTGACCAAAGAATTGTAGATACTGATCAAGATAAACGAACTTTCACAGTAAAGCAATTATCAGAGGATACAGATATCATCGCCCAGTTTTTATCACTCATAAATGATAATGTAAGTAGAAAATACATCACATTAACTTTAGACAAAAGCTCAAATTCATAACCATTTATTGTTTTAAACTTCAGGAGGTTGCTTCCAAATTGAATCATGGAATTGAAATTGTGACCAGTTTGAACTGCAATAATGAGGTAAATTTCTTTGTATCCATAGTTTACTTTTTATTTTTCTACTTCACTTTCATTTTGAGAGTTTGCTTTTTATGATCATGTTATTTTACGTTTTTATTATGTAGGATAAGCCTTTGGAATCTGTATGTGACAGTTCTTCAACATCAATCACTCCACAAAAACGTTTGTTAGATACTACCTCCAATGATGAAGAGATACAATTGTCTGTTACGAAGGAAATCAAGCAAATTAAACAAGAGGAATTGGATAAATAGGCAACAATGATTGTTTAACATCGTATTCAGTCTGTCAACTTTTTTCACTCAGTACAATATTTTTTTTTTTCAGTTTTAAACTATTGTGGCTAGAAATAAGAGGATTTTTTGCAAAAATTTTATTAGGAACTATGGTATTTCATTTGATATTTTAATGATCACATATTTATGGGTCAGCCAGACATGATAATTCTTAGTTGGTTACTCGATCTTCTTTTGTTTCGCAAATTGGACAAGTTAGAAGAAATAACATAGTTCACAAAAAATATCCATTAATTTATGAATAAATCCAAATTGAAAATAAAACAGATGTACGAACTTTCAAATAATTAATTAAATGAATGTAATGAGAAATTACTTGATGGGAATATTAAATTGGGGATAGACTATTTCAATTGGCATCCAAAATATAGTAAACTTCGATCAGGCATCAGGATAAATCATATATTCTTAGTTTTTAATGGAAATCAAAATCAAGCAGATAACAAATCATCGATTAATTACAGAAAAATGTAGCGAATTTGAAGACGATCTGAAATTAAACCCTAGAGAGAGAGATGCGGGAGAAGGAGCGAGGAAGACGACCGCAAAATCAAACCCTAGAGATAACTACGGAATTACCTGCAAGAGAAGGAGCAATTGCCGCGAAGGATTTCCTGTGCGGCGTGTGGCCGCCGTCGATGTGAGCCGTGACCTTCGTGCGGCGTCTTCGATCGGAGCAGCGAATTGCGGCCGAATCGGACCAGGAGGGCGAGGTTTGTAAATTTGTGATTTTTGCAATTTAATAACTTTATATAGGTGGGTTTTTTTATATAGTTTGAGGGGGGGGGGGTTTGTGTATTTTTCAGGGGTATAATCCACCACCCAGCCCAGCCTCCAGGGGAGCGGACGCACCAGAAAATTGGGAGCGGACGCTCCAAGAAAACAGAAACTCCACGCTTAAAAATCCTTCAGTTGCACTGGCGAGCAAGCAAAATGACATGGCCAGCAAACCAGCATCCAAAAATCTGCAGAACCTAAATCCATGCAATACCAAAATCTGTCCCAAATTAATCACGAACCGCATAGCATCCCTAATTATCAAATGTCAAATCCTCTATAACACCCACAGATAACCCCAACTTTCAAAAACTCTAACAATTCAAGAATTCCTTCCACCCTCAATCCTTCCCTTGCCTTCGTTCCATTATTCAATTACACTACTTAATCAAATTATCGGCATAAAATTTGAGATTGCAACGACTTCAGTCCAGGTTCTCCTATTTAATTTCTTCAAAACTATACATATTCACATCACATCATAAAGGTTTTGAATTTGAACCCTAATGATACTAATAAATTTTGAGATTGAAACTACTTTAAATATATAGGAGATGGAAGAGATTATGTTGACACTTAGGTACACACTATTAAAATCACGCTATTGTAACCATATCTCTTCAGCTTCCAAAGTTGTAACACTAAAATCTTAATAATGTTTTTTGGTTAGGCAGGGACCTAACCTCCCGTGGTTTTGTGCTGGCGAGATAGTTGTCTCAAGAGCTTTCCACGTTACATCATGTGTCAACATCTTTTTTCTGTATTAATTATACTCCTAATATCCGCTACATTGATTATCAATTTCGATTTATATTGTTACTTAAAAATTAATTAAAACACATAAATAATTATTTACTTAATAAAAAAAAAATTATTCACCGTCGAATATCGACGAATTACTGACTAGTATATATAATAAATTAAACTTCTCCCTCGCTGGATCTTTAACATGTTTCAATTCTTGACCAAGTGAGGGACGAACCCATAAACAAATAGTTGCCTTTTTTTTTTTTTAAATTATTTTATTGCCTTTTACTTAATCAACATTTTACTCTTTCCTCTTCCTTCTCTGGGAGTATTTCATAAAATTAGGGGGTCGTTATACATAATCGATTTTTTTTTAAAATATAGCTTTTTAAAATTTTATATATCAAAATAACATTTTCAAAAACTTAAGTACCAAAGTAGCACTTTTGACTTGAAATCCGGAATTGGTAATTCCGGATTATGAAATCCGGAATTACCAATTCCGGATTTGATTTTTTTTTTTTGTTTTCAAAATTGAATTTTGGAAAATAATAATTCCGTAAATAGGGCGATCGCGCCTAAAATAGAAACGATCGCTCAAGTGTACTCCGGAGGTACCAATTCCGGATTCTATTTTAATTTTTTTTTTTTTTTTTCAAAATTGAATTTTGGAAAATAATAATTCCGTAAATAGGGGGCGATCGCGCCCTATAGAAGAGCGATCGCTCAAGTGTACTCCGGAGGTACCAATTCCGGATTCTATTTTATTTTATTTTTTTTTTTCCAAAAAAGAAATATATCTGAATTGAATAAGTAATGTTTTTTTTTGAAAAATTCAAATCCGGAAATGCTAATTCCGGATTTGCTTTACAAAACCCATCTTCCTCGACAGATCTGTAAAGAAATCTGAAAAACAAAAAATCCAGTGAAGAAGAAGGAGAAAAGAAGAAAGAAGAAGAATAGTAGGTGATTTTTTTTCAAAAAATATTGAAAATTCAAGAAGTTGATTAAGAAGTTCAAGAAGAAGAGGTGATTAAGAAGGTACATTTAATCCTCTTATTTTTGTTCGAAATTTAAATTTAGTATTTATTTAAATTTTTTTGTGAATGTAATGATATTGTTAAATTAGATTTTTTATAATTTATTTTTCAATTTCTAGGAATAAATATGGCTGGAGTTCCAATTGTTTTCATGTGTTATTGGGGAGGAAATGATGAACACCCGTTTGAAGGTGAACATTTTGAAAGGGGACCAAAATGTGCACTTAGGGCTAAAACTCGGTGGAGTTACAAGAAGTTGATTAAAAAGTTAGCTAAGAAAATTGGGGTAGATCGAGCATTTGTTCGGTTGCAAGTTATATGTAGATATCCTCATCTTGTTGCTCCGGGATTGCAAACTACATTCCATTTGTAATCGACAATGATATGGGTATGGAAGTCATGTTTGATGTTTTACGCTCGGTTTGGTGGGTTGAGTAGCTTACAATTGTATGTTAAGATAAATTTAGTTGATAATGTGAATGTTGAGGAGTTTGAAACCTATGAGGAGCCATTACAAAATCGGTATGTTAATGACATGGATACCTTCCGGATGGGTTCTTTAAGTTTGCTATAGTCGGAGGGATCTTTGGAACAAGTACACAAACATATGTGGAAGAGGAAGAGGGAGAAGAAGAGGAAGAGGAAGAGGAAGAGGAAGAGGAAGAGGAAGAGGAAGAGGGGGAGGAAGAGGGAGGGGGTGAGGGTGAGGAATTGTATAATGATGATGATAATGATTCAGATTATGAAGAAAATATTGAGTTGCTTCTAAATGCGGATCGTGACGATGGATATGATGATTGCGGTAGTCCTACCGATGTTAGCGAGAATGAGGGAGAAGATTTGGCGTTACATTTGGTTGCTTCACGAAGAACCACAACATCATGTGCATGAGAGTCGGGTATCAATTTTATCGTGATATTGGAGAAGGATCGGAGATATATGATGATAACAAATATGACTTTCTTTGAATGGAATGTAGAACATCAGGACATTGCCAAAGGTATTCGCTTTTCAAAGAAGACAGATGTGCAGTATAAAATGAAGTTGTTTCATATTAAGAAAAATTTGCGCTTCAAGGTAAAACGAAGCACAACCCGAAAGTGGACTATTGAGTGTTTGATGAAGGATTTTCCGTGCAATTTTTATGTGAATGTGAGTTTGAAGAATGCCGGGTATTGGGAAATTACCAAATACAAGGGTCCTCATTCTTGTTTGGCAAGCGAAATTAGCCAAAATCATCGAAACATGGATGCTAAGTTCATAGGGCGGGAAGTTTTGGAGCTGGTTAAGGCGATCCCGAGTTGAAGATTGTACTAGTGAAGGTGGAAATAAAAAAAGCCCATGGGAAGGAAGTTTCATATTGAAAGGCATGGTGTGGCAAACAAAAAGCTATTGCGAGAGGCATATGGAGGCTGGAAGAATCTTACATAAGCTGCCACGTTTGTTAGCCGCCATCCAAAAGTGGAACCACTGGAACCATTGTGGAGCATTCGATCCTCCTCCTCCGGTGCTTTAGGTATGTTTGATCGTGTGTTACGGGCATTTGGCACTTGTGTGGAAGCATTCACTCATTGTCGTCTGTTATTTACGGTGATGGCACATTCCTGCATGGAAGATATAGAGGGGTTATTCTTATTGCCCTGGGTGTCGACGCAAATGATAGTCTACTTCCTCTCGCATTCGCTATTGTTGAAAAAGAGGACTATCGAAACTGGTGTTGGTTTCTGCATCTTCTATGCAAACATATTGTTAAGGGTCGTGAAGTTTGCTTGATATCTGATCGGCATAATGGCATCCTTTGCACGGTTGGAGACATTGCCAGCTGGCCACGAAATGTTATCCACAGATGGTGCATGTTGCACTTGCGAGCTAATTTTCTTAAAGCTCACAAGGGCGTTGGATTGAAAGATCTTTTTTGAAGAAGGGATTTGTTATCCACGAAATGTTAGCCACGAAATGTTATCCACGAAATGTTATCCACGAAATGTGTCCTTCAAAATGGATGATATATAAAATTTGGGGTTGAAGAAAATTAGATTTGGGGTTGAAGAAGGGATTTGGGGTTGAAGAAGCTTGAAATTGGGTTTGAAATTTGAAATTTTAGAGAGAGAGAGAAAAGGAGGCGTTGGTGGTGGTAGGGTTATTTGATTGGGAGAGGGGAAGAAGCCACCACACCCTTTCGAAGCTTGAAATTGGAGTGTATTTATTAGGTCATATACAATAAGTCCACTAGCATAATGTAATCATATATAATAGACATACCTGTACAATGGTTAAGAAGCCACCACACCCTTTCGAATCGTGTTGAGATGCTACACACATCTCCCTATACAAGAAGGCCAACGCTCCACTACCCCAACTGTACAGACCAATATTATTTATATCCCTAAGAAGTGCGAGGTACATCAACTTAACTAGGTTATCAGACGAGACGGGCATAATGTATGACCCCAATAATAAGAAAATGTATGCTCGAGTATATGTCTCAATCATATGCTCGGACGCATTATTGGGAAGCTGTTCAAAATGAGGGAAGTGTCCTAGAACCCATCTCATTGATATCATTCCACCTCTTTTGATGTCTGCGGGTGAGGTGTAACCCCAAATAAATCCTCAACAATCTCGGCCCATGCCAAAGCACTCCTACTAGTTTCGAACTAGTCACCGCCATTCCGTCTACGGGAAGACCACACAACATGCCAATATCCTCTAAGGTGATGGTCATCTCCCTACAGTAAGTGAAAAGTGTGGGTCTCTGGACGCCATCTTTCAATCAAAGCCTCAATCAAATGCCAATCATATTGTATATGACCTAATAAATACACTCCATAAAATCCAGTATTTATAAGCTTCTCTTCTATCCTCCAAGCAACTCTAGGTGGAAGTCTTGGACCACGCCTAGGTCTTAAATTGGGTAACTCTTGTCCCTCCCAAATATATTTAGATCTATGTGTATCCTGAGAAGTCAATACATGAGGATCGATTGGCCCAGGATCAATAAATTGTTGTTGTACATGTTCATTCATCTGAAATAAAAAAATTTAATAGTAATTAAATTTAAATGGGACTTAATGTTTAATTCATTGACAATCAAAAATTAAGTACATAAATCATTTTAACAACAAAATATAAAAAATGCACAAATAAAAATTCTTAAAAAAATTTATATAGCTAAAATTAACAACTGAAAACAAATTAAAATAAGAAATATAACTAACCATTTTTAAGTACCAAGCTAACACTTTCTCTCACAACTCTTTAAATTTCTTCTCTTCTCCTTAATTCTTTCTTTCTCTATCTCACTCTCTGCAGCACTCCCTCCTTCTTCTTCTTCCTTTCTTCCATTCCATGAACAATCAGCAAGTAATTCAAAATTTGAATCCGGAAATGGCAGCCCCGGATTTAATTTAAAGCAAATTCGGAATTGACAGTGCCGGATTTTGAAGATACGCGTCTAGGGGGCGATCGCCCCTTAAGTAGAGCGATCGCCCTCTCCTGTTTTCAGAATATATTTTTTTATTTGCTTTATTTCTTTTTTGGAAAAAAAAAAATAAAATAAAATAGAATCCGGAATTGGTACCTCCGGAGTACACTTGAGCGATCGCTCTTCTATAGGGCGCGATCGCCCCCTATTTACGGAATTATTATTTTCCAAAATTCAATTTTGAAAAAAAAAAAAAAAAATTAAAATAGAATCCGGAATTGGTACCTCCGGAGTACACTTGAGCGATCGCTCTATTTTAGGGCGCGATCGCCCCCTATTTACGGAATTATTATTTTCCAAAATTCAATTTTGAAAAACAAAAAAAAAAATAAAAAAAATCAAATCCGGAATTGGTAATTCCGGATTTCATAATCCGGAATTACCAATTCCGGATTTCAAGTCAAAAGTGCTACTTTGGTACTTAAGTTTTTGAAAATGTTATTTTGATATATAAAATTTTAAAAAGCTATATTTTAAAAAAAAAATCTACATAATCATTCCTATATATTCATTAAATATTTCAGGAAGACAGAGGGCTAAGCTAACTCACATACGATGACTTACGTACTAATTCTAAAATTTAATCCCTCCGTCTAAAAAAAAAAAAAATCAAAAATAAATGCCCCCGTAAATGATATTTTAATGAAATGTTTTTTACTTTTCATTTGACACTTGCTAAACTAAAAGTTTAAAATGTGGATAACAAAAATATTTATCCATCATTGTCATTAAATTTTACAAAAAATAAATATGTTCAGACTATCCCGTAAATGAAAAATAGACATTCATTTCTAAATAAAGAGAATATTTATTTTGAAAATAAGAGAGTAATTAATAAAAAAATTGTGGTGGACCAATAACCTTGACAATTTATTAAACTAAACACACGTTTGTTAGATAACTTACTCAAATCATTCATAGACTCTGTCTACCGTTTCCTTGTCACCGCATACAGTTTACAGTTAGTATTGACTGAGTCTGTGATGGTAAAAAATATTGAGTTAGTCTTAAAGAAAACGTGTTTTTTTTTTGGCAAATTAGAAAAAAGTGTTTCCTTTTTTTCATTTTTGTCAGTGTCAGTGTCAGTTTAATAAAGTGTCAGTGTGACAAAGTGTCAGTACATGTGTAACAAAGTGTCAGTGTAAAAAAGTGTCAGTACCAATTTAACAAAGTGTCAGTGTAAACAAAGTGTCAGTGCATGTGTAACAAAGTGCCAGTGTAAAAAATGTCAGTGCCAGTTTAACAAAGTGTCAATATTAGTGTAACAAAATGTCAGTGTAAAAAGTGTCAGTACATGTATATTAAGTGTCAGTTTATAAACTAACACTGACACTTTGTTACACTAACACTGGCACTTTGTTAAACTAACACTGACACTTGTTTTACACTAACACCGGCACTTTGTTACACTAACACTGGCACTTTGTAACACTAACACTGACACTTTTTTACACTGGCACTGACACTATTTTACATTAACACCGACACTTTTAGATGTGTAAACTTAATAATAAAAAACCCCAATTCAACCCACCCAACCTCAAAATTCTTTCTGGCCCTAACATAAATTAAGGAGAGGAAAATCAAAATAGAATGACCTTTGTCTACCCATCACATATTGGCCAATGATGTGTGTCGTGCTAGGGCACAGAAAGAATTGAGAAGAACAAAATTGATTACACATCAATTTAGTGACCATATTGAACAATTTTCTGGATACAGTAAATTGATTGACATTGGCGCATGAAATAGCTTGGCGACAAGGAGCTTCACGACGACGGAGTTGGCGTGTTGCAGTGACGGAGCGGGAGAGCCGATATGAAAAAAGTGGAAGACTACGGTGATCGCACAAGCGCGCGTTATTTCAAAATTCGTTTTTCCTATTGTTCAGAAAAAATTGATTTTTTGTGAAATTTTGGCAAAAATATTTCATGAATTAGTAAATGTTTGCATGTTGCTGCTACAACTACAATTAATTACGTTGTCATAAAATCAACGGCGAGATTAGATTGGAGGTTTCTAATTAGTAATTTGACACTATTGATCGAGACTTGGTATAACATTTCTTGTATAACTTAAACGTGTGACGTTGTAGCAGTAAAAGAATGAGTCAGTTTTATGTAAATTTACTACAGAAGATGGAAAAATGAATTCTTCGCAGGTGTCGATTTTAATATTATAAAATGTCAGTTATTCAAAATAATTCTTATAAACATTTATATTGCCACTTATAAACATTTAAATTGACACTTTTAATATTTGATAAAAGAGTACTAGCGTGGTGTTAAGGATTGACGGTTGTAGTGTTAAATAGTTTCTGAAATTGTCACGGCCAGAATCACAAGTGATATCCAAGGTGATAACAGCACCAACGATAGCACTTGGAATAGCACACGCACACTTCAAAAATAAAAACAATTTGTAAAAGAGATTGCAGCGAAATAATAACACCAAAATTGTTTTTCTCAAGTTATATAAATAATATAACTTGAGGATGCCTCTTAGGCAAGACTTTATCACTTTATTAAAAGAAATACACAAAGTCGAAATGTTCTCTAAGTAATACAATGTAAGCTCTATGGAACAAGAGATAAAGAACGGAATTCAATCATAGCATACACACAACTTGACACCAAGGTAATCAAGTGCGTAATTACAAGGGATGATGGATGAAAAGAACCAGACAAATAACTCTATATCTCTCTACTTCAAAGGCGTGTAAATATGGTTTTTCTTGACATATCTTCAAATGAATCCCTTCAAGCATATTTATAGTCTTCAATTACTTGAAGGCTACTCAAATAAACAGCCTTGGGGCTGTGTGGACGTTGAGGGAGAGTGGGGAGAGTGGTTGGGCTTGTTTCTCACTTCATGCGCCCACTTCACTAATTTGTAGTAACTGTATGCTTGTTATCCAAGCTCATGCTTCAACGCCTTGTACTCCCAAGCATTCTTAGCCTTGTACTCTCTTTGAATCAGCAACAATCATCTTGACCAAGTCTTCACACGTTTTTGTTGTTTTCGATCCAAACAAGGCTTGTTGAAAGATTATGCATAAAACGACATTTATGCATAACTTTCTCTTTTTCAAATTCCTCCACGTTTCTAGCTTATTCTCCAATCATATTGCAACCTGAAATATGGACATACACCATAGACTATACAGATCATATTAGCAAATTAGTACATTAATTAATAAATAAGAAATGTACAACAATATAAATTACAGCACAGGAAATCATCTGCGATATCATCTGAAATCTGAGAAATTATCTACGATATCATCTGCAATTTATACTAACAATCTCCCCCTTAGTTGGATATTTCTTCTGAAACCTAATGTGTTGCTTACCTGCAATATCTCAGTCCATAACAAGATACACAGAGCCTAGAAACTGATTATAACATCTCCACGACAATTAACTCCTCCTTAATCAATGAGCCAATCTAAACAATGACTTATCAAAATAATTTTCTCTTTTCCAAATTTCTTCACGTTTCTAGCTTATTCTCCAATCATATTGCAACCTGAAATATGGACATACACCATAGATTATACAGATCATATTAGCACATTAGTACATTAATTAATAAATAAGAAATGTACAACTATATAAATTCCAAAGACAGAAATCATCTCATGATATCATCTGGAATCTGGGAAATCATCTGCGATATCATCTGCAATTTACACTAACAATCTCCCCCTTAGTTGGATATTTCTTCTGAAATCTAATGTGCTTACCTGAAATATCTCAGTTCATAATCGGCACTTTGTTACACTAACACTAACACTTTGTAACACTAACACTGACACTTTTTTACACTGGCACTGACACTATTTTACATTAACACCGACACTTTTAGATGTTCAAACTTAATAATATATAAAAAACCCCAATTCAACCCACCCAACCTCAAAATTCTTTCTGACCCTAACATAAATTAAGGAGAGGAAAATCAAAATAGAATGACCTTTGTCTACCAATCACATATTGGCTAATGATGTGTGTCATGCTAGGGCACAGAAAAATTAAGAAGAACAAACTTGATTACACATCAATTTAGTGACCATATTGAACAATTTTCTGGATACAGTAAATTGATTAACATTGAAGCATGAAATAGCTTGGCGACAAGGAGCTTCACGACGACGGAGTTGGCGTGTTGCAGTGACGGAGCGGGAGAGCCGATATGAAGAAAGTGAAAGACTACGGTGATCGCACAAGAGCGCATTATTTCAATACCCGTTTTTCCTATTGTTCAGAAAAAATTGGTTTTTTGTCAGTTTTTGGGAAAAATATTTCATGAATTAGTAAATGTTTGCATGTTGCTGCTACAACTACAATTAATTACGTTGTCATAAAATCAACGGCGAGATTAGATTGGAAGTTTCTAATTAGTAATTTGACACTATTGATCGAGACTTGGTTTAACATTTCTTGTATAACTTCAACGTGTGACTCGGTACCTTCGGTAGTAGTAAAAGAATGAGTCAGTTTTATGTAAATTTACTCTACAAGGTTAGAAGATGGAAAAATGAATTTTTCTTAAGTGTCAGTTATAATATTATAAAATATTAGTTATTCAAAATAACATTTATAAATATTCATATCGCCACTTATAAACATTTAAATTGACACTTTTAACATTTGATAAAAGAGTACTAGTGGTTGTGTTAAGGATTGCCAGTTGTAGTGTTAAATAGTTTCGGCTGTAGTGTTAAATAGTGTCGGCTGTAGTGTTAAATAAAGTCGGTGGTAGTGTACTAGTGTTAAATAGTCTCGGTAGTAGTGTTGAAAATAGTGTCAGTCTTAGAATCAAAATGTGTCGGTTATAGTATTGAAAAGTGTCAATTGTAGTACCGAAAAGTGTCAGAGAGTTTTTATAAGTTCCAATTATATATAAAAATGTCACCGCGCATTTTAAAAAAGTTTCACTTATTTACAAAAATGCCACCACACATTTTGAAAACAAGTTGATGTTGACCGAGATCTACAAGAGATAGAAACCTAGGATGCCACTCAACCAGTGGTGACGGAAGCCACTCAACATCACTAATCGGAAGCCACTCAACGCGACCAAGTCGATAGCTTGATTCAAAGGAGGATGTCACTCACTCTAAGCAGAATGGTATTTTGCAAATAAACTTATTATCCAAAACTCTGCTGCCCTTCTTGTTATTCATTCCAATATATAGGATCAGAACAAGACTTTCGTACAATGAATACATGAAATTGAACTAGGACTATTAACTGAACGTGGACTGATAAAAGAAAAACTTACCATTTCAAAGGAACACATTAAAGATAATGATATGAAAATTTAAGAAGATAAAGTTAATTTGGCTGATCTTTAATCTCCCCAACATTGTTTAATGCTCCTGCATCACAAGTTCACAAAGCAAGTGTAAAACAATTTTTTTCAGAGATTTTGTGTAAAAGAATGGACCTCGAAGCTATATTTCATTTGTCATATAATAAATATTGCAAATACTACATCCGTCCTAACTCAACGCCATTATGCAAAGCAGGAATTAAGGAGAAAATATATACAGATGTATTTAAAAGTATCGTAAGTGAGTGGGAATGGTGTTTTTAACTTGACAAAAATTTGGGTGAGAACAGCATGACTCGTCTCATCCATGAGACGGGTCGGATCCATACCCATCACCCGCCCAATAAAGCCAACTCACGCCTCCGCTCAAGCTTTTTGCATATGGGTGATCGCCCAAGCTGGAATGGGCGGTCGCCCAAGCTGGAATCAGCCCACATTTGCCTTGGCCCAATCCTTCAGCCAACATAAAGTAATAGTTTGTATACATTAAAGTAATAGTTTGTATACATTAAAGTAATAGTTTGTATACATTAAAGTAATAGTTTGTATACATTAAAGTAATACATATATACAGAAAAGTAATAATGTTTTTTCCTAAGTTTTCTTCGTTTGGCAAAAGTAATACTTATTATAACTAAAATGTAACAAACGTGTTATTTATATATAATAGTATTTGTACATAATTGTAACACATATGTATAGGTATCTATATGTTTTCATGTAAAAGTATTACATTATCTATAGAAATATGTTACAATTTCATCTATCAAAGTGTTACATTTACTTGTATAAACTATTACATTCATATACATAAGTTAGGGAAAAACTATTACTTAAAGTAATACATAGAAAACTTAGGGAAAAACACTATTACTTTTCTGTATATATGTATTACTTTAATGTATACAAACTATTACTTTAATGTATACAAACTATTACATTAAGAGATGGTAACTATTACTTTTTCTCAGAAAAAAATAATATAAAAAAAAAAAAATTGACCTGTAAAGGTGCCGCAGTGACGGCCATGCCCTATGGGTGGTCGAATTGCCGTCACATGAGACGGATCAGCGCTGTTTCACGCAGAGGCAGGCTCTTTTAACTTAGGGCTAACTTAGGGCGTCTCCAACAGAACACGCCAAACACTCAATTTTTCCCTTGTAAGTGCAATATCCAACTCTAACCATCACGCCATTCTCTGCACTTTTTTGGCGCTTGTTGTTTCTTGCGACAAATTTGGCGTATATTTTCACTTGCGCTATCTTTTTTTTCTTTTTCTTTTTTAATTGTAATAACTATTTTCTTCATCTCAAAAATGAGTAATCAATTTTTTAAAAATGTTATTTTTGATCAAATCATGTTCATTCAATTTGAGACAGAGGTAGTATATTTAACTTCCTTATTTTTGTTGATTGTATTATTCAATTTTATTTGTATTTTTAATTATAAGTTATTTGTATCATTAATTTTAAAATAAAAATTTCTAAACTTCAAAATATGTTGAAATTTTTTAAATAAAAAAATAATTGTCTATTTAAATACAATTAACATTCACTAATTTTGTTTCTGTTTAAATTGTATTTTGAAGCATTTTCTATTTTAATATTTAATTTTATAAACTGGTATTTTAAAAATATGAATTATCCTATTTAATTATTTAATTTTATTGCATAATATTATTTAATATAATGTAAGTTGAATCATATTATCAATAATAATAATAATAATAATAATAATAATAATAATAATAATAATAATAATAATAATAATAATAATAATAATAATAATAATAATAATAATAATATATCAATTATTGGAAAATGTTTTAAATAAATGAAAAAAATAAAAAATATTTTGAAAATATTTTTATTTGGTGCAAGATTTGAAGCATCTTTTGGAGATTATTAAATATTTTGGTGCTGAAATTGAGTCATTTTAAAATTCTGGTGGTACCAAACTATTGAATGAAGAAGATGAGCTTAGTGGAATTTGCTTTAGAACCAATATTTAAATTAAATATGTAATTATGACAAATATGGTATGATAAGTATAAAAATAATAAATACTCCCTCCGTCCCGCTCGAAAGGGCACTTTTGATCAACAGCAGTTAACTTTGACCTAAACATTAATGAAAATTTAATCATTTTATTGAAATTCTAAAAATTGTTATTCATAAACCATTTAATAATTTATCAATAACAATTTTTAAAATTTCAGTATAATGTTTAGATTTGCATTAATGTTTGGGTCAAAGTTAACTGATGTTGACCAAAAGTGCCCTTTCGGGCGGGACGGGCGGGACGAAGGGAGTATCATTTTAAGAAATGAGCACCTCCTAAAATGCATAGTTGTGGGAATATGATAAAATTACAATTAAGACAACTTATTTATCTAAAATTACTATACTAATTTCGAAAAAAAAAAAAAAAAATTACGTAATAACCTGAATCAAGAACCTACGTACGGACTGTAGTTAACAAACTAAACATTGCTTGTACGGCAATCAAGCTATCCAAATGGTCCGTATCTTCAAAATTTCAAAATACAGGGTCCCACGCGTACCCCTAAACCCGTCACCCTCACATAACATTACGAATGATACTTTCGAAGAAAACTATAAATCTTCATGAGAAGAAGAATATGTACAAAACCTCTTTGTCATGTCATCTATCTAATGAACGCATAATTAATAAGTATGAAACACATGTAATGAAAACAAAGATATTTCATTCTATGTTCTACCATTTTTCTTCTCATTTTGTAACGTCGTCTTGACTTTCTTTTTCTTTAAAATTTTCTACAACTCAAGAAAACGCATAATTAAAAACCTCAAAACGAACAAATCACTGCGTAAAAAAACACAACAGCTCAGAGCAACGGAAATCGCAGCCATCACATATTAATAATTACGAAATTTAAGATTGTCTTATATGGATTGCATTCGGCAATCAAATGATGGATTAAGTAAAAACATCCGGATTTCCCCCTAAAAGCTTCGACTGAAGCTCATGCCATAAGATGTCCAGTTGATAGAAACACTGAATGAATGAAATACAGAAGTTTAATCACCACTGAATCGCAATAAAGTTTCTGGTTCCCGATAGTTAGTTGATTTGGCCTGGCCGTGGGATTCTTGGCCTTACGGGTGTCTTCGAAGGACTCACTCTGCAAGTAGTAACAAATATTATCTAGCTACGACCCCTGTTTTTTGTTTATTAAGATTTGTCGAGAAAAGAGATTTTCATCAAATTTAGGAGCTTTTTACCTGACAGGCTGGGTTCCCAACATCTGCCCACAGCAATCCAGTGCCAGAATTGCACTCTCTGCCTGCAAATCCCAAAAAAAAAATTAAAAAAAAAATGAAAAAGAATATTCTTAGATAAAAGGGGAACCCTGCAAATCTTATATTTCATTCACATGGGAATATAGGGTTACCACTATCATTTCCGATGGAGTCAAAGACTCACTATTTTTTGGCTTTGGGAATATGATGAAATAAAGCAAAATGACTCACTAAATTGTTTGACCTTGTTTTACTTCTTTGTTGTGAACCAGCAGACAATTCATGCAATTTCCGACGCAATTTTCTTCGTGATTCATCCGAAAACAGCCTCTATGTGCTTTAATACAGGGGTAAGACTGCGTACATACGACCCCCCTTTACCCCACCCTAGGTGGGAGCCTTTGCGGCACTGGGTAATGTTATTGTTTTTGTTGTATAGGAATATAGGGTTAAATGTTTTGACTGCTTCTATTCAAAGAGAAATGGAACGGCAGCAAAAGGGGATTAGTTATTTCTGAATCCCTCATAAGGGTTTCAAAAATGCAATGACGAGCATTTTAAGTTCACTTCTGATTATTGGTGCATATATTGTTTATATTGTATTAATCATAATGATTAACCAGACTAAATAGAATAATTGGGGACTCAAATATCCCTTGGCTGTCTAGCTCAACAATATAGTTCACCTATGACACCATTAGTTCCTGCTTAGACTATATGCTTTGCCACAGATATTCGCGGAACACCATCCAGGACTGTTAATCAACTACTCCCTCCGTCCCAAAATGAATATCCAAAAAAAAAAAAAATTAAATTTGCCCCTGATCAATAGCAAATTTGATTTTTTTTGGAACAGAGGTAGTACAACTTCTAAATGTGTTTAAAGTAACCACCTTGTCTTAAATCTTGTCCCAAAAAGAGAATCCAACTTGCCATTTTTAACCATCCCAGAAAAGGTCAGATTTCCAAAAGAGGGAATAGTTTAAATTTCATGAACCACTACAATTTCTATTAATCCACGACAATTTCTAACATCGTTTAAGTAACCAACCTGTCTTAAATCTTGACCCAAAAAAAATCCTACTTGCTATTTTTGCCCATCCCATAAAAGGAGTCAGATTTCTAAAAGAGGGAATAGTTTTAAACTTCATGAAGGTATAAGCAATGAAAGCTACATCCTTAGAAAGTGTCATTGTACTACATGACTTTTTGAGGGGACTATCTGTCCGCTTCAGTAATTACAGACGGTCCCAACCTATGCTCTAAGAATACTGGAGTGGAGGAAACAGAGGCAAGACAATGTTTTGAACCCAACAAGCCGCATACCTAGAAGTCAAATAACATATTATCTGAATCAACCATCTTAAGGGTTCGCTCCAGAATTTAAGAAAGGAAAGAGAGGGGAGGGAATTTAACATCTTCCTAACGTGCTCCCCAGTTAGGACTTAGGAATGAAAGGGAAGGAAACAACCAACTTTTCCTCCTGATGCTCCAGAGTTTTGGGATGAAATGAGAGAAAATAAAAGAAAATTACATTTGTACCCTCATTTATAATAAAAAAAATACTTAAGACCGTTGCATGTCAGTGCCATTCATAGCGCACGACCATGCCAATAAAAAACCACTTAAGACCGTTGCATGGGTTTATAAAAAATATTTCTCAGATTTGAATTTCTTTCCTCCCAATTCTTCCCAGTTTTGCGATGATTTAAAAGGAAAGAAAATTGAGAAAAAATATTTTCTATTCTTCCCATTTTCATCCTAAAACAACTCGGGAACAGTCATAAGAAGGAAAAAAAAAAGAAAAGAAATTTTCTCTCCTTTTAAACTATCCTGAAACTGGGAAGAATTGGGAAGAAAGAAATTCATCGCTGAGGAATATTTTTCATGAGGAATATTTTTCATAAACCCATTTTTACCCTCACGGGCGTGCAATGGTCTTAAGTGTTTTTTTATAAATGAGGGTGCAAATGTAATTTTCTTTTATATCCTCTCGTTTAAAACTGTGGAGCATGAGGAGGAAAAGTTGGGTGTTTCCTTCCCTTTTCTTCCTCTCCCTTAAAAACTTTGGAGCGGACCCTAAGGCTTAATCTGTTACAGGAGGGCCCAACTATGCATATGATGCTTAAACAACTTCTAGAAAGGTCTATTGGATGCTAGTACCAATACGTTTACAACTTACAAGTTACCTTAGATACTTACTCCCTCCGTCCCATAATAAATGTCGGATTTGACTTGTCAACGTATGTAAGAAGTGTGCTTTACTCATTTGCAAGTTATGTTAGATACTTACTCCTCCCCCCGTCCCATAATAAATGTCACATTTGACTTGTCAACATAACATTTGTAAGGAGTGTGCTTTACTCATTTGCACATTGCTTGTATGATAGTAAAACTGCACCCAACCTCTTTCCTCATTTAGAAATGTGACATATTTTTGGGACGGACCAAAAGGGAAGTGCGATATTTATTATGAAACGAGGGAGTAAAGAGTAATTCAGTAGAGTTATGTCCTTTTCCGGTGATACCCCATTCTTTGTCAGACTACAAATACGCACTGGACACAGCAATACTTGAGAGCAAGGAGGACTAGTGCTTTCCAAACAAACGTGTTTGATGTATCTTCCTGTCATGAATCTAATATAGTTTATAAAGATAATCATAACTAAGACATTGAAACATACAGCGAATGTTGACAAATAAGGAGTATAAGAACTTACCATCACAAATTCAACAAAAGCAATGCGTGTCGAGTGCACATGATCCCCCAAAAGCCTCAGACGAGAAACCTGCATGAATAAAGTTAAATACACTAGGAGTCTCAATTGCAGCAGCATTGATTAGAAAGCTAAAGCTTTAGAACATTGTTCTTACCTCACCACATCTTGTTTCAAAGAAAATTTTGACATCAATTTGAGAAACCTGAAGCAACATCCAAACAATTAAATGAATTCCCAACTACTCAATCCAGGGTACGTGAATTATCCCTTCAATACACTACACATTTCACAAGAAAATACAAGAAATGTGCTATGTAACAGGAGAGAGAGAGAGAGAGAGAGAGAGATGGGGGTGAATACCTTCTTGTCAATATTTGTACAGTAGACCGTCCTTGCACACATTTCCCTCTCATCCTCCGACTGAAATTCAAACCATAAAAAGCCAGTAAGAGTTATTCTCAGAATGCCTTGAAATTCTTTGACAACCTAAAACTAATCACTGAACAGTGACAGGGAAAGCTAAAAAGTAATTCATACCCTTGGGAGGAAAGTAGGATTGACAGGAAGGATGGCAGTTTTTGAAGGCAGGACCTTAACTGGGTTGAAACCTAGCAGCGTTCCACAAAGGTTGAGCGCTGCTCTTGCAGAATCTGTCAGGATTAATTCCAATCATTTCTGATTTCAGAAAAACGTCCAACTTATACAAACGATATAGCTAAAAATGAGATAAAATAATCAAAAGCTGCAATGTCCAACTTACACTCGTCAGCAAACTCTACAAATGCAAAGCGAAGCCTTGAATGTGGGTCACCGCAAACTCGACAGTCCACAACCTTCACAATAAGCAACCATCAATTTAACTCATAATAGAGGTGATTAATTGATAAAAAATAAGACTTCATACAGAAAATCAACCCGAGCGACAAAAAATGCAGCTCTAACAATATTATGAGTGATTAAATGAGAAATTATGTCATACCGCACTTCAAATTTGGGATAAGCACATCAAAATAAGAAGAAACTTTGAAATCAAGGTCGTGGTGCATTGAGAAAAAAACACAATCAAGATAGATCGCTTATTAAGTTTATCGAAAATTTCGGAAAAAAATAAAAAATTGTCCCAAAGTTAAATGTAAATGTTTTTGGAAAGTTGCTAAATTCTTAATGAGGTATAGGGTCTGTTATGTAAATACTTGTAAAGTTAGGGTGTAATTGTAAAAAGGTTTGTTAGTCAGTTAGAAGGTTTGTTAGTCAGTTAGAAGGTGAGTATAGTTGTTAGAACAGTTTGTATATAATGTGAGTGCTCCTTCTTTGTAATTCATCAGTAAGAAATAACATTGTTCAGAGAGTTCATTTCATGTTCATGATTTACATTTGTAACATGGTATCAAAGCAATCGATCTGGTGGCCTAATGAACTAAATTGCTTCCGCTATTCATCTTTCATCAATCTCACACGATTCAGGTGATGTTTTTCCAGAATTTGTGTTTCGTTTAAGCTTCAATTTCGTCTGCAATTGCATTGCTCTTCCTTCGCAATTCATATTTCTGTTCGAATTCCTCCATTGTTGTTGATATCTGTTGTTGCGAGCTGCTTCATTTGATTGTTCTCATCATATTTGGATCAGTTCATTGATTTGTTATCTTCTATTGTTCATTAATTCAATTGTCGAAGTCATCAATGGCAGACACTCATGATTCTCCTGATTCAAGTGATTCTGAAGTTGATCCTTATGAATTGAGTGAAAATCTTATTCAAGTAAATTCGAATCATCCTCTTTTTCTTCACCAAAACGATCATCCTGGCATGAAGCTGATCACGCATGTTCTTACTGAGTCCAATTACTCACAATGGAGTAGAGCTATGACTCTATCTTTGGAATCCAAGACCAAATTAGGCATGATTAATGGCCTATCTCCTAAACCAAAATCCACTTCCAAATTTCTTTCTCTTTGGAACTGATGCAATAGCATGGTCATATCTTGGATTACAAATGTTCTATCTCCTGATATTGCCTCTAGTATTGCTTATCTCCCTACAGCTCAGCTTGTATGGGATGATTTAAGAACTCGATTCTCAGTGTCTAATGCTCCCAAGATTTTTCAAATTCGCAAAGAACTCTCTTCTCTTGCTCAGGGCCACTTGTCCATCTCTGCTTATTATACTAAGTTCAGGAGTATGTGGGATGAGTATTATGAACTCACACATTTATCTAAATGTCTATGTCACTGCACTTGTGGTCATACCAAAGTTCAAGATGATTTTGAGCTATTGCATAAGCTGACACAATTTTTGATGGGACTCAATGAGAGCATTACCTCTACAAGAGGTCAGATTCTGATGATGAAACCTGTTCCTACTGTGAATGAGGCACTGAGTATTCTTCTTCAAGAAGAACAACAAAGGGGGCACACTATGGTGAACATGAACATGCATGAGACTGAGAGTTCCTTATCTACTGCCTTACTGAGCAGAAGTGGTGGAAACAACTTCAGAAACAATCAATTCAGACCTAAACCAAGAGGTCAATTGTTTTGTGATCACTGTCATGGGGATACTCATACCAAGGATAAATGTTTCTTTCTTTATGGATATCCTGACTGGCATCTCTTTATGGAACAAAACCTGATTTGGCAAGGATGCCTAAGAATTACAAGGGTAGATCTGGAAGAAATACCAGTGGTTCTTATCAGAATACTCACAATGTTGCTGCAGTTTCTTCTGAACAATGTCTTAACAATTTTTCTCCTGCTACATCTAGTGAAACTTCCTCAGTTGCAGGTCCATCTGTTGGTAATCTGTCTGCAGGACAAATGCAACAATTGCTACAGCTTCTTAATATGACAAATACTTCAGTTGGTGATTCTATTTCTGCAGGTAAATCCTTGTCCAACACATGTATTGCTAATTCTTTATGCTTAACCTCATTTTTCAATGCAAATACCACTTGGATTCTTGATACTGGGGCTACTGATCATATCACTTCTTCATTTGAACTTCTCAGTAATCCCACACCAATCACTTCATATATATATCTTCCAAATGGTCAAAAATCTCTCATAACTCACAAAGGCACTATTCACTTAACAGATTACATCACTTTGTTCAATGTTCTGTGTGTGCCTAAGTTCTCTTTCAATCTCATTTCTGTGAGTAAACTCACTAGTGATAGTAATTGTTCTCTTTCTTTCAATGCTGGTGATTGTTATCTACAGGACCAAGTGTTGAAGAAGTTCAAACTGATTGGTAAAGGACAAGATGGCTTATATACTCTCATTTTTCCAAGTCCTAGTTTCAATAATACTCATAACTCTCTTGTAAAACAATGTTCTCATATGTGTACTAGTTCTTCTCTTTCTCTTTGGCATCATAGATTAGGTCATGTTCCTACTCAGAAATTGAAATTCATTCCTTCCATAATCTGTACTGACAATCAGAATTGCAATAAATTTCCATGTGATATATGTCATTTGTCAAGGCAAACTAGAACACCCTTCCCTCTCAGTATATCCAAGAGCAAATCTCCTTTTTCTCTTCTGCATTGTGATGTGTGGGGACCCTATAGACAACTGACTCATGATGGTTACTCTTCATTCTTAACCATAGTAGATGATTTCTCTAGATCTACATGGTTGTACCTACTGAAATCAAAGGATCAAGTTCCTCAAATGCTTCTCACTTTTCTCATTCTTGTCAAAACTCAATTCAAAGGGTCTGTTCAAGTGATTCACTCTGACAATGGTACAGAGTTTTTCAGTAAATCTGTGTCTGCTATTCTTCAGCCTCTTGGCATTTTACAATCAAGCACTTGTGTTGAAAATCCTCAACAAAATGGGAGAGTTGAGAGGAAACATAGGTATGTCTTGGAAATTGCTAGATCTCTCAGATTTCAAGCCAATCTTCCTTTGAAATTCTGGGGAGATTGTGTTCTTACAGCCACTTATTTGATCAATAGACTTCCAAGTTCTGTGCTTCTGAACAAAACTCCTTTTGAAGTTCTTCTTGGTCATACACCTTCTTATTCTCATCTCAAAGTCTTTGGGTGCCTCTGTTTTGCCTCTACATTGTCTCACAACAGAGACAAATTCTCTCCTCGAGCCATTAAGTGTGTTTTTCTTGGATATCCTCCTCACAAGAAAGCTTACAAACTCTATGATCTTCAATCTCACAGAATTTTCTATAGTAGAGATGTTCGATTCTATGAATCCATTTTTCCTTTCTCTTCTCCTCCTGAGATTTCATCACCTGTTTCTTCTCCTATTTTACCAAATACTGATATTGATTGGTTGAATACTGACTGTGATATTATTTCATCTCCATCATCTTCTAGTTCTCCCATTGTTCCTCTCTCTCAGTCTATGTCTCCTTCATCTTCCACTGATTCTCCTTCATCTTCTACTTCTCCCATTGTTCTACCATCTCCTTCTACTTCTATTAGACCTGTCAGAAGGAGAAATGTCCCTGTCAAATATAAGGACTATGGAAATCTTCCTAGTTCTTTTAAAACTCATACTTCTTCTCTCATTACAAGACACACTTCTCCTTATCCCTTAAATAATTACATTTCATATGACAATCTTTCCCATCAATATCATAACTTCTGTTTCAATATCTCCACCTCTCCTAAAGAGCCATCCACCTATAATCAAGCTGTCAAGAGTCCTGAGTGGTGTGCTGCTATGAAAACTGAGCTTGATGCTCTAGAACTTAACAATACATGGACACTTCAGGCTTTACCTAGTGGGAAACACACTGTGGGATGCAAGTGGATTTATAAGTTGAAGTATAATTCAGATGGATCCTTAGACAAGTACAAGGCTAGGTTAGTAGCCAAAGGTTTCACTCAGATTGAAGGCCAAGATTTCTTTGAGACATTTGCCCCTGTTGCAAAGATGACAACAGTCAGAGTTTTGTTAGCTATTGCTGTGTCTAAGGGTTGGTCTCTTTCACAAATGGATGTATCCAATGCATTCTTACATGGGGATCTTCATGAGGAGGTATATATGGATGTTCCTAAGGGTCTTGTGCTTCCTTCTCATTTGCAACAATCAGGTTCTTCTTCTCCCATAGTGTGCAAGCTTCTGAAATCTTTATATGGACTGAAACAGGCTCCTAGACAATGGTTTCATAAATTCTCAGAAGCTCTTGTGGAGTTTGGGTTTAACTCCACACATGCAGATCATTCTCTGTTTATACTCAAGAATGCTTCTCAGATTACTGCTGTATTGGTTTATGTTGATGATTTGATAATAACAGGTAATGATCCCTCTGTCATTACTGCTGTTAAGAAGCATTTACATTCTAGGTTCAAGATCAAGGATCTTGGCTCACTCAAATACTTTTTGGGATTGGAGATTGGTAGATCAGATAGAGGGATTTGTCTACATCAAAGGAAATACACCTTGGACATTCTCATGGACACAAAACTTGAGGACTGTAAACCTGCAAAGGTTCCTATGGATGTTCATCATGCTCTTGCTGCTGATAAGGGTATTCTTTAATCTGATCCTAGTCCTTACAGAAGGTTAGTTGGGAGATTGATTTACCTCACCATTACCAGACCTGAGATCTCTTATCCAGTTCATATATTGAGTCAATTTCTTTCTAAGCCTAGAGAGACTCACATGACTGCTGCTCTGAAGGTGGTGAAGTTTCTCAAAAGCAATCCTGGTCAGGGCTTGTTCTATGGTCCTTCTTCTCTCACACTCACTGCCTATAGTGATTCTGATTGGGCTGCATGTCCAACCACCAGGAAATCTCTTTCAGGCTTCTGTGTATTCCTTGGTAATTCTCTAATATCATGGAAGTGCAAGAAGCAATCAATTGTTTCAAGGTCTTCTGCTGAAGCTGAATACAGAGCTTTAGCCAATGTTTGTTGTGAAGTGACTTGGCTTCTCAACTTACTTAATGCCTTTGGGATTTCTGATGTAACACCTGTCTCTTTGTATTGTGACAACAAGGCAGCTCTTCATTTGGCTGCTAATCCAGTGTTTCATGAGAGATCCAAGCATATTGAGATAGACTGTCACTTGGTTAGAGAGAAGATTATCCAAGGCATTATTACCACTCATCATATTTCCACCACTGATCAACCAGCAGACTTATTCACTAAGCCTCTGTCTTCTGATCGATTGTCTCACTTATTGTCCAAGATGAATGTGTTTAACTTATTTCACACATCCATCTTGAGGGGGGGGTAATGAGGTATAGGGTCTGTTATGTAAATACTTGTAAAGTTAGGGTGTAATTGTAAAAAGGTTTGTTAGTCAGTTAGAAGGTTTGTTAGTCAGTTAGAAGGTGAGTATAGTTGTTAGAACAGTTTGTATATAATGTGAGTGCTCCTTCTTTGTAATTCATCAGTAAGAAATAACATTGTTCAGAGAGTTCATTTCATGTTCATGATTTACATTTGTAACAATTCTCCCTCACATACAAAAAAGTTCCAATTCATACTTAGACTCACTATGCAATATGTTGAGATCATTAAGAGTTTTTATGTACTTGTGTTACAAATAAATGATTAAGTTCAACCTTTTTAGCAAATGTCTCTCAAAGTGAAAATTGGATATTCTTTTACGGACTGAGGGAGTAATTGTCATAACTTAAGTACAGAATCTATTATTATTTTTATCGAAACAACCATATTTCTAAGCTCAAATCTGTATATTTGAAGAATTCATTAGTCGTGCATGGAATAAATCATTGCTACTGCCAGCCGCTTATAAGATAAAGGCATAGAATGCTTAGTAAAAAGTGTTGCATTCAATGAAACTAATGAAGAACTTTGCAGGTCATATGAGTAGTTAAAACTACTCGCATTAAGTAAATGTTTTTTTATTAAAAGTGATCATATGAAAGCTGTTTACCACAAGTTTGGCCAAAGAACTATTAGATGGAATTATTATAACCCCTGACACACCCCTGACATAACCATATCATTCTAGTAAACGCTTTTTCAAAGGGTAAAGTTTCTCTGATTCCTCCTCCAATCCCAATCAAAATTCATGGCTATAATAGTTATAGTTCTTCCAAGTACCTTGATTCCCTTTAAGAGGCAAGGTTACCATCCAAAATTAAATCTTCCCACTAAGGAACGTGATCTTGCTAACCGATAACATATATAGGAAGTTACTAAAGTACTTAAATTGGTAGCTGGATCTCCAGCAGCACATAGGTTCTACCAGAAGATTGAATGAACTTTTCCATATTCAATTAATCATCCTGAAAATATATATCACTACTCAGGTTGAAATTTAGAGGATAAGACTCAAACAACGAAACAGAGTTTAGTCACGCAGAGAGTTCAGCCATAACTATTGTACCATAATTTATTGTAGACTGAGAATTTTGATGAGTTAAACCACCAGTAAGAACCAGATAATGTGTGTTGTGAAAATAAGTTATTTTGATTAAATTGCCAACAAAGACAAGGCTTAACCAAGTAAGACCCAAGTGCAATTGAAAAGGCAATTCTAACACCTTTGGATATTCTCAAAACACTCTGGAAACTAAAAGCAGGTAATAAGCAAAATACCAACTGAAAGAGGAAATAAAAAGCAACATACATGACATGTCCACTATAAAAAAAAAGCATGAGTTCCGTATTAAGAGGCGCAATCTAAGTCATATTCTTGTCAATGAGCCTTACGAGGTTCAACTAAGAAATTTATAATGTCTTGAGTTCAGGTGAAGTTGCTGCTAGAAATCTCAAAATGGGTAGCGAATTTAGCAGAATATTGTCCATTATTAGACGTGTTCAACATTCTCTTCAAGGTGTAAAATTCAACGGACATGCCAATTTTTGCATCACTATCTCTTACTCTAATGTCATCATCAAACTCCATACCCTCACTGATTAATCATAAGTCACTGTCTTTTATTTTATTCTTTTTACTTTTCAATACCTAAGGGGTGGCATGTATAGTCTTTCTTCAATAGAGGATAACAACTAGTTCTGATATAGCAGGCCTCATACACCCAAACTCTCTTTTGAAGATATTAGAAGAACTGAGACGTATGTATGCAAAACACATAATGACTTTTCCTTTTACAAAGTCAAAGCCCTTGAATAGAGCACTATAAAGACCAAAGAAAACAATGACATATCACATAACTAGTTATGTAACTAAAGATTAATTCACACTAAACATATTAAACATTCGGAAGTATGTAAAGTTCTTCCTTGTAACTAAAGATTAATTCACACTAAACATATTAAACATTCGGAAGTATGTAAAGTTATCTTCCGTTCACTCGTAAAGGCTTCCGAATTTACACACAAAAAGTTCTAATAAATTTCCGATCATAAAGACTACTCCCTCCATCCCTAAATGAATGACCATTTTTAATTTGGAGAGACATTTTAAAAAAAAATGGGTTTCAAGCACTTTTAGCAGTAAAATTACACAAACACCCTTGATCTCATCAAATGACACCATGATTGTAAGTAAACTCCAGAACATGGTGATTGCTAAGGGAGGGTTTAGTAACTTCTCCAAAATATGAACATTCATTTAGGAAAAATGAAAAATAAAGGGCATTCATTTAGAGATGGAGGGAGTGCAATCTAACAAGTTAAATAATGTTTGACTAGATATAACAACTTACTTGCCCATAGCCACTAAATAAGGCAGCAAGTCGCTCTTCAGTGACCTAACAAAGAGAGGAAAACGTTATTACAGAGATTTTTCAAATATCACTTACAAAATAGAACTTGAAAATGCAGCAAGGACGATAGATAATGCTCATTACTCACATTGTGATCAATGTCGGAAACATACACAGTCCTTCTAATACTATCTTCTCTCTGAGCTCTAGACGCCCTCCCATTCAACCTCCTGCCCTGGGTGTAGTTGTTTCTCCTCTGCCATAAAGAGAAAATAAAATGTCAGAAACTGTTATGAAAAGGTGACTGTACAAAGTTAGAGCAGAGGGGTCGGGGTTAGGCTATCAATTCAAAAACGGAGAATCATCACATTATACAAAAGAAAGAAAATATATCAGAATAGAGACCCGTATTTAATGATGGAAAGACAAGAAATGTGTATTAGTGCTTTGATATAGAAAATGATACCAGAAAAGAGACCCGTATTGTAGTGACAATTGCGACAAGATATGCTTTTATGAAATTAACTTTAAATATCTTATCTAGCTTGGTTCTAAAATGTCACCCTAAATCACGACAAATATATGCTTTTATTACTTCAAATCACGTCTGTTAATCCAACCAAATCAGACAAAGTACCATGCATATCTATCTGAAGCCAACAAACGAATGTCAAAAAAGCCTTTTAGACATTGCAATTGTCATAATTTATTACTATGGGATCAAGGAAGACAGTTTGTAACCATACTCAAATCACATTATGTGACACTAAAATAGGCATGGCCAAATGCTACTCATAAAACCTAAAAATGCATTCCAATACTAGTAATCATGAATTTTAACAAGACACAATCTATGTGACATAATGAAGAACTCTTTCCTCTTGCTACAACAATTCTTGACGGCATGAAATCAGAATAAATCCAAGCCAATTATACCAGAAACGGGAACCACACAAACTAGTTTAGCATCAGTCAATGAGAAATCAATAGAGACTCGAAAGTCAAAGATCTAAATTAGATCAAACGAATAACATTGGTAAACTACAAGTATAGACAGCACCGAGACACATGCCAATTGCAGATAATCTATCCAAAACATATCAGCTATTATTACAGTGTTTATAGTGTACTGCAGATATGTGTAACCAGACAGACTGACTACTAAGAACATTTTTTCCAACAAATGTTCTTAGGAAGGTATACCTGATTCGTTTTATGTGCACAGTTGTTGGATCTATATCCATTTATGATGCCGTATTCTACTTTTCCAACAAATCAAATTTCAAATATTTCTTACAACACAAAAACAAAATTCGGGGTGTTATTACAGCAGCAAACAATAGAATAGCCCACACAATCAAGACCTCAACAGCATGAATTGCAAATATTTAAAAACAGATTTTAAATTTATCACAGATAGTAGAAATTCAACTAGAACAACACCACAATTGCAAATCACACCGATTAAAACCCTCAAAACCTATAGCATAAAAAACTAAAACTTTACTAAACAAAGCAAATTAGCAAACAATTAAAACACATAACTCAGTAAGGCCAGATAGAAACAGGCATTATACAATTCAATCAGTATCAGAAAAATGAATAATACCCTTCTGTTATTTGGGACCTCAATTTCAGAATTCTTGTTAACTGGCACAAAGAAATTCACCCCAATCTGATCGCGATTACGATCATTAGCATAAGAAGGTATAAATTCTTTGGCCATCGGATTCAACTTCAATTTGGAGAGCATGTCAACTATGTCTTGCATTTTCAATTCTGATTTCGTGTCAGGGTCTTTGGTATCAACAACAACAGAAACACCATTGTCATGAACATCATCAGTATTATTAGTATTAACAAGATTCTCAGTCTTCTGTGCAGATTGCACAGCCGGAGCTGCCACAACGGCTGCTTCACTAGACATGTCAGGACCAGCGGCCATGGAATCAAAAATACAGAAAACACCCAAAAAACAGAAAAACTCAAAATTCAGCAAATTTAAGCTAAGATAAATAAAATTATAAAAACCCAATCTTTCTTTCTCTATATAAGATAAAGAAGAAAGGGTTTTACAGATTTGGATGATCTTAGAGGATGCAATCCAAACGGATTCTCTCCCTTTATTTATAAAGACAGAGAGTAAAAGAGAAATTGAAGTGTAAAGATCTCGGAACAAGATCGAAAATGAGAAAAAATAAGGGCTTTTGTAGAGTAAATTGATCAAACAGGTGGTGGGTTTAGTTCTTGTGGTTTATGGAAGAGCCAACAGGTGGGAAGGAATTGAGAATGGAGGATTTTAGAGAGAGAGAGAGAGAGAGAGAGAGTTGAAAGTGCATTAAAGTGAGGGACGTTAAAAATGGAGAATCAGAACAGCTAACGTAAGGTGACTTAAGCCAAAGCTTTTGTTACTTTCTCTGTAACAATTGGATATGTCACTCATAACTGCCTTCTCTCACTATTTGAGTTTGTTGGGATTGTCAATTTTTTATATACATACTCCCTCCGTCCCAGAACATAATTCACAAACACTGTTTGCACTGGTTTTAAGGAGGGAGTATTATATTGAAAGTGTTGTGAGTGTGAAAATAAAATAGGAGAGAGAATGAGTGGAGAGAATAGTAAATTATAATGGTGTTGTGAGTATTAAAATAATGTAGGAGAGAGAATGAGTGGAGGGAATAGTAAAGATTCCTTTCCATTTTAGGTAAGTTTTAAATGTGTGAAGTAAGTTTTGGGACGCCCAAAAGGGAAAGTGTGAAGATTGTTCTGGGACGGAGGGAGTATATTATCTCTTTAAATATTATTTTTTTTTCCCTTCCTTTCTACTTAAATTTGCATAATTTTTTATTTTAATTGTCCCAACTAAAAATAGCTAAAATCTTGTTAAAAATTAATTTTTTCATAACATTTAAAAAAAATAGTTTAATTATTTTTTATATTTTTTATTCAGTTTAACCCACTTGCGAATCCTGAACAAATATCAATATATTGTGATCTACAATACTCATTTTTTGTACTTACGAAACTTACATTACTTTCATTTTTCTTTTTCTTTTTTTTTTTTTTTAATTTTCATGTCTAAAATAAATAAAAAATTGAAACAAAGGGAAGGGAGTATATATTATTATACTACCTCCGAACCACTTCAAGAAGAGTTCTACTTTCCCTTTTGATTCGATCCAGACTAAGGCTCCGTTTGTTTCATGTAAAACATTTTTCGGAAAATGTTTTCCTTGTTTTCGGGTGTTTGTTTCAAGTAAAATGTTTTTCGAAAAATGTTTTACCTACTTTCGAGTGTTTGGTAACCACTTGTAAAAGAAAGTCAAATGTAAAACATTTTACAAGGATGTAAAAAAAGGAGGTTTTCTTTGTAAAACGATTTACCAATTTCAAATTCGTAAATCATTTTACAACTCTTGTTCTTGGCCTTAATGTACAACTCATATTACGCTCGGTACAACATAATAATAATAATAATTAAAAAAAAAATTTAACTGCCCACCCCACCCCAACCCCCCCCCCCAAAAAAATTTTTTTTTTTGGAAACCGCCCCACCCACCCCCTGCCTACCCCACCCCCCACCCCAAAAAAAAATTTTTTTTTATTTTTTTTTGAAAACCGCCCCACCCACCCCCGACCCCCCCACCCCCCCACCCTCCCCCCCCCCAAATTTTTTTTTTATTTTTTTGGAAACCGCTCCACCCACCCCCCGCCTATCCCACCCCCTACCCACCCCCACCCCCAAAAAAAAAAATATTTTTTTGGAAACCGCCCACCCACCCCGCCTACCCCACCCCCACCTCCTTTCTCCCCAAAAAAAAAAATTTTTTAATTTTTTTTTTGGAAACCGCCCCACCCACCCCCGGCCCCCGCCTACCCCACCCTACTCCCCCAAAAAAAAAAAAAATATTTTTTTGGAAACCGCCCCCAAAAAAAAAAAAAAAAAAAATTTTTTTGGAAACCGCCCCACCCACCCCTCGCCTACCCCACCCCCACCCACCCCCCAAAAAAATTTTTTTTTTTTTGAAACCGCCCCACCACTTTCCCCTACCCACCCCCCAATTTTTTATTTTACACTTTTACCCCCCCCAAAAAATAATTTTTTTTATTTTTTATTAAAAAATTAAAAAAAAATTTGGGGGGGTCAGTAAGGGTGGGGTAGGCAGGTGGCGGGCGGCTTTCCAAAGTTGATTTAAATTAATAAAAAAAAAGTGACATTTCCGGAAAACATTTTCGTCAAATTTGCCAAACAACTGAAAACAAGACCATGATATTTTACAAGAAAACATTTTACATGGAAATCTTTTTACATGAAAACATTTTACAAGGAAACCTTTTTACATGAAATCATTTTACATGAAAACATTTTCCGGAAAATGTTTTACGCGAAACAAACGGAGCCTAAGAGTCATACTTTGCTTTATTTTCAAAATGATAAATAATGAATAGTATTTGAGATATTTATACCCTCTTCTTTTAGAACTACAAATAAATCAATACTTACTACACTATTTTTTATTCACTTGAATTATAAACAGTGTTTTGGACAATTATATTCCCCATCCACTTGTCATTGTTCACTTATTTTTTAGTATTTTCTTAATAAATGTGCAAATACTAGGTAAGATTCTTAATCCGGGATGGAGGGAGTATTTTTTATAAGTAATGATCTAGTGGTTGAAAGAGGTTTTTGGGAGATAAATTTGCCAAAAAGGTTTAAAGAGTGAAAAGTAGAAAAAAGATTCACATTTGATTGCTTTGAGACCTTAGGAGAAGTAGAGTAGTGGAGCGTGATGGTGATGCTACATTTTGTGGTGGTCATCTTTTGTGACAACAACTAATACTTTCTTCTAATCGAAATTTATACTGTAAAATATCTAATATATAAATAATTAATTACTTAAATAATTAGATATTTTAAGTGTTTTCATAAAAAAATTAAAATGACAAACATGAGAATATTACTAACACATTTATGATTTTAAATTCTCAAAATATCCACATAGTTGTTAAGTAATACTCTTTGTCACTAAATAAGTCACTAAATAAATTGTTGGTCTTTAGCATGGCTTCTCAAGAACTTAACAGAAAAACTGACGAAGAATTTAACGGAGATTGGGAAAACTAGAAAACAAGTCGAGTCTTGTATTATATACAATCTCCGTAAGAGTTATTTGTCCCGCACAGGTGCTTACGGTTGAATAACAAAACTCTCGTAAGATAAAACGACTTTACTATTAGTTATAAGGAGCACTCTAATATAACTAATCTAACGAACAACACAATGTTTTGAACTTTGGACTTGAAAGGATTTGATGCAACAATATGCCAATGATTTTGATAGGTTATGCTATATTGCTAGAGGGTAGGAAGACTCAAAATACTGTATGAATGAATTGAAATTCGGAGGGGGAAGTATATAAAGAGAGTCAAAAGGTTTTGTGCCTTTTTCCTTGAAAAGGTGCAATTTTTCGAACAAAGAACAAGGGCACGAGTCGTGCTAATTGGCACGAGTCGTGCCCACGACTCGTTCCCAAGCATTCCACTCGTTCTGATCAGATTTGAGCAAATGGTCATCAGAATCCCATTCGTGCTCACGACTCGTGCTCAGAGTCCCCACTCGTTCTGATCAGTTTTAAGCCAAAGTCCATTGAGGTCCATTCGTGCTCACGACTCGTGCTCGTAGTCCCCACTCGCTCGATCGCCTGAGCCAAATCTCATCACCCAAAAACACTGTTTCAAATCCAATTAAATCCAAATGATTTAATTTACCTTTTAACCAACTCTTGTTAAGTTACAAACGACCTTTGTCATTAATTCTCATTCACCCTAAATGGTTTTGAGATATTAAATGAGTTTAATATTCTACAACAAATGTAGAATACATTTTGTAACTAGTTTCGTTAACAAATAACGAACTACCGTTAGAAACTAGATCAACGTTAAGTCAAACTTAACTTTCCGTTACCCATTTCCAACAATCCCCCACATGAATGACAATTAATGCATGAATGCAATTTCGTCCAAAGTTTCGGCGAACTATTATTACATCGCGACAGATAGCTTGTGGCCTTGAATCCTCCCTAGTGAAATATTATCGCATATACTAGCCATTTGGTAGCGAGTCGCTTTGAACCACTGATCGTCGAATGTATACCAAGACAATAATACTCACATAATAACACTCTAACAATTGTTGTTCTCACGTTTTGTCCATTTCGGCCCCGGACCGTATCTCATTCATAAGCGTTCATTTAGAGGCGGCCTAGTTACCTCTCGCTTATATAGGTGATTCTTACTATAAGGAGTATCATGCACTACTCCACCCGTAGGTATAGAAATCATTAAAAGTTTTCTCAACTTATCCTTACCACCGCCGTACGTGCTTGTACTTGGATGTTCGGGAATGAGTATTCAACATCTCCGTGTTAATAAACCGAGTTGTTGCTTTCCAAGTAACTCTACTAGAACTTATAACTTGGTTGTCTCATTGAACCAAGGGCCTGGGATCTCCATTTCTCAAGGTTGAGTGTCCGCTATAAGTTCTTTTGTTGTGGGTTTTAAACCCATTCCCTTAACAGCTTTATACAGCTTGATCTCGATTTATACCTTTGGTAAACGGATCCGCTAAGTTATCACATGACTTTACATAATCAATAGTGATAACGCCTATTCTTGATCAACCGTCTAATGGTATTGTGTCTACGACGAATATGTCTAGACTTACCATTATACATACTATTATGTGCTCTTCCAATTGCTGATTGACTATCGCAATGTATTAGTACATCGTGCAATGTGTTTGCTCCAACAAGGAATATCCTCCAGAAGTTCTTAAGCCATTCTCGCTTCTTCCCGCCTTTATCTAAATCAATAAACTCGTACTCCATCGTGGATCTAGCTATACATGTTTGTTTGGAGGATTTCCATGACACCGCTCCTCCACCTATTTGTGGAATACATATCCACTCGTGGACTTAGAGTCTTTCGTGTCCGATATCCAATTGGCATCACAGTATCCTTCTAATATTGCTGGATATTTCTTGTAAAGTATCCCATGGTTTAATGTATATTTTAAATATCTTAGTACTCTCATTAGTGCTTTCCAATGATCAAGATTAGGATTACTTGTGAACCTACTTAGTTTGCTCACCGAATATGCAATGTCCGGACGAGTACAATTCGTTAAGTACATCGTACTACCAATTATTCTTGCATATTCCAGCTTGAGAAACCGGTTCCCTTTGTTCTTGGCTAAATGTAGAGCCAAGTCTACCTGTTTTAGCCGTAGGGTCATCAAAGACATTGAATTTCCGAAGAACATTCTCTAGGTAATGGGATTGTGAAAGAACTAATCCTTCGCATGTTCTAGAGATCTTTATCCCTAATATTACATCAGCTAATCCCATGTCTTTCATGTCAAAGTTCTTCTTTAACATGCCTTTGGTATTCATGATTAAATCATGATTACTTCCCATTATGAGCATGTCGTCTACATAAAGACAAATGATAACGAATGATTCAGATGTTCATTTAATGTAGACACATTTGTCACATTCATTAATCTTGAATCCATTCGATAACATGGTTCTATCGAACTTCTCATGCCATTGTTTAGGTGCTTGTTTTAGTCCATACAAGGACTTTACAAGTTTACACACCTTTCGTTCTTTACCAGGAACCACGAACCCTTCGGGTTGTTCCATGTAAATTTCTTCATCAAGTTATCCATTTAGGAAAGCAATTTTCACATCCATTTGGTGTATCTCAAGATTATGCACCGCCGCAATAGCTATGAGAACACGAATTGATGTGATCCTTGTGACAGGGAGTATGTATCGAAGAAATCATATCCCTCTTTCGTCTAAAGCCTTTGGCAACCAAATTCTAGCTTTGTACTTTTCGATTGATCCATCCGCCTTATACTTCCGTTTGAGGATCCATTTGCAACCTAATGGTTTGCAACCTGGAGGGAGATCAACTAATTCCCAAGTATTGTTGAGCATTATGGATTCTATTTCACTGTTAATAGCCTCTTTCCAGAACGAACTATCCGGACCGGATAACGCTTCTTTAACAGTTGCTGGTTCGTTTTCTAACATGTAAGATAGAAAATCAGGACCAAAAGTCTTTTCCACTCTTTCCCTTTTGCTACGTCTCGGTTCTTCATCTTCTATTTGAGAAGGACCGGTTGTAGACTCATGTGTTCTCTTATTAGAACCTATATCTTTCCTGTCCTTAGCCGGAAAGATGTTTTCAAAGAATACCGCATTCCTTGATTCTATAGTAGTTCCTACATGCATATCAGGAATGTCCGATTTGTGCACTATAAACCGATAGGCACTACTATTATTGACATATCCAATAAAAACACAGTCAATGGTTTTTGGACCAATCTTGACTTGTTTAGGCTTAGGTACTTCAACCTTGGCCAAACACCCTCGCACTTTAAGGTATTTAAAACATGGCCTACGATTATGCCACAATTCATAGGGTGTTTTATCAATACCTTTCTTGGGTATTTTATTAAGAACATAATTAGAAGTGAGTATTGCTTCCCCCCACAAGTTGTCGGGTAAGCCTGAACTTATCAAAAGCGCGTTCATCATCTCTTTGAGAGTACGGTTATTGCGTTCAACAACTCCATTAGATTGAGGGGTATATGGAGCCGTTGTTTGATGAATTATGCCGGATTCCCAACATAATCCTTCAAACGGTGCTTCATATTCTCCACCTCTATCGCTTCTAATTTTCTTAATCTTTAAGTTAAGTTGATTCTCAACTTCTTTCTTATAAGTCTCAAAAGCACCTAAGGCTTCATCCTTACTTCTTAAGAGATAAACATAGCAGTACTTAGTGCAATCATCTATAAATGTAATGAAATACTTTTTACCTCCTCGAGTTTGCACTAGTTTTAAATCACATATGTCGGTGTGAATTAACTCGAGAGGAGTTGTGTTTCTTTGTATGGCATTAAATGGCGACTTCGTCATTTTTGCCTCAACACAAACTTCGCACCTATTAGTCGAGTCGGATTTAGTCATTTGGATTAAATCTTGTCTCGCTAATTTCTTAATGGTGTCGAGGTTTACATGTCCTAATCTATCATGCCATAAATTAGAACTTTCCGACAAGTAAACATAAGAAACACAATTTTTATTCATCTCACTTTGGCGGATCACAGTCATTACATTCATTTTAAAAAGGCCCTCCTCGAGGTAACCCTTTCCAAGAAACAAACCATTCTTGGTTAGTACAAATTTGTCGGATTCAAATACTAGTCTAAAATCGGCCTTACTAAGCAAAGCGCCGGACACCAAATTTTTACGGATGTCTGGAACATGCAGCACATCCAACAAGGTTACTTCTTTTCTGGAAGTCATCTTCAATATCACGTTTCCAATGCCTTGAACATCGGAGGTCGCAGAATTTCCCATGTAGAGCTTTCTTCCGGAGATGGGAGTATAGGAGGAGAAACTTTCCTTATTACCACAAATATGGCGGGTAGCACCGGTATCTATCCACCAAGCTTTTGGATTCTCCTCCAAGTTTGCAACGTTGGCCTCAAAGATCATCGCCTCAAAGTCTAGGTCCATGTGGTCAACATTATTCGCCTCTTTCTTCGGAAGATGACAGTCCTTTGCTAAGTGGCCCGGTTTGCCACAATTATAGCAAGACCCCTTGAACTTCTTAGAGCCCTTCTTCTTCCCTTTTTTAGCATTCCCGGTATTTTCGGAATGCTTTCTCTTTGTGCCACTTGTGCTAGCCTCGGCGAGATTGACCTTAGCCTCCATCTTGCCCTTAGCAACCTTGGCCTCGTTGATTCTATTGTTCTCTTCTATTTGAAGACGAACAACAATGTCTTCCAAGGACATCTCCTTGCGTTTATGCTTGAGATAGTTCTTGAAATCCTTCCACGAAGGTGGCAACTTTTCAATGATAGAAGCCACCTTGAATGGATCATTCATGATCATCCCCTCGGCATCAAGCCCATGTAGAATGATTTGGAATTCATCTACTTGAGTTGTTATCGATTTGGAATCGACCATCATGAAGTCAAGATACTTACCGACGACAAATTTCTTTGACCCAGCGTCTTCTATCTTGTACTTCCTTTCCAAGGTGTCCCACAACGCCTTGGCTAACTCGAAGGTACTATACACATTGTATAGTGCACCGTCAAGTCCATTTAAGATGTAATTCTTACATAAAAAATTACCGTGAGCCCAAGCCTCCTTTGCCATTTTCCTTTGGGGGTCGGGATCACCATTTTCCACCGCCGGAGGATCTTCCTTTAAGAAGCGGTGCAAGCTTAGGGTGGTCAAGTAGAAGAGCATCTTCTGTTGCCATCTCTTGAAATCCACACCAGTGAATTTCGCAGGTTTTTCACCATGACCGAGGTGATGTGGAGTAGGAGCGGGTGCAACATGGTTGAATGTAGCGTCACCTTGAGAAGGAGGCGTAACATTCCCTTGACTGGATGAGGAGACATCTTTCTCATTTGCCATCTTTGAAGGTCTTGAAGAAGCGTCAAATAACTCTTACGATTGTTGGTCTTTAGTATGGCTTCTCAAGAACTTAACAGAAAAACTGACGAAGAATTTAACGGAGATTGGGAAAACTAGAAAACAAGTCGAGTCTTGTATTATATACAATCTCCGTAAGAGTTAGTTGTCCCGCACAGGTGCTTACGATTGAATAACAAAACTCTCGTAAGATAAAACGACTTTACTATTAGTTATAAGGAGCACTCCAATATAAATAATCTAACGAACAACACAATGTTTTGAACTTTGGACTTGAAAGGATTTGATGCAACAATATGTCAATGATTTTGATAGGTTATGCTATATTGCTAGAGGGTAGGAAGGCTCAAAATACTGTATAAATGAATTGAAATTCGGAGGGGGAAGTATATAAAGAGAGTCAAAAGGTTTTGTGCCTTTTCCCTTGAAAAGGTGCAATTTTTCGAACAGCAGTGAAGGGCACGAGTCGTGCTAATTGGCACGAGTCGTGCCCACGACTCGTTCCCAAGCATTCCACTCGTTCTGATCAGATTTGAGCAAATGGTCATCAGAATCCCATTCGTGCTCACGACTCGTGCTCAGAGTCCCCACTCGTTCTGATCAGTTTTAAGCCAAAGTCCATTGAGGTCCATTCGTGCTCACGACTCGTGCTCAGAGTCCTCACTCGTTCTGATCAGTTTTGAGCCAAATCTCATCACCCAAAAACACTATTCAAATCCAATTAAATCCAAATGATTTAATTTATCTTTTAACCAACTCTTGTTAAGTTACAAATGACCTTTATCATTAATTCTCATTCACCCTAAATGGTTTTGAGACATTAAATGAGTTTAATATTCTACAACAAATGTAGAATACATTTTGTAACTAGTTTCGTTAACAAATAACGAACTACCGTTAGAAACTAGATCAACGTTAAGTCAAACTTAACTTTCCGTTACCCATTTCCAACATAAATACCGTATTTGACTTGTCTTTTATAGATATTACTTTACTAATTTGAACATTGTTTGTATAATGATAAAATTGCACTATCTATAATACAATACAGGTAGGTTTTAACCGCCTCTTAGTCAGGGTATAAGTGGTGGCTGAGATTGAATCTAAAAATTTAATCCGATGGCTATGATTAATCTCAGCAATTACTCACATCTCATACGTCACCCACGTTGCCCATCTTCTCACCATCTACTCTCTCAAACTTCCGTCCCTAACTTGCAGATTGCAGAGAGAGAGAGAGATGAACCCAAATTCATCAATTGAATCCATCTTTCTCTCTCTACAAATCCCTAAAAAAAATTCTCTCTCTCTCTCTAAATCATCAGCCCCACCGATCCTCCCTATCTCCAATCAAACCATCATCTCCGCCGAATTAACCACCAATCGCCACACCCGTCTTTAGTGCACTCATCTCTCACACCAAGCAGTATTATGCTTTCGACTCTGATGACTCTGGAAAGCACGTCACGGGTCAACCGCCGCCTTCCGGTGAGTAATTCTGATTCGTGTGTGTGTGCTTATTTTTTTTCAATCTTTATGATTTTTGTGTTTGGGGATTTTAATTGATTGTTCATACATTATACGAACCTGGCTAATTGTTGTGTAATCAGATAGCTACGTCGAGTATGTTGAGAAGAAAATTGATGAGGATGATTATAATGATGAAGATGATTATGATGAAGGTCATTATTTGAGTTTGGAATTGGGATGTCCGTTTTGTTCGGAAGACTATGACGCACTTGGATTGTGTCTCCATATCCAGGATCAACATCCAGTCGAGACAAAATTGGGGGTATTTACAACTTCATCTTCTTTTGATTACTTCCATGCCATTAGTTCATGTCTCACTTTATTATATTTTTATTTTGGTTGTCGATTTGATCCAGTTTTGACCACAAGATATTCTCAATTGCTCTAAAATTATTAACTTCGTAAGTGAGTGTTTTTAATGTGGGTTTTAGTGACTGAAAATTTATCACCTAAATTGCAATAAATGTATTGATTGGTATTTGCACGTAACCATGGCAACTCCTGGACATAGAAAGAGGTCACTTTGAGCAGAATAAATACTACAAAGTTACTGATTTTCTATCTAAATAAACAACCCGCATGATGGAGTAGAAGTCATATTTGTATGGTCAGACTAAGCAAATTGGATTCTAAATTTCAAAAGTTGACTTGCGTCAGTGGTATGTATAATGCTTCTGTGTCCAAAGTAAAATTAATTTCTCCTTTCATTGGCCATCTATTATAATTTGTTTGGTTTCAGGTGATGTGTACTCAACCTAGGTTTGGTGTTTTGCTCCTTAATCAGTAACACTAACAGGGAATTTGGTGGTGATGGAGAAATAGGATTTATTTTGGCTTATCTATATGTTTGCCTAACCACTTTTGTGGGGTGACTTCCTTGCCTATTCATTGGCTTTAGATATGGGGGCTTTCCACTGTGTCGTAGTTACTGATTTAGAGGGGTTGCGGGTTACGTGCCATTTATAGTTAGCACGAGCTACGATTCCTAAGTCATTCTCGACTCTCTTTTCTATCTTCCTCAACAAGAAATTTAATAGGACTGGGCAAAGCAGTAGCAATCCAAGACGGGCCCTCCATTCGTCGTTTCAGTGAGTCATAGGGCTTTCCTCAGCTCAGTCTTTTCGGTTCTCTCTTTTGCCATGATCTAGCTTCTTCTTTTACTTATTGTTTTTTCATCTTTTTCTGTCAAATATCGTTTTAAATTTATCAGGTGAGCTCCTCCTGACGTTGTTTGGACCACCTGTGTTGTAGTCCCAGCAAGATAGTATTGACATTAGGCAATTCACCATCATTCTTTTCTATTAACTCCTTCGTTGATGTAAATGATATTATCATTATAGACAATAGAATTTTTTTTATTGCTTAGTAATATTTGGGTAGGCAGGGTTAACAAAAAAAATGGTATTGTGTATTGGGTTGAAAATTGCGAAAAAGAGGAAAGTAAGTGGGGTGGGGGATAGGAGGGGGGCAGGAAAGAAGAAAGTGAGTGCTGGTGAGGGGTAGCGTGATGAAGAAAATTTGAATTGTAGGATGCTCTTTCCCCTTTCATACTGTCACCATGCCATTATCACGGGTAGGGAGTACTAGTATCTCTTACATTACTTAGAAATGCGATATTTATATTGAGATGTACAAAAAAATGTGACATTTATTACGAGATGGAGGGAGTATTAAAATTTGAATATAGGCGGGTGCAGTCAAATCTCCGATTGTCCGACTTATTTAGTAAAATGAGTTATATTTTTCTAAAATAAATGTCACATTTAACTTAACAACATTTTAATAAAGATAATTCATTAATTTGTGTATTGCTTGTAAAGTGATAAAATAATATATATATATATATATATATATATATATATATATATATATATATATATATATATATATATATATATATATATATATATATATATATATATATATTAAAATAAAATGAGTTATATCTGAACGGTATAAATCGAGGTACGAAAGTGGATCATGCCCAGATAAGGCCCAATGGATTGAGCCCAAAATATAATTCATACAAGTCTCAATTACGACAAAGGGATTGGGCATTCCCTACCTTTGCTCGTCATGCTTTCTCGTCATTCCTTTTATGTTGACCTATACATAGCAGAGCGAATAATGACCAAGGCACAACTATTATATATGTCGGCGAGGCAAAACTCTCATATGCCGAGCAAGGCATCCAGCCAGCCGACCTATGCCTCATTTGAATACGAGGAGCTCCCTCCTCGGTCATCAGAAAAGCAAGAAAATGGGCTTCCCCATCCTTACCATTCTCTCCCTCGGCATCAAATCAGGCCGATCAATCATCGTATGCCGAGGAGATCTCCTATAATACGCACATGCAGAATATGTTGTCTAATCCTACTCAAATAAGGATTGTGAACATGTATAATCCTCCTAGGATTATAACCTTATCTCACACGCTTTCTTATCCAACAAGGACATTGGGAGAGTATGAATTGGTTTGAGAAAATACTTAAAAACATACACAGATTTATTAAACTTAACTCCTATAAAATGAAGACGTTCTCGGGGTTGGGACTCAAACGACTATTTATTCATCAATTAATCATGCCTTTGAAATAACGGTTTTCCTCAAAATCAAGGATGGTACATTCAGCCTATGCTACTTCTCACAATCAAGCAAGTAGCATTTGTATTCTTCACTAATTATGTCATATCTCTCGATGGTCCATAATTAGTAAGAATCCATTATTGCTTATAAAGTCTACGTACTTTCCATTCAAGGAATACCCCTAGGTCATTAGAATACTCTCGTGAATAATGAACCTAGTTCCTTTATATGGTTCCGCTAATCGAGATTCTTCGCTAGGTGCTTCTCTCGATTAACTGGAATCATACAAGTCGGACGTCTCCAAAATGTAAGTCTTTTAAGTTTAATATGAAGAGAATTGTTAAGATGAAGAGATGATGACATGATTTATAAGTGACGAACAAAGATGTTGAGTTTCCAACCCCAAAAACTTAGGGGATTACTCACAACCCATAATTAAAACAAACATAAGAAATTAATATTGTAAAGATTAGGAAAATAAGAACTTATGCTTGTAGAAACGCAGAAGATGAAAGTAGACTTCAGTAATTTTTATTGCTTCCTTCTTCTAAAGTAACTCCAATAACAATGTTTGAATCTTCGACAAATTTGGAAGTAATATAACTAGAGTATATTTGCTATCTCTCTATGTGTTATCTAGACAATTTTCGGATTCGAAATATTGAATACAAGGGCTCTATTTATAGCCATTTTGGCTAAGGGTTGCATCTCTTGAAAAAGACAGCTTTTGGCTGAACAGGGGAGTGCTCGGCCGAGGCAAGGGAGGTGCTCGACCGAGCAGGTCTGTCCTTAGCAAGCCACTTTCTGTTCCTCCTTGCTCGGCCGAGTCAAGGAAGTGCTCGGTCGAGCAGCAGCTGCTTTGACTGGTCTTCTGCAATTTTTCATTTCTGACCCCTCTATTTTCAAAGCTTTTGCTCTAAGCCCCTTGTTCTTTCAAAATATGACCTGAAAACCTGTAAATTACATAGAATATCAACCAAGCGTAAAATTGAAGATATATGGTAAAATAAGCTCACTTTATACTTAATTGGTATTAAATTTAAAGTAAATAAAAAAATAAAAATACTATAAATGTCTATAAAATAGCCATTTATCAGCTGCCCAGGGAGGAACCGGGGCTTCCCCCCACAGGTTGATCGCAGAACTCTATTGCATCAACAAATGGAAACTTTGCAACACATTTATGAAACGCAAAATGCCTTGCTACAATTAGATCCTAAACACTCTTTGGCTGAATTTATGAAGCCTACGAGGACTAGAAATTTCCTTTGATGAGAAAGTCATGTTGACAGGCATGGTAGTCAGGGGAATAAAGAAAATCTTCCTCCTGGCCAACATCCCCCTCATCATGACATTGCTGGTAGATCCAAGCAAAACCCCCAAGATGTCCCTACTCGTCATAAGGCACCGGGACATGGTAACACGAGAAACGAGGTAGACTTGAGAAGTCATTTGAACCACCAAAGGGAACATGAGGTTGACTATGCTGACTTGAGAGCAAGGCTTAGTCAGACAAGACAAAAATCCCCTCCTCATCATAATCCCTCTCCTCGGCATAAAAGTCCTCGTCCTATGAGCCCTCCTCGGCCAAGGAGCCCTCTTCGTCACAGATCACCTCCTCATCCTAAATTGGCACCTAGAAGGGACAGAACACCATCTGGACATGGAAACAATCACCAGGAGCGTGAGGAATATATTAGAGTGAACGGACACAGAAAGAAAGAAAGAACCCACCGTAGCTCTTATTTCAGCTCGGGGATCGATGCCAAAGATATACTACTCTTGAAAAAGAGACTAGATAAGATGGAAATGGGGAGAAAGGAAGTGGATGATGATATACCAGTGCCACCCATCCTTTCTCCCAGTGAATTAATTATCTACCTCCCAATCCTGCTTTTAAAATCCCAAGTTTTGAAAATATGCAGGAACCACCGATCGGGACCATGTGCAAAGTTTTGAATCCACTATGGCCCTCCTCACCAAGGCAGATGACATTCGCTGCAAGGCTTTTGCGGATACCTTCTACGGAACAGCTTTGTCATGGTTCCGTGAGCAAAAGAAGGGAAACATCGATATCTGGAAAATAATGAGGAGGAGGTTCCTGTACCACTTTGCCACAGCAGGGAAGAGGAAGAAAAGATTGACTGACCTTGCTAACATTGAGAAAGGGAAGAATGAAACAACTCTGAGTTACTAAAATGATATGAACTGCCTTTGACTCGAATGTTCATTATTTTGTATATATGCTGTATGATTGCTTGTTGAATATTTGTACAAGTGCAAACTAACTTGGGAAGCCGAGGAAGTTCTTCCCGTCTTTCATGATTATTTTGTTTAAGCCGAGGGAGCTCATTCGGTCTTAAACACTTTGTAAATTTGCAAGTTTTGTCACTAGGCCGAGGGAGGTTCTTCGACATGACACTTAGGTTATTTTTGATTTTATCTCTTTAGGCCGAAGAAGGTTGCTCGGCCATAGGTCTTAGAATAGGCTGCTATACATATACCTAGTAAATGCGAAAAGACTAGCTGCTCAGAGAGGAACAACCTACAAGATGAAGACTCCAGATGGGCAAAAGCTGAATCAGCTGTGGCATTCTGATCACCTACGAAAGCATTATCACTAGTTTTTAGTCTGTTTTTTACGTAATAGATTAGTCGTTGTTAGTCTTTTACCTTTCAAATAAGATAGGATTGCAGTTTGATGTAATCAATTTCAGTTAATGAAATTCAGTTTTCTTCAATGCAAATGACTAGCAAGACAAACACTGAAAGATGAGGAGATCCTTCCTCGACATCAAAGGGATAAATTCCCACCAAAATTGCCTAATACCTATGACCGAACGACCCTCCTCAGCATAGAGAGGCAAATCATTCAAAATTGCCCAAGACATATGACCGAACGACCTTTCTCGGCATATAAAGGTAAAACATCATAAATTACTTAAGATCTATAACCGAACGACCTTACTCGTCATAAAGAGGTAAACATAAAAAATTACCTAAGACCTATGACCGAACGACATTCCTCGGCATAGAGAGGTAAAACATCAAAAATTACCTAATACCTATGACTTGATCAGCTTGGGCTTCCTCGGTTTGCCCCTCCCTGACGTCCTCCTCCTCATCAGAAGCTTCCTCATCTTTGATTTTCTCTATTAAAGTATTGATGTTCTGAGGATCAACTGGAGGGGGGACCCATGCCTCTTGGCCTTCCCTAGCATCTCGAGCAGCAATCACCCTAAGGGCATTCTCAGAAATCGGGGGCCACTGAACGGTATAAATCGAGGTACGAACGTGGATTATGGCCGGATAAGGCCCAATGGATTGGGCCCAAAATATAATTCATGCAAGCCTCAATTACGACAAAGGGAGTGGGTCTTTCCTACCTTTGCTCGTCATGCTTTCTCGTCGTTTCCTCTATGTCGACCTAGAAATAGCAGAGCGAATAATGACCAAGGCACATCAATTATATATGTCGGCGAGGCACAACTCTCATATGCCGAGCAAGACATCCAGCCAGGCCGACCTAGGCCTCATTTGAATATGAGGAGCTCCCTCCTCGGTCATCAGCAAAGCAAGGAAATGGGCTTTCCCATCCTTACCATTCTCTTCCTCGGCTCAAACCAGGCCGACCAAGCATCGTATGCCGAGGAGATCTCATTCAAGGCGCACGTGCAGAATATGTTGTCTAATCATACTCAATTAAAGACAGTGAACATGTATAATCCTCCTAGGATTATAACGTTATCTCACACGCTTTATTATCCAACAATTACTTTACAATGTTGTGCATATAAATACAAGTTATAATTCACATATTTTGGTAACGTATCTTTTGACTCTAAATTTTTGTCAATTGATTTCTCTCTCTAAACACAAATATTTACTCTCACGCCAGAGGGCATTCGCTGGTGAAACTCCTAATTAATTTGCGTGTTTGTTTATCTTTTTCAAACTATTTAATTATACAAAATATAATCTGCCGCTAAATTTGGGCTGATACTAACGTTTTTGTTATCGTCAATATTATCTTATTCAATATGCTATTCAATCTGTTGATTGTATACGCTTCGGATCCATCAAATTTTGGTAATGAACTATGAATTGACTAATAGTACTATGTTGTTTAAGACCACCGAATATTTTAAGTTGTCTAAAGTTTCATTAATATGGGACACAAGTAGGGGTGAGCAAAAAAAATCGTTAACACCGTTAACACCATTAACACCGAAAAATTGAATCCGAAAAAATTGAAACCGAATCATTTGGTTTGGTTTAGGTTTTAAAAATTTAGAAACCGAAATTTTTGGTTTGATTTAGGTTTTAAAAATTTAAAAACCAATAAGAAACCGTTAACACCGATAGTCAAAACTACGTCGTTTTATCTTATACTATATATATTATTTTTCTACCTTTTATCTTATACTATATATGCAGTTCATTTACTCTGCATATATGAAATGCATAAGTGGTTGGTTTTGTTCATGAGACTATTATGTTATGATTTGAACCTGCAAGTAGAATACTCCCTCCGTCCCATCGAGCTTAGGAAAAATTGAAATGGCACGGGGATTAAGGAATATTATTATAGTATTAGGAGAGAGAATGAGTGGAAGAAGTGTTGTGAGTGTGAAAAATTAAATAGGAGAGAGAATGAGTGGGATGAATAGTTAGGAGAGAGAATGTTGTGAGTGTAAAAGTAAAGTAGGAGAGAGAATGAGTGGGGTAGAAAGAGTATAAAAATAATAAACACTTTCCATTTTTGGAATTCTTAAGATCGACAGGACGCCCAAAATAGAAAATTTTCTTAAGATCGGTGGAACGGAGGGAGTATATCAGATACATTCACTTTTACTTCGTTTGAGAGCATTACATGAGAATGATGTCGCTTGCCCTTAACATTACCTTATGGTTTTACCAATTTAATTGTGTCTTCTTTGTTCTGAGTGAAAATTTTGATAAGGATATAAAAGTGAAAAGAAGAGGATGTTTACTGATGAAGGATGTTTTGCATGTTGTAGGTTACACCCAATATATATGCTTGGCCCAACAAAGCCCAACAAAAGTAATTGATGCCCAAACAAGGCCCATTAAAGCCCAACAATCCATTAAGACACCGAACCAAACCGATATCACACCGAAATCGGTAACACCAAATCATTAAGAAACCGAAGTTAATGGTTTCTATTTACACAAAACCGATAGTTATTGGTTTGGTGTCGGTTTTATCCTAAAACCGATCCAAACTGATCCGTGCTCACCCCTAGACACAAGTGTTACTTTCACTTTAGTTCTCAATCTATTACACATTGTGGAAATTCATTTTTTTTTTTTAATATTCTTATAGAGATCAATCACCCTCTTAAATTACTTTGATTGGAAAAATGAAGACAAGTTAACTAATTTGAAAATATAATTTTATTTATTTGTGTATTGATAAAATTACACTAAAATTGCTGCTATTATTTATAGTAGAACATACTATCTTTTTCTTTTAATGAATGTTTATTTTTTTTAAATGTTTGTTAATTTGAACGTCTTTTTTAGTAAAGAAGTAATAGTCCTTTTACAAACTAGTTCATAGCCCGTCGAAATTCGACGGAAATAAAAAAGCTAATCAATTAAGAAAAACTGATGCAAAACATTTTCAGAGATAGAGAGAATCTTAAAACTATAGTACAGAATTAAAGTTGGGACCTCTTCAACAACCAACTGGAAATATCTATTAAAATAATCAAGTAATTTTATGAGGGTCTCATTCATTCAATTCTTTATAATCAAACCATCTATTAAGGAAGTTTGGGAATGAAATGCTAAATGTCATCTATATGTTATTACAACCAACTGAAAAAATCAGGGAGAAAAAGCAAAATTCCTTTTTCAAATTCACAGTAACCAACCTGTCTCTCAAGATACTCACCTGCAAAGATAGAGCTGCAAATGGGCCGGATTCGAGTCGAGTCTACAATGAAAAAATATCGAGTCGAGTTTCAACGGGTCGAGTCGAGTTGCTATGAGACCTGCCGAGTTTGACTCAGGCATTTGGAGCTCGGCGGGTTTCTGGGTTTGAATCGAATATGCCATGTAGAGTTGGGTGAGACCGAGTCGAGTAGGGTAAACCCGAGTCGAGTCAGGTTACAGAGTTAATCACAATGAAAATAAAGCAGATGCAGGAAGAAATAGAAAGTGCATAAATAGAGGAAGAACAACAATGTATGTCAGTACATTAGCAAGTCGTCCGATCACTGTATGAGTGCAACACTGCAACATGAAAACATCTTGGCAGCTGAGCATAAGGATTAAGGAAGATACAATATATACAATCACCCATTCCTATGAATCAAGAATTCATTCTGCAGAATGTATAAAGCTCAGAGCTTTATAATGTAAACAAAGTTACAAAACCAAAATCTTTCACCTGCTGTTCCACATCAAATTAAATGCATACAATTCAAAGGCAATTGATTGAATACTGATTGAATAATAACATAGTTACAGAGTAACAAAACCAAAATCTGTAACAAACCCAAAGTCTTTCTCCTGCTGCACCTTCTTTACTTGTTTAAACTACAATTGCATCATGTCTGCACCTACTCATAAAACAAACATAAAAAAATTAGTCTAAAATCATTTAGGTTGCAAAACAATCATTCACAATTCAAATACCAGCCACGTGGGAATACTGTTATTAACAACAAAAAAAGGTAACATGAAATAAGATTTCCTGACATCTCTTTTTGAAAGTACAAAAATAATTAATATTTTCAAGAGGAGAGTTTCCATCATTTGAGAATTTGAAGACACTTGAAGAGGAAGCTGAATATATCACTCACTATCTCCATATCTTCCTATATACGACACAATATGAGATAACCATCACAACCAGGACGAAAACCAACACAAGAAAGTGGTTGATTTGAACCTTAAGCACATAATGCACAATTTCTATAGTCTCCAAGTCACCCTCCTGATCAGAATCTAAGCGGAGGTCTCTCATGTCAATACACTATCCAGCATGCACAGTGTATTGCATGCTTCATTTCTGAGCAATGGTGCACAATGTATGGTTTTAATAAGTTCCGCACCAAAAATAAAAGGCATTAGTATAAACACTTTTGGGCTGACTGGTTATTTTCTCTTATGAGAAAACCCTTCTCCCACTACCTAAGGTGTTGAGTTAAATTTCGTCCAACTTGTGCTCGAAGAGCCCATGAAGCACTAAAGCAGTTCACAATGTGCCAGACTCCTAACAATGACTACACAGGTGCTCCAATCATGTAGCCATCGAGAGGCTTCACATTAGAAGACCATTTTAAGTCATAAGAACTAATATTATCATCCTGAACAAATAAATGACTAAAACCAACATATTCATCTGGCATGTGAAGGGCATAAGCCAAGATTCAAGTAACTCAAGCCACACAAGTAAAGATAAACGTGCATTAGTCAGTCAATAGAACTTCACTTGGGGAAGAAAAACATTTAAAATAATGCAATGATCAACAGTAAATTAGTAAAAGAAGCAAAATAAATAAAACAAACACGGAGACCTTACCTCACAATTAAACATTTAAAATAATGTAATTATATATAGTTGCTGGCAACTATATATAATTACAACATACAGGTACCCCACCCCCTCACTAAACCATGAATAGTCCCCTTATGCATTACTACAGACCAAATGAAATAAGGAAGGAGAAGGGAATACCTCAACCAACTCACTAATGGGGCGGAGGGGGTAGTCTCTCCATCATCAAATGCATCATCCGCATCTGCTCCTCCCTGAATGTCTGAGCTTGCCCAATCTCGTTGTCCATCTTCCCTTCCAATCTTTCTCTCCACATCAGGTTAGTCTCAATCTCTGCCTCCACTCTGTTCTGCAACTGCCCAAACTCCATCCTCAATCCTCTCACGTTCTCTTCAATCCATTCTACTTGCCCCGCCAAGTAATATGCTGCCTCTGTAGGATCCATGTCGTGCATCTCCCCCTCACCTTCATCATCAACTCCATAGCCTATCTGTGGTCCTATCCTCGCTCGATTGAAGCTTGTGAGCGTGAACTTATCAATCTTCGACCTCGGCTTTAGATTACGGATTTCCCCTCGTATATTAAGCCCTGCCATCTCTGCCAACTCCGTGATAAGAATAGGAAAGTTGTAGTTCGACCTTCCCATGTTGTTTGCCAATCTGATGATCTCATGTCTGATAATCAATCCGGTGTTTATTCTCTTTCTCAAAACCACAACATGCATCAGTGCTGCCCTTCTCCAGCTAACATCCCCATAGTGTGATGAGGGCATAATCCGCTCACAAATAAATCGGTGTAAAATGGCTAACTCCTCACTCAGATCCCTCGTCTTCATTATGTTTCCCTTTTTGTACCATGTAGGGTCAATGTTCACCCCAAGTGTGACCGAGAATGCTGGGAGGTGGCCCAATATATCATCCTTTGTCTTCATCTCCATTATCAACTTTTGATACGCACAATTCTGCTCCGACACATTAGCTGGCATACTGTAATATCTATTGATCACCGAGCTGGTATACGGGACCTCCAACCCACGCACATAAGAATTGGGTGTATCACCTCTAGCACACACATTGGCATAAAACTCCTGAACAATTCTATTCAATCCCCAAGTGCTCGGGTTCGAAGCAAGCATCTTCCATTTAAAAAAAGTAAAAATGTCCTTTAAATTACAACTTGCCCAATCGAATTCCCGTTCTACGTTGAATGCATTACCCAGATGATCATTAAAAAATTTATCCGCTTTGTCGGAAACGAACCTATGTTAATCAAATTGGGGTTCTTCCACAACCGGGGGAGGGGGAACAGTTTTATCTCTACCCCGTTTACCCATTACAATACCGAAAAATAGCTCACAAACAGATAAAAATTACTGGAATAGATGTCGCCGGATTGTCGTCGGAGTTTCGCCGGAGTTGGAGAGGATGAACTCGAAAAGCAGCCCTTGGACGTCACTACTTTCCCCACTAATTCTTCCTTTGAAAATCACCCCAAAAAGACAGCTTTCAACCCAAAAAAATCTAACCTTTTAAAGCTTCAAATTTCGTCTACAATGCTGGAATTAATGGATTATAAGGCTTGAAATTAGGGTTTGGAAAAAGGTTAGGGAGTGGGTATATGGATTTGGTGGGTAGGGGGTGAAGATTTCAAAGGTTTATTAGAGGATTTTTAGAGAGAAGGGATGAAGGGGCCGGTGTTTACGATAGAGAAAGGGGGGTAGGGGGAGTTGGTTATGAGGGATTTTTAAAACACGCCTTTTGAATCTTAACCCGGCAAGGAATAGGAATACTGTCCATTGGGAGCGGGTACTGAAGAGGAAGATAACATGGATTGAACTCGTGTATTTGTTTAAAGTCACCACACCGCTTTTCAACTATAATGTCTCTCACATCAGGTGTATCTTGAATATCACCCTCGATAAGAGCTTCCACTTCAGAAGTTGTTGGCAAATTATACGTTCTTCCATCCTTAGATCGCTTTCCTATCAGTCAAAGCTTTACCTCACTCAAAACTCTCAAAGAAATACGCTTTGCAGCTGTTCTGTAAATCTTCGCATACGGGTTGTTTTCATCAACCATTTTTCTTAAGTCCGATACAATCGAGTAGTCAAATTCTGAACTCCTCTGTTTACTGTAAAATATATGCGCAAGCAATATATAATTAGTCGATATAATAACACGAAATATATATATAAAGCACGAATATAAAAGGCTATCCAGAAAATAAAACATATAGAGGCTTTAAAAAAATTAGCAATACTGGATCAGAATGCAGCAAAATTTTCAATCAAAAACTGTTTAAAGTTAGAATTTGGAAACATGTGCATTTGCACATTACATGGACTGAATCATCACAATGTCAAATTTTCTTTACATGCATAATTACTTTCATGAGTCAAGTGCCAACGATTATGAATATAGTGCACTTAAATGGTATTATTCTTGATATCAAAAGAGTTCAAATATGCTAATAAACTTGAAGAATCCGTATCGATGGCATACTCACAATTGTATTGTCAACTAACTGTGAATAGTTCTAAGAATTAAATACCAAAAAAATATAAATGCATGAGAAAAAACAACAGAGTTCATATTTATTGAGGGCATAATTTACCAGATAAGAAGAACGAAACATAAACAGGGAAATGTTAAGGTTTAGTATATATAAACAAACAATGAGTATAAAGTTTATGGTTGAAGGGAAAAGGAATGAAAAAGACATAGCCAGAAAAAAAAAAAAAAGAAAGATTACAAACTGAATACTTCGTTTTGAAATATATAGACAAAGCACGGATGATAAAGTACATTATGAAGAAACATACCTGACAGCTTTTATTCTGTTATCAACTTCGTTTTCAGTGTCATAAATATAGAGTTGGGAGAATTGTGGCGGAGCTCCTTCATTGGGCAACAATGATCCGATTAGATGAACATTCTGACCTCCCAACTTAAATGCGTAAGGGCCTCTTCCTTGATTTATGGTCTTATCAATCGTCCCACCCATTGATGTAAATGCGTACATCATGTTGTAAGCACATATGTTATCCATAAAATTTTTGCTTTTTTCGTGCGTTTTATCTAGGAGATCACGCAACAACTCGGGTGGATGTTGTAAGAGTGGAAGTTGTACTTGCCCATGCATGCAACATAATGAGAATTTTGGATTTGTCGTTTGCTTGTTCTTTGGTGTCCTCTCTTCGTACCAAAATAAAGCATGGCAATGTTCGCATTCATAATTTGGATCTCCAATATCCCAATAACCTTGATATGTAAAATAATCTAAAATGTAATTGACCTTTTTCTAAAGAAATAAGTATTCAATGTATTGTGTTTCACTATTTAGGTAAAATACTATTAACTGAAATCTTATTCGCAAATAAAAATCTAAACCATACATGTACTTGGTTGTACAATCTCCTTCATTTTTTTTCTTCCTATTACATCGTGATGTTCTGAACTTATATTCATCGTTTGTTGCAAAGTCATTTTGTGATTCTACCATTCCTGAATTGAAAAAAAATTCAGAGATATGTTATTCTATGATATGAAGTATAAAATAATAAATCAGGAACATCAAGTAAAAAATACTACCTCCGTCCCGGCCGAAGTGTCCCAACTTTCTATTTTGGGCGTCCCATTTAAAATGTCTCATACCCAAAAAAGAAAAGTTTTTTCACTATTCCACCCACTCATTTTCTCTCCTACTTTACTTTTACACTCACAACATTCTCTCTCCTAACTATTCCTCCCACTCATTCTCTCTCATATTTAATTTTTCATACTCACAACATTTAAACTTTTCTCTTTCTTACATCACTTTTCTTAATTCTCGTGCAATTGTCCTTTTCGGACACTTCGGCCGGGACGGAGGGAGTATATAAATAGTGAAAATAGGTGATTTATGATTGATTTCAAGTACCTGTATCCAAGCGATTAAGCATGTTATTGCTCTCATTTACTTGATGTTGAATATTTGCATTTAAGTCTTCAAAATTCAAGTTTCTGCTGAGAGAATGCAAGACTCGTTTACTCTTAATTGGCCTACCAGGTCTTCTTAGTTCAAGACTTGTTGGATTAGTCCCACACGGAGTGTTAGCTGCAAAAAAAAATGTGTAATGATAATGAGTAATGCTATACCAATTTTTATATAAAAAAATATTAAAAAACATAATAAGTACGGACAGCTTAAAAACTATTTAAAATAGAAAAATGATCATTTTTGAATTTTATTTGTACATTTATCCATGCGAGTAGGTGAGGCATTACTGAAATTTAGTTGATGTTGAATTTCAGAATTATAGGGATCAGGATTCATGCAGTTGTTGAGGGATTTCAAAACTCCAACACTTTGGCTAATTGGCCTACCAAGCTTTCTTTTTTCCAAGTTTTTTGGGGCTAATACATGATGCACATTCTCATCAACCAAAGGATAATTGTTTTCAGTTCCTTGATGTCGATTCTCAGAATTAGAGCGATCAATATCCAATCTTCTTTTAATAGATTGTAAACCCCCAAAGCTTTGACCAACCGGCATACCACGACTTATAAAATCTATGCTTGTTGGATTAGTAGCTATTGGTGTGGTAGATACTGATAGAACTAATAAAGATTAATGATGATTAGTTATGATAAAACATATTTTATAATATAAAATAATTGAAAATGCACATGTAATATTCTTACCATTTGTAAGATTATATGAAGGAAATATTGGTCGTATTAAATGACTATCAGTATGTGTCATTAGTTGACTTCCACCTGCGGATAAAAAAACAGTAAACATAGAGATTATATTTCAAAAAGCATTCAAACTTATTCACCAATTTCATATATGAATGATAAAATGTTAAATGACAACTATATAGAAAACTTACGATTAGAAATGTCAGACAATGCCTCTCTTTGGGGCTCAACTGAGTTTATCGGATGCTTTTCCATCTCTTCACTTTTCTGTTGCTTTTGCTTTTTGCCAAATGATTTGTTCATTTTGTTTCTAGAAACAACAGACAAAGAATGAAGTGTGTTCACTTAGCTTGAAAATAAATCATCGCATTTAGTTTCTGCCTTCCATTACAATTCTTATAGCACAAGTTTGTAAAAGTGAATTGGATTACACACGTAATTCTCACTCATTTTCTCTTTTCCAAGACCCATGAACCATGATTGGATGCGCTTATTCTTAGCTGTGAGTTATTTCAGTTTCAACACCATGGGTCATATATATGTTCAAGTGTGAGCCCATGTTATCAAAACATCAATTAACCACAAAGAGCGCATATTGTCGTGCAAATGTTGAATTCTGACCTTTTGTGGTTAAATATTTATGAGAATCGTGTTTCAGAAATATGACCAGAGTTTTAAAAAGAACAAAAATGAATAGCACTCTTCTAAGCTTACATGATTGAAATGCTTCAAAGATTATAATGAATCCACTCTTCATGTCGCAAGACACAAAATGAGGAAAAACAAAGAGGAACAGTCTAACAATAAGGATTCTGCAACTTTATGGGAAGTTCATGTTTCTCTTTAAATTTCTTTTGGCTTTGCTAATGGACAAATCTACTAAACCCTAAACAGAAAAAAAGACATGAAATTGCAAGAGATCCCATAATTTTATACGGAGTACCAACTTTTCATCCTAGTCGGTATAGCAAATTCGAAAAAAAATTGCACCCGGCATTTTGATTTATATAATGACACTCCATTTCGGGTTAACAAAAAAAAAAGTAGAGAAATAATTTCGGGACGGAGGGAGTATATCTTAACAAAAAGGCAATGTCTGGAGTATCAATTTTGGGGTAATATAGACGTATCAATTATACCCTGAGAAATTAGACAAACCACCCCTCAAAAAATATTAAAAAACAAACTTATATAACACATATATGAGAAATGTTATTCACCCCCGCAACATTACTAAATACCCCCGCAATAACAATAACTACAAAATGCAATTGAGTGAAATGTCCATTTAACCCTTCTCTTCTTCCTCTATTTGAATGAACCTTTTGAATAATAATTTTAGGTCAATTTAATTAACTGAATGAAAATCTAAAATTTGCTCTTGATAGTACACCATTATAAATACTATAAATTAAAAAATTTAAATTTTCATTAGGATAAATAAATTAACTTAAAATTTTAAAATTATGGCTCAAATCCATTCAAACAAAGTAACAACAAAAAAAAAAAAAAATGGGGACGGAGGGAGTACTTAATCTCCTTTAATTTATTATCTCAGAATTGAGTAATTTTGATTGTTGTTGGGGTTTTTTCAACTCAAAATTGATTGAATATAAATTTGTTCCCTTGGCAAGGATCACATTAATTATAATTAACTTCAATATTTACACTATTTTCTAGACAGGGAGTTAAGGAGTTGATAATTAAAATTGGGGCAACTGTTGTAAAGCATAAATGGACGGAAATACCTTACGGCGTTGCGCTAGCCACGAAGTTCAGGAGGAAGGCTTTCCAAAATTTTACGAATACTTGTCGGTGATAGCAGGAAATAATTGTTGATATGTGAGAGAATCAACCGACTGTTTGTTTCAAATTATTTTACGAATACTTTTTCAAAATTTATTAAATTATCCGAAATAGTAGCAATTAGGATTTTTTTTTTTTAATTGTCGGTGACAGCAGGAAATAATTTCTGACCATTTAAAAACAAATTTTCGATTTTTTTTTAATTGGAAAATCTGTCAATTTTCTCTTTATTAATTGGAAAATCGTTTGAATTTTAAAATTGGTTTGTTTAGATATGTTGAGATTTGGAAAATTGTTTGAATTTTAAAGTAACTGATTCTATAATTTTTGTTTAGCTTAAATCATTCCAAAAATAAACTCATTTTATAACTAAAAATACAATTTTTTGAAATTCAAATTTACTTTTTAAAAATTCAATTTTTGTTTAGTTTAAATCATTCCAAAAATAAACTCTATATATCTCATCTTTAATCTCATCTCTCTGATTCTATAATTTTTGTTTAGTTTAAATCATTCCAAAAATAAACTCATTTTATAACTAAAAATACAATTTTTTGAAATTCAAATTTACTTTTTAAAAATTCAATTTTTTTTTAGTTTAAATCATTCCAAAAATAAACTCTATATATCTCATCTTTAATCTCATCTCTCTGTTTCTCTTAGTGTGTGTGTGCATGCATGTGTGTGTGTTCGTCTCTTTGTCGGTGATAGCCTTGCTTGGACTCTATTTCTTTGAGCTCCCCTTGCCATGATGAACTAAATTGCTCTCAGAGTCTCCGCCAAATTAAGTATTTTCACTTAAAAAACTACTCAAGAGTCAAGACCACAAACCTACGTTGGCAGCTTGTAAAATAGACAAATAGTTCAAGGGTGTGAAGAAATTTGAGATCGATGAAAATAAGGAATAAAGAAGCTATTTATTACTTCCTCCGTTCCAAAATAAATGATAAAAAATTTTAAAAAAATTATCATTATTTGTTCTTGCTCAACAACGTGGTAACTGTCCATCATATATACAGTAATACAAAATTAACTCTAAACTAAGAAGATCAAATAACACCCTTGCCTTTACCAACCCCTTGGAGAACAGATTGAATGAATGTTTGGCAAAACTCCTCCATTTACAATGGTCAAATATCCCAACAACATTCTAAACTCGTCATCATTCCTCCCAGTCAATTATGTTATTTTAATTAACTTGCCATTTCTCCTACTTATTCACTCACCACCTAATATACTTTTTTATACTCACAAATATTCTTTCACTAATTATCTCTCCTATTTTTTTTATTTGTTTTTAATATTGTGCCCGAAATTTTGGCATCAACTTGAGACAGATGAAGCATATAACTGCAAGATTTTGGTGCAGAAGGTATTGGATGCACTATTTTTTCACTGCAGTTAACCTTATGAAAATCAAAGATATTCCAGTTTTGTCTTGTTCCGTAACGAAACAGACAACTGAAAGCACTATACAATGCAAACATCCACAAGTTTACAACTTTCTTAGGCTTTGACTCTGTGTGTGTGTGTGAGAGAGAGAGAGAGAGAGAGAGAGAGGAAGAGAGAGATTGAAGAAATAAATTTATTTCTTGACATTTTAAATAAATTCCACCTTCACAATAAAACAACATTCAAAAAATTTTGAAATTCCAAACTTTTAACTTCCATCAAATTACTGATCTACGATTGAGAGTTTACTCGAAGGAGGATTCAAACATGCTGGAGGAGGAGGACGGGTTCTCTGTCTTCTAGCTCTGTTTTCAGAAGAAGGGCGAGATAATGAAGGTTGAGGATTAGAGGAAGAAGATGAGAACCTGCTTGAATGGCTTCTTAGCTTCTTCTTCTCATTACATGTATCTTCTGCTCTAATATGTTGAACTTTTGTCTCATTCAAACCAGCCGGAAGAACACAGTTGCAAAGAAAACCTTCAAAATTCAAACATAAGAAAAAGATCATTATAATCCGAAAATTAAATTTGATAAATTATAGAAATTATATTTGCTAGCCTCCAACTCCAAATTGAATATAATTGTGGTTCATGCTATTCTATGATACTCGTACTCTTTGTTTTATTTCGACGGACCCTTGTTAATAAGATTAAAATAGAAGTGTTCGACACGAATACAGCGAGGTAAAACAAAGAGTTCGAGCATCAGAGGGTTCATGTGCTTATACAATATCAAAGAAAGCCCATTCAATGTGGTGTTCGAATATTATTGATCAATAAACAAATTAAAAGGCGAAAAAAGAAAAGACATAGAAATCAAAGTAAATATAAACTTACAAAATTGATCCAACGATTCGAAACCGTGGCAGTATACAAGATGGTGATCAAGAAGATTGAGCCGAGGATCGAAACGATATTCTTGACCGGCCATTCTGTCACGCCGGAAAAACTATATCCCTTCTTTTGAACTTCGGCCAGCGACGCCGGAATACTATCTGCAACCATGATTTCTCCCATTACATCCTAAACTCAATTTCAAAATTATTTCTTTTTCTCTTTTTTTCTGGAAAAAAATTATAATGAAGACTCCTATATAATGAAGACTCCTAGAAGAAGAAGAAGACTAACCTGGGTAGGTCATGGTTCTTGAATATTCGGTTCAATGAAGATGACATAAAAAAAATTAAAAAATAAATAAATAATTAATAAGATTATGAGTTTTAATTGTATAACACTATTGGAATGGAATTTGAAGGCATTTATATTATTGAGAATAAAAAATAAAAAAGGAAGAAATTAATTGACTGGTTATTTGTTTCCTTTTTTATTGCTGATAATATAGGTAAATTGGATTAGTTTAAATCATTCCTAAAATAACCTAATTTTATAACTAAAAATTCAAATTTTGAAATTCAAATTTACTTTTTTAAAATATATGGAATTATTCGAAATAGTAGGAATTAGGTTTTGATTATTTTATTTTTTTTAATTTTCGGTTATAACAGCAAGAAATAAGAAATGGCTGACCAATTGAGAAATGCCACGTGGCTTTCCACGTCATAATGCCACGTGGCGCAGTGTGAAGGCTTGAAATTCTTCTGCTTTCATATAGTATATAGATTGAAAAGGAGAATTGATATTTTTATTTTATGAAAAGATCGAAATAGTTTAGATACTAGTATGTTATATTGGACCGGCTAATAGTTATGCAAAAACGTCTCCTCCTTAAAATCGGAATATAGTCAGTTGTAATCTTATTATTCTTTTTATTATTATTATTATTAATTTTTTTTTTTGAAAAGGCTTATTATTCCTTTTGAGAGTTCACTATGCAATAGATATTTTATGGGTGGATTCCCAAACAATCCCCCAAAACTAACGCAATACGTAATTTTAAAAGATGACATTTTTTTGTTTATTTTCCTTTGGTCCACGCATATTCCCCTACGGCCCCCAAGTAGTTTAATGAAATAATGTAAATTCTAAATTATCCCTCCCTTCAAATCCTCCTAAGAACTCGCTTGGCCTCCCCTACCCGACATTTCTCTTCTCTCTCTCTCTACAACCGCTCTGCCCTCTCTCTACCCTCCTTCTCATGTGACTCCCCTCCCATCTCCTCCGGTCAAATCACCTTCTCCTATCGGCAACCCTATTCTCCCATTTATCTTTGATCATCCCACCTAAATAAACACTTTAACCCTAGCCCTAACCCCTTAATATCTTCTGCCTTATATTCCATTTGAAGCTTCAGTCGCTACCATCGACCACCTAACACCTCCGTTAGACAACCCTTATTCTCTCCTAATTGCCTTGAATTCGTTATCTCCAATAGGTTTACATTTCTAAATGTTAATATGGCTTTTATGTAGGTCCTTGCGCTCAGACTCCATTTGGTCATTATGGCCTTCGACTCTGATGATCTAGGTTAAGATGGATATGGTGATTCCATTATCTAGATTAAAGATAATTTTAGGACTCAAATGGATTGTTAACGGTGGTTTCAGACGCAAGAGTTCAAGCGAACTTTCCCTTGTTTAGGTCTTAGGTCATTACAATCTCCGATTTTTTTCATTCTATATGAAGAAAACCATTGTCCGCGCTCTTCGATCTTCTTCTCCCTATTTTTGTTTTGTGTTGGTTTTAGGGAAAAATACCATAAACTCCCTCTAAAAAACATTCACATCCCAAAAACCCAACAAATAATTCTCTTATCAAAAAAACCCTAATATTATATATTCAATACTAAAAAGTCCAAAATTTAACGATTTAACTTTTTCTTTAAGTTTGAAGCATTTATGTAGATGATTTTTTATTTGTTTTAATTTGTGACATATTAAGAATGTAAAATTTATCATAAATAATTATAAATAATTATAATTAATAATAATACAAAATAATATTTTTATTATAAGATAAAAAATAATAAAAAGATAAATTTATGATACTATATCTAATTATTTTTAAAAATCATGCTTATATAATGTAATTATTAAATTTCGTAATAAAATTATAAAATAATAGATAAATAGATGATTAAAAAATATAAAAATTATCACTATCATTATTTTTTTAGAATTACTATTGAAATTATTACTTTGCTAGTGCTACAATTTTATTAATTTTAAAAGTATTATTTTTTGAATATTTATTCTATAATTGGTTAAGATGGATAAATTTTATTTTTGTAAACTTATAATTAAAATAAAATTCATGTTTGAAGTAATATAAATTCTCAAATCTAATAACATTGGCTAAACCGTTAAATTTTGGACTTTTTGTTATTGAATATCTAATAGTAGGATTTTTTTGACATGATAATTATTTGTTGAATTTTTTGGATTTGAATGCATTTGATATCTAAACTAATTTTCGTTGAATACAACATAGTCCAACTATTTTTTATTACATCCAAGGTACCTCCCGCTAACGATATTCATTTTTTTAATGTTAAAAGCATATGTAATATGTATGTGACCCAATTTTTAAGGTTAAAATGGAAAAATCATATTTTTCTAAAATTTTACAAATTTGGGGGTACAATATGTAAAATAAAAAAATAAAAGGTGAACTAAAGCGAATAAAAGAATTCTTTACAACTTAAGGGTCCAAAATGAAAAAACAAAATTCCTAAATTGAAAAAAGAGAATTGTTATTCACCCCCGCACATTTACTTAATACCCCCGCAATATAATTTTTTAAAAAATGTCATTAATTGAAATTACTCTATCACCCCCCATGGATCTAAAGAGAAAACCTTCCTACTCTTTCTTCTCCGTCCTCCCTCTCCCCTGTAAACCCTAGATTTCTTCCCCCAATTTCCACTCCCCTCTCTCTCTCATCAACTCAATTCAATCATCCAAGAGAGAGGGACGATCATCAAATATATCACCAAATTCCATGGAAATGAAATTCATCATTTCATATAGCTAAGAGAGAAGATCGTTTTGTTCCTAGTATTATCGTTGGATTGTTTTCTTTGAATTGAATGTCGTTCCGAACGGCAAACGTTCACAATCATTCTTATTATCTATTGTGTGGATTTTTTCGGCGATGAATCGGAATCCGAATTTGATCTTCTACGCCTGTATTGCCAAAGGAATCACCATCCTCGCCGAATTCAATTTCAAAGATGCAGATCTCGGTAAATTGAGGAAACCCAGTTGAGAAATTGTTAGCAGAGAGATCCAAATACTCCAAGCTGGGACAGACCTACACAGAGATCTTCCCTTATAAGTGAGTGTTCCGGTGAGCGTTCCGGTGATATTACAGTTGTTCAAAGAAGCTTCTGGGTTTCACCACCACCACCATTAATGGAAGCTGAAGAAGCTTGAGAAAAGAAGGTGAAGAGGAGGAGAAGAAGGAGAGATGAAGTGGAAAGGAGATTCATGACGGAATTTGTGAGGTGGGTTATGGAGGATATTGGTGGTATTAAGATATTATTGGAGATGCTATGAGAGGAGGTGAGTTTTGAGCTTGAGGTTGATAATGGTGGAGAGAGAGAGAGAGAGAGAGAGAGAGAGAGAGAGAGAGAGAGAGAGAGAGAGAGTCAAAAGACAGAGCAAGGAAAGGGTAAGAGAGAGTATATTAAGGGGAGGGTAATTGAGTCATTTTGATTAATGACATTTTTGTGAAAATAATAATGCGGGAGTATTAAGTAAAGTTGCGAGGGTGAATAACAATTCTCTTGAAAAAAAAAAAAAAAAAAACAAATCTCGTTCTTCCTCTCAACGCCGCCGACCCACGCCCCACCATCCGACTCCATCTTCAATGATGCCAGTATCTCCCCTCTCCTCTCCTCTGAAACTCCGGCCTCCTTGCATCTCCATCTCCAACCGCCCCATTCTACTCCCGGACTTGTGCGATTTCAACAGACATCATCGAAACCCTAATCGACGTATCTCATTCTTCTCGTAGGAAACTATGATTTTGCGTTTGGGAGGCTCGTCGAAGCTCTGCCGACGCTGACAAGTGGGAGGAAATGGAGGGATACATGGGAGGTTCTTGATTATGACATCTGAATATCAGAGTTCTTTCTATGCATATGAGAGTTGAATCTCAAAGTTATTTAACTTTGATTGATGATTATGCCTAGGGTAATTTTGTCTCAGGTGTCTTAGAGAAATTAGGTAAATACTCCCTTCTTCTCGCTTAAAACTTCACTTCACCTTTTACCCAAATGAATGTCCCAATAGAAGCTTCACAATTTCTAAAATGAAAACAATTTATTAATACATACTCCACTTCTCATACTCACGTTCATAAATTATGGGGCTTACTTGTCATATCCACTAACTTTTTTACCTCACATATTTAAATTGTGGGTTCCACTTGTCATACCCACTAACTTATTCTCTCTCACAACCATTTTTCACTCAACACTTTTCTTAAATTTTGTGTCACTCTTAAAATGGTGAAGCTTGGACCGAAACGAGAGAGTATATATTAGTCTCAAATAATTATTTATTCATTTATCCTAAAAAGTAAAATCTAAGAGGTGAAAACCGTTTTCTTTCTCACTCTGCCGCCGAAGGATTATTTAATTAATTTCGATCACTGGTTTCTCTTTTGTTCTTTTGATTTGTATCGCAATTTAAACATTAATTATGAATGATAATCAGTGATTAATGTTTCAATTACGAAAAATTTCTTGCTTTTTAGTAATAAATCAATTGGTGTAGCCGACAACTTTCATTAAATAAATTATAGATTAGTTCCTTGCAAATTAAATTATCAACTAAGTTCTAGAGCCTTTTCATTATCTACTTGTTGAGAGTCTTTATGCAATGTTTGTATTTATTTTTGTTACAATACTTGTGATGCTTGTTGCTTGGTTGGGAATTTGTTGCCTACCCTACCCAAATGCATTACTGTGTAATGTTTTCAAAAATAAATTATCTGTGTGGGATATTCGGATATAGTTATATACAGAGAACGTTATATACAGGGAACGAAATATTTCAACGCTGCCCTTGCCCGTCTCGTGTAAGTATACACGAGATGTAATCTATAATCTCGTGTATATATACACGCGATGACTCGTGTACACACACGAGATGTCTCGTGTACATATACACGAGATTATAGATTACATCTCGTGTATATGTACACGTGATGACTCGTGTACGCACACGAGATGTCTCGTGTACATATACACGAGATTATTGATGATATCTCGTGCATACTTACACGAAATAGTGTCTGAACCTGCATTTTCACAACAGCAACAACAAAAGCAACAAGAAACAGAACTAGAACTGAAATTTGATTCTTAATATGATAGAACATCTCCACAAAACAGTGGGAGGGACCAATAGACCATTACACATATACTATCGCCAAATTGTATACGAAATAAAAGTGTTAACAAGGCTTATGCATATAATTCAAATATCCAAACATTCATACAAACTTGATAATTCAAAATCCATTACACATATACTATCCCCTACGTAATCTTTCTCTTCTTGCATCGTTATCCTGATCATAGAGTTCATTGAATGTTGCTATCCTATCTCGGTATTGGAGGATCAGTTGACTTGCGCTTGGATCACAGTGTTCCCTCCAAGTGCTCGGTGGTGGTGGTATTGGGTAATCATTACCTGACATGTGCAGCTGCAAAAGTAATAACAGTTAAATACAACGAAATTAAGTAAGACAATTAAATATAACTAATATAAATGAGACAGATAAGTATATCGAATTTAAATAATATTGTTAAATTTAACGAATTAAAGTATCATACCAATATAAAATGGTTTGTCACTTGTCCCACCACAACTGTGTTTATCGGTGGTCCTACTCCTGCTGGTACAGTCACTGGAAGGCATAAGTTGCCACCGCTAGCCGAGTACGAAATGAACGCCACATTATACCTCGTGGCAATGATGTGCCCAAGATCTGGGAGGTCCATCCAATAAGTATTGTCCGGCGTCGGTCGGACATAAATAGCAATCCTACGTAAGAGTTCTTTTACATTTATCCAAGTTAAAACTCTTTGATAAAGGTCTTGGCGAGCATGCACCTCATTGTAACATTCTATGCGCACTCGAGCCCACATCTCCTCATTTCCGTATATCTGTGCTGCTACGGCTCTATAGCCACAATGTCCATCAGATGCCACATCTGTGATGCCTCCAATACATGGGATAATGAAAGGCGGAAAAGACGTCATATACGGAGAGCTGTATATACTAGTGTGATTGGGCTGTCCATTTCCCTCTCTACGACCCTGACCCTGATCCCGTCCTCATCCTCGACCTCGCCCTCGACCCCGTCCTCTTCCACGACCGGAAGCAGCTAGTAGTGGATGAGACGTAGGAGTACAAGCAGGGGTAGATGGTGTGGGTTCTGAAGCTGGTTTGCGTTTGTGCGTGGACTCCGAACTCGCTTGGGTTGATGCAATGAATGCAGATCTAGACCTGAAATAGGGCAAAGAAAAGAGTGAGAAGCATTCATACTATCAACATGCAAATCAAATACATCAAGAACGTAAAGTGTGAGCCAAAAATGAATGAAGATCTATACCCTTTGCTAGTCGAGGATGGTGTAGCGGGGACTCGAAAAAATTTGTTAGTATGCTCCCAATCTGACGGTTCTCTGGAACTTCCGGTCCGGGGTTTATTCGCCTTTGAAATATGATTTGGCTCGTAAGCATCTCTCGTATGGTGATTAAGCCCTTCTTCCATCTTTTTGAATAACTTTCTCCTTACCGGTTCAGGTGCTTTCTCAACTTTATTCAACATAGCTTGAAAATTGTCTTTATTTATTTAAGTCTCAGATGGAGGGTTGTCTACTTCAATGTCCAACTTCTTCAAAAAATCATGAATCGAGGACAGCTCAATCCGTCCCCCACAGTCCTCTATCCGTGCAATCTCGTGACTACATGGAAGTTCATGTGTTCGCCTGTAATAACACCCGCAGGCAGCCTCAGTGATGACATTACCCCCATTACGACCCCGCTGGTTTTTAATGATTTTCTGAATACGAGCCCGCTCTTGTCTGATATTGCGCAAGGCTTCCGTTGACACTTTAGTCAATATGTTGTGATACAAATTACGGGTCCTCAAATCAATTGGAGTTCTGGTCTTTGATCTATTCATACTCTGTTTGATATTTTTAGTTGGATATCCAAGATCTTATGAGCCTTTTTGAAGATTGTGTCAAAAGTAGAAGAAGCACTCCCCAATGCCTTCTTCAACCTGTTATGCTCACCCTCAGTCCTGTTTGTGGTATGGGTCCCGAAGTGTGGTAACACATCCGTGTGCATAGACAGAATATTCTGAGAGTATGGAGCAATCCATGTATCGCGGAGGTAATCCAATAATATAGGATAAGATCTGAAACGGTCACAAAGCCCTTGCCAACGTTCGTCCCATTCACCGGAGGTAGGGGCTGAGATTGCATAATTAAAACTCCTCATGAATGATTCTGCCAAATCCTCACTACCTGTATGACTCAACCCATGCTTTCTAACATTGACTTCGATATGCCTCCGACACAAGAAATGTGCGGTGTCGGGAAAACTGTACGGAGAGCGCTGATGAAACCCAATTCACGATCAGTGACAAAAACTGTTGGCAACCGGGGAGGTGTAAACAGACTGTGCAAATTATCCAATGCCCATATGTAATCATCCGCACTCTGATACTTGAGGAACGCAAACACTATTGTGAAATTATGCCCGATGGAAGTAAATCCTACAAACTGCAAGAAGTACAGTCCATAGCAGTTGGTGTTGTAAGTGCAGTCACCTTGTACAACATATGGAAAAGAGTTTAGCGTCTTCATTGCTAATGAGTGAGAGAAGAATATGTCGTTGATCATGCCACTCTCAGCGTCTTCCCTCGTGTAGTATATATATTCATGATCGTCGAGTAATTTAAGGAATTGTTGTAGCGGGGTCCTCCCTTGTCGTTCTTCTTCTCTATATTTTGTGATGGCATTGTGGATGTGCATCGGAGTGCTCACGTTCTTCTCATCGTACATCTTTAACATTGCTACTATGTCATTCGGACGCAATGAACATTCACTTGCGCTACACATAGCGTCATATTCGCTACGTGTCAATTTCCCGAGAGGAAAACCTTCCGGATATAAAGGAAAGCCATGATTATGTATACCATTTCTTACAACATAACCCCATAACCCATCATCCCTCCTTTCTTTGGCATGTAGTTTAAAAGTACGCTCTCTCTTCTTGCTACTACTCTTCCTAATGTTCTTTGATCTTTCGGGCCTGTGATGTCCACCAAAATGACATATTATCATCGCATAAGCTAGTTTATTTTCACTTCTCTTCTTCGAGTGGTCTATAACAAGGTGTATATTTCGACGCCTCGCGATTTCCCGTATATGTGCAAGAAGTGCATCCCTATTTGGAAATAATTCTGATGTCGTGAATTCGTCACTGATATCCGGAAATGGACCCTGAAAATTACAGCACCATCAGTTTCAAAGATCCAGTATACATTTCGTGTATACATACACGACATAGTTCATTAAATATCGTGTGGGTGCACACGAGAAGTAAGCAACTCTGTCGTGTATGTGTACACGAAATTATCTTCGTCAAGAATGCAAAAACATATTTGAAAACTGGAATTTTCTCTGATATTGCATTGTTATTCTCATGTGTATTTGAAGATTGTATAAATAAATCTCATGTGTAGGTCAAGATTGGATTTTTAATTCAAGATGGGATTTTTATTTCAAGATGGGATTTTTAATTCAAGATGGAATTTTTATTTTGATTTTGATCACAATACAAAACAAAACATTAAGAACTTACTTCATAGAAGCTTGGATCATTGAAACTTGGAGAATGTTGATGTGGAGGAGAATTTGGTGAGATTCCTTCTTCTTCATCATGGACAAATTCTATCATATCAAGGTTAATACACTCATAAGAACATGTTGAGCAATTTTGTGAGGAATCCATGCTATGATCATTGAAACTTGGAGAATGCTGGGGAGAATTTTGTGAGGAATCCATGCTATGAACTTAGAGATTGATTTTTTGAATAATAATGGGGGTTTCTGATTTCTGTTCAGAATATTAAACGTCAAATTCAATGCAGGTCGTTTTGAAGAGTTTAACTGGATTTTAAACATCTCGTGTACGTTAACACGAGATACAACTAAACATTTCGTGTGTATATACACGAGATGTATAAATGGTATACGGCTACCTAGTTTATTTTTTTTTAATTTTTTTCTACATTCTAAATGACATTTAAAGTATTTTTCATTAGTATGACTTTCCTCAAAATTCAAATGGAAATTGAGTTACAACATCGTGCCATTATTTAGGGTTTTAAGGAATATGTCCCGATGTTGTGAAAATGGTACACGGCTACCTAGTTTATTATTTTTTTAAATTTTTTTCTACATTCTAAATGACATTTAAAGTGTTTTTCATTAGTATGACTTTTCTCAAAATCCAAATGGAAATTGAGTTACAACATCGTGCCATTATTTAGGATTTTAAGGAATATGTCCCGATGTTGTGAAAATGGTATACGGCTACCTGGTTTATTTTTTTAAATTTTTTTCTACATTCTAAATGACATTTAAAGTGTTTTTCATTAGTATGACTTTCCTCAAAATCCAAATGAAAATTGAGTTACAACATCGTGCCATTATTTAGGGTTTTAAGGAATATGTCCCGATGTTGTGAAAATGGTATACGGCTACCTAGTTTATTTTTTTTTAATTTTTTTCTACATTCTAAATGACATTTAAAGTGTTTTTCATTAGTATGACTTTCCTCAAAATCCAAATGAAATTTGAGTTACAACATCGTGCCATTATTTAGGGTTTTAAGGAATATGTCCCGATGTTGTGAAAATGGTATACGGCTATCTAGTTTATTTTTTTTTAATTTTTTTCTACATTCTAAATGACATTTAAAGTGTTTTTCATTAGTATGACTTTCCTCAAAATCCAAATGGAAATTGAGTTACAACATCGTGCCATTATTTAGGGTTTTAAGGAATATGTCCCGATGTTGTGAAATGGTATACGGCTACCTAGTTTATTTTTTTTTAATTTTTTTCTACATTCTAAATGACATTTAAAGTGTTTTTCATTATTATGACTTTCCTCAAAATCCAAATGGAAATTGAGTTACAACATCGTGTCATTATTTAGGATTTTAAGGAATATGTCCCGATGTTGTGAAAATGGTATACGGCTACCTAGTTTATTTATTATTTTTTTTATACATTCTAAATGACATTTAAAGTGTTTTTCATTAGTATGACTTTCCTCAAAATCCAAATGGAAATTGAGTTACAACATCGTGCCATTATTTAGGGTTTTAAGGAATATATCCCGATGTTGTGAAAATGGTATACGGCTACCTAGTTTATTTTTTTTTTAATTTTTTTTTACATTCTAAATGACATTTAAAGTGTTTTTCATTAGTATGACTTTCCTCAAAATCCAAATGAAAATTGAGTTACAAATTTGTGTCATTATTTAGGGTTTTAAGGAATATGTCCCGTATGAATCCACACGAGATGTGTCTCGTGTGTATCCATACGAGACACATCTCGTGTGTATCCATACGAGACACATCTCGTATGGATCCACACGAGATGTGTCTCGTGTGGAATTATACGAGATTTGTCTCGTATGGATCCACACGAGACACATCTCGTATAATTTCACACGAGACACATCTCGTATAATTCCACACGAGATACATCTCATGTGGATCCATACGAGACACATCAGCTGCAGTTTTTACAACAGCAACATCTTCAGACACAACAGCAACAACAACAACACCAAATAAACAGTGGGATAGGGAGAGAGAGAGACAGAGAGAGCAAGAGAGAGACATAGAGCTATACTCCATGACAGAAACTAATACATATCCATTTCCTTCTGAAAATAAATCCACAACTCCATAATCGCAATACAAGTATACCAAAACTACATAATCGCATACATAAATGCGACCTCCTAAATGCGACCTCCTAAAATCTCGTGCGCCCGTCTAAGACCAGCTATGACGTCCTCGGGGAGCTTGGCATCCGTCAGAAATGGAAGTATGATACCTCGTGCCTCTGCAACCTCTGCAACCCCAGGCTGCGGTGGAACATCAACTGGGGGAGGTGGGGGAGGTGGAATGTCAACGGGGGGATCGTGTATCGGATTAGATATCCGAATATGACTCCTAGCCTGAAATCACTCCATATAATCTGCAGTCACGGGTGAAGATGTAGTCACTAGTGGCCCCCAACGGGGAACGGGCCTGAACTCCTCCATGCCGTACTCCACCCACGAGTCCCAAACATGATCTTGGTCACCATACTCCTTCTGGTACCCCTTCTGACCCTTTGACAAAATGCATCTCGTGGGAGCCACGGGGGGCTGTCTGGGGATCCTCTGCTGGTACCTTAACTGCCTAGTAACACGATCAGGCATGTACGCCTCAGTGATGTCACAAAAGCGTATAACCCCCCTGAAGTATGAAACAGGCAGAATCGCGTCCGCTCCGGTACCATAAGGAGTCCAAATAACCCGTGAGTAGACTTTGTTAGCCAAAGTCTACATAATAACAGAGGGAGTGTAACAATTTGAAACAGTTTTAATATGAATAACTCACCCTGTCAACATGCATCGTGTCAAGAGTGCGGCGATACTGCACTAGATGCTCTAATACCCTCCCAGTTGTATCAGTACGTGACCATCTACGGGCTCTCGGCTGCCTCGCGCCACCAAGGGTCGAAACTCGCCGAAAATCCGGAAAGTACTCGTATATCCAGCCCTGAGATATATGTAAAAAAGTATTAAATACTAATCAAATGCAACATGTAATTACAGAGGGGGGAGTCGACAGAGTCGACAGAGTAAAAAGAAAGTGAATAGAGTAAGATGTACCTCTAGCAGAGTCGCACAACCACCCATCTGCTTGCATCCGGATCTGGATGCCTTTCCCAACTCTCGGTATAAGTATTCCAACGTAGCTGATCCCCAGGAGAGAGTGGGGAGTCTCTCAAGATCCATGCACAGGGGAAGGTAGGCTGCGGGCACCTTATCCTGACTCTTGTCCACGAACATCGTGGAACCCAAGAGGTGCAGGATATACGCAGAAGCACGCTGGGCATCTGTCATGCGCCCTATACGGTAAGAAAAGAGACGCCGGACATCCTTTAATAAGTACCCAGTGCCGATCAAATCGAGGTGTACGCTGATGCCGGATAGGTCAGGCACTTGATCCGGATACCGAACAGGTGCACCTACACAGCTGATACCTGTAAATTGAAGATGAAATAACACATTTTAGTACAAGAGATGAATGTAGATAGTTCATATAGTCTTGAAATTGATAATATATAACAACATATCCAGGATATGAAAGACGTCATGTAACGTAATCGTCATCTCCTCCCACGCCATGTGGAACGAGTTAGTCTCAGGAGACCACCGTTCCAAAAATGCCATTAGCAGCGCATGGTTAGGCCTCTGAATGGTGGCATCGTGCAGCTGCTGGATGCCCGATGCATCAACAAGGGTCAGCCAGGCTCTATTAGTAGCCTCCAGTTCATCACGCTTGAACCTGTTTATTCCAAACGAAAAATATAATCAATACTCGTGATCGAGAAAAGCATGGAATGATAATTAATGGAATATTTAGAGTGTGTACCAAATAACTTCAAGATTTTAATAGTTTCACATTAATGATTATCTTACTTGTGCAGATGCAAATAGCCTCGTATGGAAAGTCACCACTGACTCACTAGTGGCGTCCCTCCAAATCTCCCGGGCTCTGTGATCACCAAACCCGTATATAAGTGAAACAACCTCTGGGCCGCCACCTGGGTCACTCTGAATCTGCCATAATGGTGCCTCCTCCTCACCCGCATCCTGTCTCCTCCTCCGTCCCTGCCCTCTAGCCACAATCTGACCCCGCCTCCTCCCATGCCTCAATGGTCTAACCTCTATCTCCTCCTCCTCCTCCTACTCCTCCTCTTCCTCCTCCCCATCCTCACTATCCCCCTCCTCCTCTTCCTCATTATCCCCCTCCTCCTCCTCGTCCCCCCTCCTCCTCCTCACTATCCCCCTCCTCCTCCTCCTCCTCCTCCTGAACGTTATCAGATGCTACCGCCTCCTCCTCCCTCTCCTCCTGCTCCTCCTCAGCTGTGTATTTCTTGTCATTCTTAGACTTGCTCCGCTTTTCTTTTCTCTCCGGATGCATTTCAGCCTTCCTCTTTCTATTGGACGCGGTCATACGCTCACGTGCCTACAAAAAACAAATAAGAGACAATAAATTAGCTATTTAGCATCTGACAAATATGAACAATGTAAAGAAAAAGAGTGGACACTGGAAAGCTCGTATGAACTCACACGAGATGTGTCTCGTGTGAACTCATACGAGACTCATCTCGTATGAACTCACACGAGACACATCTCGTGTGAACTCATACGAGACTCATCTCGTATAAGTTCACACGAGATGTGTCTCGTGTGAGTTCATACGAGATGAGTCTCGTATGAGTTCACACGAGACACATCTCGTGTGAGTTCATACGACGGCGATGGCAGTGACAATCAATCAATCAGTGACAATCGCACCCACGCGGCATCTCCCAAAACGGCGGCTTTCCCAACGACGACAACTATTAGTCCGACGAAACCCACTTAGAACTGTGGCGATTTCCTTCCACTGGCGACCTATTAGCGCCTTGGGTTTGCACATTTCGATTTCAATTTTTGATTTTATTCAGGCCTTAGGTTTAAATTACCTTCTTTACGGGCACGGTGCTAGAAGAAGCTCCGACGGTGATGGTAGTGGCGGTAGCGGCGGCGCTAGCTCCGGCAGGGACCTTTGAAATTTTTAATCTAGCCATTTTTGTCGTCGTATTCCTCAAGTGTCGTATAGGTGAGAGTGAAGAAAGAGAGAGAATTACTGAAGAAGAGAGAGAGAAAAAAATTAGGTATATAAAAGGGTATTTTGATAATTAACTTACTTCCCTGAATATTTGTTCTCTGTATTTAGTAATTGTCAGGATATTTTGAAGGCCAGTGATGGATCGTATATAAATTGTACTTGGAGGACATTTGGGCGTCGTAGTTCATTACTCCCAACTCCTAAGGCCTCGTTTGTCATACGGGATTGGATATGTGATACCAAGGTATCTGAAATCTAGGAATGTCGGATATTAAACATTCTTATTCTCGTGTTTGGCATTTGCGTTTGCATGTGTAAAGGAATTGACATTAGATTACTATTTCTATCTTAGGTTTATATGCCTATCTAACATATAATGTTTTTAAATTTGGTTCTATTTTAATTTAACAAAATAATGTATAATAGTTTACAAAAAATAAATAAATTATTTAAAAAAAAATTTAAAATTTTAAATAAAAAGTGAAATCACCAAAATGTCAAGTATAATTTTTCTTGAAGACATTAGTCAACGAACAATGAATAAGGAAATAGTTTTCATTCTTTTATCTTTGTGATTAAATCGGTGAAAACAATTTATTAATAAGATGCTTTTCATGATGAAAAATCTGGATTGTTTAAAGAGAGCAAGAGAGAGAGAAAGGGATTTGGGAGTATCTCTTATTGTTTCAATTTATCAAATGCGATTTGAAAATTAAAAATTTCAGTTTAATATTTCCCGCTTATCAAAAATTACTCGATTGCTTGGGAATGGATATCAAAAATCCACCTCTAATGGTGGAATTAAGATGCCGATCAGTTATGGATATTTGATAATTGTGGGAATTGGATACCATTATCTCTTCATAAGACATAACTAACAAAGTTGAGTACATATCTCTGGAATCAAATACCCATTCCTGCCTGTAGATACCTGCATACCAAACGAGGCCTAAGGTCATTGGAGATCTGACTTAGGGTTAGACATTATGATTCAAGATAGGGGTGTAAATGGTTCGGTTTAGCTCGGTTTGGACAAATTTAGGAGCCAAACCGCTAGTATCGGTTTGGAAAAATTCCAAACCGAGCTGAGCTAAAAAAAAAATCGAACCGAGCTGAGCTAAATCGGTTTAGCTCGGTTTAGCTCGGTTTGAACCGCGGTTTGAATCAACCAAACAAATTTACAATTACATTTTGTCATAAGCATAGATCCCAAAACAAATGCTAAAACATGCACTCATTGTTTCAACTTGAAATTCATCCATTGAATGCAATATATGAACTCAGCATAGGCTTTCTGTTTAAGAGCATAGTTCTGATGTATTGTTTCAACTTTTAAAAAATAATGAGGAACATACTATTGTTGGTTGAACAGCATACTTATGATGTACAATTTCAACATTTCCAAATACTCCATCCTTTGCTTACTTAGTTGTACCCTGTTTGTAACAGTGTAAAATTACTCTGAAAAAATATCAGAGTTAAATTTTCTCTCTTAAATATATGAATACTAAATATATGTATGCATTTTATTGTTTGTTCCTGTAGTAATCAGACTGTCAAGCCTTCGACTATAGAAAGCAAAAAATTAAAGACGAAAATTAGGATCAAAAATCAAAACTAGCAAAGTACTGACATCTGACAACTTGTCAAGCATACAAGCCTCAAAAAAATAAAAAAAAAATAAGAACAAAAATCTGGGTAGGTTTATGCCTCCATTAGGAGTATGTGCCACAAAAGACTGCTTGGTAATGATCTAAACTAGCAAAGTACCGAAGAAAACACATAAACCACTAAATGTAAGTTTCGGGTAAAGATACAATTTTAGCACAAAAAAGGGTAGTATCGTCTAAGTTAGGTGTATACAACATACCTCTACTTTTGTTCTCGACGGTGAGAAGGCGGCGACGGTGAGAGGCGGCGACGGTGAGAGAGGCGGCGACGGTGAGTGAGGGGGCGACGGTGAGATCTACTTTAGAGAGAGAAGGGGAAGAGAGAGAAGGCGACGGTGAGCGGCGGCGACGGTGAGAGGCGACGACGGTGAGTGAGGCGGCGATGGTGAGATCAACTTTAGAGAGAGAAGGGGAAGAGAGAGAAGGAAAAGAGATATAATGAAAGTTCTCCAAGAGGCAGAGGTAATGTATTAAAGATTTTAGGGTTTTGAAATAAATTAAAGGTAGGGATTAATTTGATTTGGAATGAATGGTTAGGATTATGGTTTATGGTGGTTTGGTTTGACTTCATAGCTCGGTTTCGTAGGTCGGTCTCGTAGCTCGGTCTCGTAGCTCGATTTCGTAGCTCGGTTTCGTAGCTCGGTCTCGTAGCTCGGTTTGAAAGCTAAACGGTTTAGCTCGGCTCGGTTCGGCTCAGCTCGGCACCCTCAAATCGCAAGCTAAACCGAACCGCTCGGTTTGGCATTTTTTTCAAACCGAGCTAAACTACTCAAATAAAAAAACCGAGCTAAACCCCACGGTTTAGCTCGACTCGGTCTCAAATCGCGGTTTGAGCTAAACCGCTTACACCCCTAATTCAAGATGTATTAGGATTTATTATTGCGGTGGGCATATCGTTCACGTTCGTACGAATTCCTAGAAATTCTCATCTTTTGGATTAGACTCTGAGGGGGCGTTTGGTTCGGTGGAAAAAAAGTGAAGGAATGGAATTGTCAATGGAATTGAATTCCTTAAGGAATTGGAATGGAAAAAAACTGGTTGATCCCCTCCGTTTGGTTGACACGGAATGGAATGGAATTGTCATTCAATTCCTTGGCAAATCATGTTTGGTTTGAAAATACAAATTATAGGAATGGAATGAAAGCATATAAAATGACCAATTTACCCTTTTAAAAAAAAATTGGAGGGTGGGGGGGGTAGGTAGGGGATATGCAAAATGAGTATAAAAAAAATTTCGTGGGGGGTGAGGGGTGGGGGGTGGGGTGGGGGTGGGGTGGGGGTGGGGGTAGGGTGGGGGGTGGGGGGTGGGGGTAGGCGAGAAAAAAAAAAATAAAAATTTCGTGGGGGTGGGGGTGGGGGGTAGGGTGGGGGCGAGGGTAGGCGAGAAAAAAAAAAAATAAAAAAAAAAAAATTGTGGGGGGTGGGGGGGGGGTAAGGGTGGGGGGGGTAGGGTGGGGGCGGGTAGGCGAGAAAAAAAAAAAAAAAAATTTGTGGGGGTGGGGGGTGGGGGTGGGTGGGGCGAGGTAGGCGAAAAAAAAAATAAAAAAAAATTTTGTGGGGGTGGGGGGGGGGGTGGGGGTAGGGTGGGGGGGAGGGTAGGCAGAAAAAAAATTAAAAAAAAAAATTCGTAGGGGTGGGGGGTGGGGGTGGGGGTGGGGGGTAGGGTGGGGGTGGGGGTGGTACGTAGGGGCTGGGTAGGGGCTGGGTAGGGGGTAGGGGTGGGTAGGGTTTGGGGGTATTTTGGTCAAAAAAAATTTTTTTTCCATTGCCCTAAGGAATTGAACTTTCCATCACTTTTGTGAAGGAAAGTTAAATTCCTTCATTTGAAGGAATTCAACTTTCCTTCGGAATTTTTTTTTTAAAATCTTTGAACCAAACAGGGGAAAGGAATGGAAAAGAGGGAGTTTTCCATTCCTTTCCCCCACTTTCCTTCCAACCAAACGCCACCTGATTGTTGTTAATCGTCATCTTCTGCAATTTTTTTAATGTCATTGATGTTGATGCCGCAGGAAATGTGCTTATCAATCTTCGTCCATGTGGCAGGACCAATCACTTGACTCCTTGACCTGAAATCAGAACCCACGACTAGCCGGAATGGTCTCCGGCTTAGACCCTCGGGCGTGAGAGTAAGTATGGTATTTCGGAGAGCAAATATAGTAAATGAACAGAGATATTCAATGACAAAATTGCAGTTACCTTAAAATCGTTGTGGTTGTCCTGTATTTATAGCTGTTTGATGAGGGTGGTATATTGGTAGGACTTCATGAATCCCGTAATTTGTGGGACATGTACGTGTCCGTAGATCGTGTCCGTGAGTGGCTCCTGATTTGTAGGGGACCAGTTATGGAAAGAGTTGTGCGTACGTCTTACTTCAATAGGTCGACGCTTGTTTGGTGGGTCGAGGTCGCCTGTTGATATTAGGTCGACCTGACTGATGGGTAGGGCTGGACAGTACCCGAAATAGAACCTGGATCGTAGAGTCGGATCAAGCTAGGTCGGGACCTCGTAGGTCGGACAATGAGCTTAGGTCGACTGATCCTATTGATGGACCTTGGGCCTGGTAATAATTGGGCCAAACCCACTGAAAATGTGGTGGCAATAGTAGATAAATGATTGGGCTTTACTCACTGGGCCTAGCTCGTCACTTTTAGTCTGTTCAGTGGCCCCCAACTTTCTGAGTTGACTTCGTCGACCAGGAAGTTAAAGAAATTCTGATGACAATTGTGGCAGCTCGCAAGTCGATGCTTGAGCTAATGTTTACTTCGACTGATAGTGACGTGGCTCAATCCTGATCGTTGATTGTTGAACGGTTTGATCGCTGGAAGCGCCGTATTTTGCAATCATTACTGTTTTGACGTTTGGGAACCACCTTGGGAACTGTTTTCCACATTTAATTAGGAAAATAACGTTTGAATTTTTCTTTTTCCTTCTCAATTTCGGAAATACAAATACCAGAGTCCTTCTCCTTTTCGAACTTTTACTCTCTCCAAACTCTTGCATAACTCCGGCGACGGCAACTGAAACAGCAATTGATTTAAATCGAGCTTTCGTCCTCTACCGTAGCTTATCCTTGTTCAAACTGATTAAGGTATTCCTCTCCCCTTTTAGCATTAGGGCTTAATTTCTGCGTGTTCCTTGATTTTGTCATGGCTAGGACCTTTAGCACTGAACCCGGAGCGTGGTATGGCTACTGTAATGCTAACCGTAGGGTATATAAACACTTGAATGGGATATGGAGAGAGATGACAGTTGAGGAATGTTCCTTGATTTTGACCCGGTGGGGTTTGCGTTTCACCGAACTAAGTTTACCCGTAGGAGAAAATCTAGGTGCGTTAGAGACGAACGACCCAAGAATTGTGTCCTTTAATCTTTTCCATGAGCTGCTTGACCATATAGCTGTGTTCTATGTTTGCGGTCCCAATAAACCCTCTTTTGTTAGGAATAGAACAGGATTTCCGGGGGAATCTAGGTCGCCGCTTAGTGTGTCTATCAGGTCCCTTGAGACTGCGTAAAGGACTGATTCCCCCTGTTTCCTCTTCTTCTTCTACAGATATGACGACCCAGGGGGGAGTTTCAGCTTCGACCTCCTCAAGTCCTCGCATTGTTAACGCCTTCGAGTCCTCCGTTGTGCCTGGGAGGAATGAAAGGGGATATGTGGCTCCTAGGCCACGCAGAGGGAAGCAAAACTTTCCATCTCGGCTAGAAATGATTTACAACTTCTGTGAGGTGGACAAGGAAGAGTTTGACGTATCCATTTATATCAAGAAGGATTTTATGGCCCAGTTCGGTGGTACTTATAAGGAGGATTCTACTAGAGTTGCCTTCTTCTATGGCCAATTTGAGGCCAGCCTGAGATTGCCCTTGGATCCATTCATAAATGAGTTCTTGGAGTGCATGAATGCCCTACCTCTCCAGCTGGGAGCCAATACTTGCAGGGTTTTGGTCTGTTTTGCCATGGTGTGTCGCTTCCTGGGGTATGAGCCTTGTATGAGGGTCTTTAGGGAGTTCTTTAGTGTGAAATTCGATAAGGTCGATTCAGGAATCAGCACTCCCTCCAAGCCAAATTCCCCTAAGTTATTTGTAAACCTTCCTGGTAAGGCGAGTGGCTGGAATTCCCATGTGGTAGTGGTGGAGAGAAGATTAGGATGGGAGTTTCCTTTACCCAATACTGACTCCAAGGTATTGAGAGAGGAGGATCATTGGGAGCCCTACTGGCATGTCGATCTGTATAAGAGCTTGGCCGAGCTGGCTAATAAGGGGCCCATCAGCTGGAAAGTTTTAGGAACTACCAAAAATAACTACATCCAGGCTGGGATGATGCTTGGAGATGGGGATGTGGTGCCTCTGGTCCCCGTTGTAAGGTGCACAATATATCCCGATTAGTTCACCCATGCCTTGGGTAGATTTGAGAAGAAATGCACACTTTGTCAGAAGACGCCCAATTACTGAAAGGATAATGGGGAGCACGTTGGTGGTAAGAATTTGTTCGTCTTTTCATTGCTCGTATGTAGAATTCTTGAGATCGTGCATAGAACTTGCTTGAATTGTGTGTATAACTCTCAATTCGTACGTAAAACTTTTAGCTCGTACGTAGAATATGTTGTTGTGACTTTTAGTTCGTAGACAATTTGCTCGTATGTAGAACTCGTAGCTCGTACATAGAACTTTCTTGAATTGTCGAGCTAACACTTTGTTGCTTTGGTTTTGTGCAGTTCTGACTCCTGCTCAAGAGGCTAATATGGGTCGAGCTATTGACGTCAGGAAGAGTAAGAGAAGCTGCGGGGCTGCCAACGCCCGAGAAAACCGCGAGGCCGAGGGGACCAAGCGCAATGAGCTTCTGAAGCTGGTTGACCAAGAGACTGCCCAATACATTCCTGCGGAGGATGAGCTCGAGGAATTGGATGATGAGCGAGCTGGAGATGACGCTCGAGAGGCCCAGGAGGTCGACGCTGCTGAGGTAGATGGGTCTGAACAAACTGTGGAGCCGGCGAGGGAGGTCGTCCGAACCAGAACCCGAGCTCAAGCCAAAGCCAAGTCCAAAGCTGTCTCTAAGGCCAAATCACCCATTATAGATATTGATGAGGAGGAAGAGGATGATGACGCTCCCCTGAGCAAGAAAATTAGAGTTGAGAAATCCAAGGTTATCCCACCATCTGAGCAGGTGGATGCTACTGAACATGTGGATGCCAGTGCTAGGGGCTCCCTATCTCCTCCTATCCGGGTTTATTATGCCGAGTTAGTTTGAGCTCGAGTAGATGAGCTGAGTGAAGTTACTCCTCTTACTGGGGTGAATTGTTTGGCTAGAGAGTATCCCGAGCCTGAGTATGGTCAAGTGGTGGTGAGAAGGGCAGCTGACCAAGACTTGGTCAAGAAATACACTAACAGAGCTTTGACTCCTGAAGCCTGCCACGCTAGGTCTGGGTTGGCCCATTCCGAGGTAACACTTGTACTCTTTTTGTATCACAGTCTTTCATTTGTCTAGGACCTTCGACCTAATTTTGATCGGTCTAATCTCCTTTCTTTACCCGGCGTTTCAGTCTCTTGCAATGATAGAGCTATTTACCAGCCACTGGAAGGCTGCAGAAGAGCAAGAGAAGCTGGCCAAGTCCATGTTGGCTCGCAAAAATGAGGAGTTGAATTGGAGGAAGACCATGCTAAGCTGAAGGGGGAACACGACAAACTGAAGGAAGAACATTCTGATTTGGATGCTGCTTACGAGGTTCTGAAGCTCGTCAAGGATAATGAGGTGAAGTCCAAGGAAGAATCCTGGGGCAAGTTAGGAGAGGCCAATAAGGAGCTTGGTGTCCTCAAGTTGAGCAAGGAGAAGGATGTTCAGGATCTTGAACTGGCGACCCAGTAGTTGGAAGAAGGCACTGTCTTTTAGCAAATAAGAATGAAGAGCTCAAAGCTGCTCGGCTTTGATGGGAGGTGGAGTTGTGTGATGCCGTTAATGCTGCCAAGGAAACTGCTGGAAAGGAGGCGGTTAAAGCTTATAAGGAAAGTGACGAGCTCCACAATTACGTCACAGAACAGGCAAGAGGGTTTTTCGACGTGGGTCGAAGCCATATGGCTCGACGCATTGTGGTGGATCCTTCTTTCGAAATTTCAATCGAACAATTGGCCAAGTGGGCTTCGGAGGATCCTTACAATACGGCAGCTCGTCAAGGCCATCACTTGGTGCCCTACAATGACAATGACTTGGTCAACATTGCCAATGATGATGTAGAGGCGGAAGCAGATCCTTGGGTCCCTCCTCCCGTCGAGCCTGTTAATTTTAATACCATTTTGGCTGAGCTTGAGGAGCCGGATGAGCCGGCTTTTGAAGAGGATACTCCGAAGTATACTATTAGCGACTCGAGGAAGATTGTCTACCCGGATCAACAAGAGAGAGTCTTGGGTGAGCTGACTGCTGTCAGCGACCAAACTGAAGTCGATCCAGCCTCTACAAGTGGCCAAGTTGGAGGCGATCCAACTAGTTGAACTTTAATTTGAATGGTTGTGTAACGAACAAGTCTCAAACACTTTTTGTTTTTGCTTTGTAACTGTTGATGCCTTGGCCCATTTTTGGGAGGCATCTCAACTTATAGTTTTTTGCTAGTCTTAGTCTGGGCCCATTTTGGGGGACTAGTTCTTGATTTAATCGTAGCTGACTTTTATACTTTGAATTCTATGCTTTTGATTTCAGCATGAATGTATGTCGAACTAGATTTGCTAGGACAGATAAGTCGCCATAAGTCTTTGGTCGGACTGGTTCTTTGATAACTCAATCGACCTTGGACTTGTATAATTTATGCAAACGAGATTGACTAAGAGTCGAACCTGTTTAAGAGAGCGAAGCTGACCAAAGGTCAGGCTTCTCCGCACGAGGTTGACTTAGATGTCGGACATGGTAAATGAACAATGTTGACCAAGAGTCGAGCTCGTTAGATCGAAGTCGAATAAGAGTCAGACTTGTTGAATGAACGAAGCTGATTAAGAATCGAGCATGTTAGAACGAAGTCGGCTAAGGGTCGGACTTGTTGAATGAACGAAGCTGATTAAGAATCGAGCTTTGTTAGATCGAAGTCGACTAAGAGTCGGACTTGTTGAATGAACGAAACTGATTAAGAATCGAGCTTTGTTAGAACGAAGTCGACTGGGAGTCGGACTTGTTGATTGAACGAAGCTGATTAAGAATCGAGCTTTGTTAGAACGAGACTGATTAAGAATCGAGTCTGTTGGAACTAATATAAAGTGCAACACAACGTTGAGTCGAATAGATCGGCAACTTTTATTGAAGTAGAAGCATGCTTACATCAAAAGTGGAGAGCTAAAACTATAACGAACTCAAACTTTTGAAAACTGAGCTAATCTTTGAAGCTAAACTAGATAGCCGAACTTGAAATAATACTTGATAAGATGAGTAGCGTGCCATGGGTGCTTCAACTCTTCACCACCTGGGTGAGAAATCATGTAAGTTCCTTCCTTGATAATTAGAGTAACAATGTAGGGACCTTCCCAGTTGGGAGATAACTTGTTCTGCTGGGTCCTCCTTCCTGTTGCCTCAATCTTTCTTAGCACATGGTCGCCTACTTGGAATGATCTCGTCTTCACCTTCTTATCATGGTAACTCTTTGTCCTCTGCTTGTAGTTGACCATTCGTAAGTAAGCTGTATTTCGCTTCTCGTCGATCAAATCCAAGTCGATCAATCTGTTGGTGTCGTTCTGTTCTTGATAGAAGAAGACCACTCTGGTTGTAGGAAATCGCAGCTCGGATGGTACCATGTCCTCTGTCCCATATGTAAGAGCGAATGGGGTTTACCCCGTAGGCCCCCGAGTGGTTGTGCGAATTGCCCAAAGAGCAAGGGGGAGTTCGTCCAACCAGTTGCTACGTCGACCAACTAAACCCGTCTTAAGTGAAGATAGGACAAGCTTATTCGCTGCCTCAGCTTGTCCATTGCCTTGAGGATAGGCAACAAATGATTGCCAATGTTTGATCCCTACTCGATTCATTTCTTCTTCGAAAGCCCGGGAGAATTGCAGGCCGTTATCTGAGACTATAGCTCGAGGGATCCCAAATCGACACCAGATGAAGTCATGAATGAAATTGATGGCATTTTCTTCTGTGATTCTGGCCAAAGGTTTGGCTTCGACCCACTTCGTGAAGTAATCAATAGCCATGATCACGTACTTGCAGTTTCCACGGGCGGGAGGGAAGGGTCCAATCAAGTCTATGCCCCACATATCAAACGGCCAAGCAGCGATCACCGGAGTTTGCTCCGTCGTTGGCAGATGAGGCAGGTTGGCAAACCTTTGACACTGGTCGCATTGCTGAACAAAGTCGTGCGTGTCAGCTCTCATGTGTGGCCAGTAATAACCCAATGTAATTAGCTTGTCGGCCAAAGTTCTGGCCCCCGGGTGTCCACCACAAACCCCACTATGCACCTCGTGCATTAACTGAGTAATTTCCTGGGGGTGAATGCATTTCAACAATGGTTTGGTGTATGACCTCTTGAATAACATGTCTCCTTGAATAACATATCTCGGAGCCTTCTTTTTTATGGCTCAGGCTGTCTTCTCGTCTTCAGGGAGCTCGCATGTTTCCAAGTATGCCTTCATTTCTTCGATCCAACACTTGTCATAAACCCAGTTTCTCAAGGTGTCTTCCACACACTGAATTTGAACCCTTTCATATGCTGGATTCTCGAGGTAGGAGATAGGCTCCTCATGTGGCTCGTTTTTAGTAGCCAGCTTCGAGAGTAGGTCGGCCAATTCGTTGTCTTCTCGACCAATCCTCTGAATTTCCCAAAACTCTAAGTCCTTTATCAATTCCTTTACCAGGTCGCAGTACTTGATCAAAGTAGAGTTCAGCACCTCGTACTCCCCTCGGACCTGGTTGACTATCAGTTGGGAATCACAATATGCTATGATTTTGATCGCTCCAAAGCACTTGGCATACTCGATGGCTGCAACCAAAGCTTCGTACTCTGCCTGGTTATTGGAGGCCTCGAACTTAAACCTCAATGCTTCCTCATAGACCGTCCCAGATTCTGGCTCGATCAATACTATCCCAGCTCCACTAACATTCTTCGTTGCTGACCCATCTGAGTACACCTTCCAGCTGTCGTCGGGTAGACAAGTGACGGGCTGGGACTCTTGCTCCTTTCCCTTAGCTTTCTCCTTTTGAACTCGCACCTCACTATCTTTCTTGGTGAATGTCAGCTCGACCAAGAAATCTGCCAAGGCTTGAGCCTTCAACGCCTTTCGAGGTCGATACTCGATGTCGAATTCTGTGAGAGCAATTGACCAATTGAGTAAACGACCTGAACTCTCTGGATTATGTAGAATTTTTCTCAAGGGTGCATTTGTGAACACAACAATAGGGTGAGCTAAAAAGTAAGCTCGCAGCTTCCTCGAGGCTACGACTAAGGCATATGCAACCTTCTCTGCGTTGTAATATCTGCCTTCAACATCTGATAGAGCCTTGCTAACATAATACACGGGCTTTTGAAGCCCTTCCTCTTCTCGAACCAACACAGCTGCTACTGATTGATCACCTGCTGAAATTACCCGGATTCGCGCGAGCGAAGGCGGTTGTCTTTCGCGGGGGGTTGGTGTCTGAGACCTCGCTTCATGGGAAGGAAAAAATGAAGAGTCGCCACGCGGTTTTTGTATTTTGAGCCCAAACGTTGAGAAACGGCTATTGTGAAAAGGTGTCGTTTTTATTGGTAGCAAAAACTTAGGAAAAGGCTTTGAAAACGGGGATCATTTTTATTGGCAGCAAAAACAAGTAAAAAGCTTTTTGTACCAGAGATTGTTAGGTTCGGAGGTCAAGTTACGTTTCGGGTAGAGTATTACGAGATCGCCCGAAACGCCTCGCATGACGAGTCTTTCTACCTTTCTCGAAATCGTGTGTGTGTGTGTGTGTGTCTTTTGAAATGGGGGCTTGAATGAAAAGCTTAATCTTGGTTTGAATGACAAACGTTGATTAGGTGACTTTGTTTGAAAAGACGAGCGTTTGAATGACAAACGTCGGTTTTGAGTTGAAATGAGCGTTTGCGTGGCAAACGTCGATTTTGAGTTTGAAATGAGCGTTTGCGTGGCAAACGTCGACTTTGAGTTTGAAATGAGCGTTTGCGTGGCAAACGTCGACTTTGAGTTTGAAATGAGCGTTTGCGTGGCAAACGTCGATTTTGAGTTGAAAAGGAGTTCGAAGGTCGAACTCCGGTTTTTTGAACCGGGCGTGTCATTGTTAACGATTTTTACGGGAAAAATGTGTTTTAAATGATTTTGAGTGTCAAATGGCGGCTTTTAGTTCGAAGATGAGCATTCGGAGGCCGAACGTCATTTCGCGCGTTTTGAAAGAGAGTTCGACGGACGAACTCCGGTTTTGAACCGGGCATTACATTGTTAACGATTTTTACGGGAAAATGCGTATTAAATGATATGCGATCAACGAATCGGGTTGCGACTCGGACTTTGAAAAGTAAATACTATCACGATCCAAACGGGTCGGACTTTGTAAATGACAGTATTTAAAGTGCGGTATCAACGGAATCAAACGATCCGGATTCGTAAATGACGATCAACGAGGCCAAACGGCTCGGATTTGTAAATGACAGAAATTAAAATGACGATCGACGGATCGATCGATCCGGAATTGGTAAATGACGATAAAACAGTAAACGGAACGGGGTCGGAACGCCGTTTTAACCCGTGATTACTTCTCTTACGGAAAGAGAAGAGGATCGAGGGGCTAAAACGTATCGGACCCCGTTAGACGGAGACGTCTACATTTCGATAACGAAGTTCGAAACGGTTGTAGCGACTGGCGCGTAAACCGAGACGGAACGAGAGATTTAGAGAGAGGGAGTTATACCTATGGCTAGGGTTGACTCCTTTGGCTCGGGAGGTGTGTACGGGACACGGAAAATGGTTCGAAAGGTTGTTTCGAAGTAGTAAGGTGCGTATTTGATCGAAATACGAAGGTTTCACGCGAATTGAGACGAAACGGAAGCTCGAAAGGGGTGAAAACTGCTTAGGGCCGTGAGGTGGTGAATTTTTGGTGTTAAATTCCTCTTTTCTTGCCTTTGACAGCAACTTCTATTTATAGGGTGAAAATTGCAGTAGGAGTCCGGACGGACTTGGACTGAATCCAGGGGGTTTTTGGGTATTTTGGAAATCTGGGGGACTTGCTGGCAATTTCAGGAAAAGTGTACAGGGAGTCCGGCCGGACTTTGACTGTATACCAGGGGTATTTTAGTCTTTTCCCTTTGAATTTGATTGAAGGGTGACTAGAGGGAGGTGGCATGCGTGCCAAGTGTCCCTGTGAGTCACCAGCCATGTGGGATTTTGTCCCCGGGTCCCGGTTTTGTCCGTTTTTTAAAATAACAGTCCGGAAAATGTCCGAAACGCCCCCGGAAAGTGCCGAAAAATGCATTTTTCAGGGAAAGCCATACTTTTACGTGAGATGACACGTGTTAAGTACGGTTCGACGTCGGGATGCACGGGGCAGTCCCGGGATGTCTCGTTGGCACAGCAACGGGGAGTTTAACGAGTTCCGATTAACCTGGAGCGGGCCAGTTAACGAATTTCGGTTAACTTTCTGACGGATTTGGACGATCCGGATTTGGGTACTTACAGTTAGCCCCTCGGCGACGTCACTTCCGAAGGAGGTGGGGTCGTTGAAAAAGATAAGGATCCAAATCGGGATGCCTTACTTTGAAAGAGACCTGGGCGGTCAGCTGGCTGGACCCTTAGCGAAAAGGATTCCTACGTATCCCGAGCGGGAATCAAGCCGATCGTAGTTCGAAAAGGGGGGGGGCAAGGGCCGCGCATGGGGACCTTGACCTGAGCGAGACTGTTAGGAGGCGTCTAAACCTGGATGAGACCATTCGCGAGGTACCTGTACCTGAATGGAGACTGTTGGGAGGCGTCTGAACCTGGGACTTCTGAAACCTTCGAGGGCGTGTGGCGCCTCAAACCGGAGTTGCGATGCTGACGAGGGCGTTCGTGCCTTGGGTGTTGGGCTTATTGCTGTTGCCAGTTTTATCCTGCTAGGGATGAGTGTTCGGGCTTACCTGGATGGCCGAAGAGGGATTGTTGTGCGGGCTTATTGCAGCTGCCGCTGAGGTGGAACGATCGGGCTTACGACTGGCGGCCGGGGAGATGAATGTTCACTTGCTGAAGTGAAAAGGTGTTCGGACTTACGAGGATGGCCGAAGAGGGATTGTTGCAAGGCGTTCGTGCCTTGGGGTTCGGGCTTATTGCTGTTGCTGGGAAGACAAACAGCGAAGGTCTCGATAGGAGAGTGGAGGTCGGACCGTGAAGGTCGGGATTGACTGTTTGAGATCGGACCGTGAAAGGTCGCGATGGGATTGAAATCGGATCGTGAAAGGTCGCGGTTAAGGATTTGAATCGGACCGTGAAAGGTCGCGATTGAGAATTGAGATCGGACCGTGAAAGGTCGCAATTGAGGATTTGAATCGGACCGTGAAAGGTCGCGATTGAGAATTGAGATCGGACCGTGAAAGGTCGCGATTGAGAATTGAGATCGGACCGTGAAAGGTCGCGGTTGAGACTTTGAAATCGGACCGTGAAAGGTCGCGATTGAGGATTTGAATCGGACCGTGAAAGGTCGCGATTGAGAATTGAGATCGGACCGTGAAAGGTCGCGATTGAGAATTGAAATCGGATCGTGAAAGGTCGCGATTGAGAATTGAGATCGGACCGTGAAAGGTCGCGATTGAGAATTGAGATCGGACCGTGAAAGGTCGCGGTTGAGACTTTGAAATCGGACCGTGAAAGGTCGCGATTGAGGATTGGAATCGGACCGTGAAAGGTCGCGATTGAGGGTTGGGATCGGACCGTGAAAGGTCGCGGTTGAGACTTTGAAATCGGACCGTGAAAGGTCGCGATTGAGGATTGGGATCGGACCGTGAAAGGTCGCAGTTGAGAGTTGGAATCGGACCGTGAAAGGTCGCGGTTGAGACTTTGAAATCGGACCGTGAAAGGTCGCGGTTGAGAATATAATTGATGGTGAAAACCATTAGGAATTTTAACGTCTGGAGACGAGCGTTAGTGAAAACTAACTGGGAATTTAACGTCTGGAGACGAGCGTTAGTGGAAACTAACTGGGAATTTAACGTCTGGAGACGAGCGTTAGTGAAAACTAACTGAGAATTTATCCTCGGGGGATGGGGTGTTAGAAATGTCTAACTGGGGGAAATTTTACACTTTTGGGGGCCAAAAGTGGTAAAATTGAAACTGCGAAAAACTGAGGGGCCAAAGTGGCAAAAAATTTTCTGGTGCAGTAAGAGTCCGGCCGGACTTTTACTGAATTTGACAAAGTCCTATTCAGCGCCGAGGCCGAGGAAGAAGAAGTCATTTTCTTTCATTGTTGCCGGCGAGAGAGGAGAGAAAAGAGAGAAAAATTCCAACCCAAATTGCAAGGTTTGCTCGAATTTGTGAAGGAAATTTGCTATGGAAGGTGAAGGAGGACCAATGGCTCGTCATGGAAGGACCGATGACGAAAGAACACGGTTGGTTCGGACCATTCGAACCATTGTGCACCCATTGAATCCGGCGGAGTTTTATCCGGCGAGGGATAGACACAACTCCAAGGATGGGATCGAGAGACAAGTAAGTTTCCTACAAATTCCATTAATTTTAAGAATGTGCATTCTTTAAATGTTAGAAATTTGCTAGGAATGAACTTAGGGATTTTGGTGCTTGAATTGGGGCTTTTGAGTTTGCCATGAATTGTTGTCGAAATTGACTAGGATGTAGTTCAATTGACACTATGGGTGGATGACATAAAAATTTTGGTTGCAAAATTCCATGTCTAGATGCATTTTCCAAAATTAAAGTAGCTTTAATTCGGGACGGAGTAAATTTTCGAAATGTTCGAAAGAGATTTGAAAGTTCCGGTTTCAACGGAGTTTTCGAAAGATTTTGAAAGTTCCGGATTCGACGGAGTTTTCGAAATGTTTTGAAAGTTCCGGATTCGACGGAGTTTTCGAAATGTTTTGAAAGTTCCGGATTCGACGGAGTTTTCGAAATGAATGAGAATATACGTAGGAAATGAATGAGAACCGTATCTGCATTGCATCCTTTTGACATGCGTTGGTGCATTTCTGTTGACGTTGCTTTTGTGCTGTTTGTCTGCAGGGGACAGGGACGGTTAATACTCATAACCAGAAGAGTCGGGGTGCCTTTGAGGCGGTGCGAGCATTGTGGGACATTATCCCGGACGTGGCTCGAGAGGGAGAGGAGTCGCGGCGGCAGGTGCTTGACTCCGGGTTGGTCAGTTTATCGATTTTGTGGCTGCGACGGCAATTGTCTGAGGGCCAGGTCTATGTATGTTGCTCTGAGTGAGTATTGGTGGGATACGACCCACACTTTCCATTTCAGATGGGGGGAGGCGACGGTGACTCCCACGGATTTTGCCGCTATCACTGGGTTGCCGACTTATGGCAACACGCTGGTGTGGGTTGATGGTTACACCCCGGAGCTTGATTGCAGCTGCTGGGTTTTGATATTACCGATGCCAGGGGCTTAGGCATTCGGTACAGGCCGATGGAGAGGCATCTGGAGGCGGGTGTCGCCGATTATCTGGCTGGGTCCTTGAGGATGACCGCGGAGCGCCTGGCTCGAGGGTTCCTTTGGTTTGCGCTGTCAGCGACTTTATTCTCGACTTCTGACACGTCTTGTCACTTCCCTTTGCTCGGGTCGCTGGTAGACTTGGATGCCGTGAGGGGGTTTGCGTGGGGGGAGGCTGGACTGGCCGAGCTCTATCATTCCCTGGACAGGTTCTCGCGGGGAGAGGAGCACTCCTTTAGCTGCTTCACGCCTGTCTTGGATGTAAGTTTACGTACTTTTTCTCTTCCTTGACTCTTTTATGTACTCGTATGCATACGCTTTGTAGGCGACATAACTTTCCATTCTCTTGGCAGGTCTGCAGTGCTACGAGGTGTTCGGTCCCAAGCTTAGGACATCAAGGAGCCATCTGGCCCTTGTTCCCTGCCATGCTGATTTGGCAGAAGAAAGCGAAGAGGGCGGTCTCTTCGAGAGTTGGCACTCGAGTGTCGTACGAGGAGGTGTCTCAGGCACTGAACCGGGAGTTCTCTGAGAGGATCCAGCTGACCTGGTGGAGTAGGTTCGATGCCGTCGCTGTTCAGATTGCCAGCGAGACTACACGGCGGCGGAAGCTCCTGGTGGGACTTCACTGCGACGCCATGTATCTGGGGAGAGGGTGACTCGTCAGCATAGGCCGGGGTCCCTTCCTTTGGTGCCGGTGGATCCTCCTTTGTACATGCAGCATCCCCGGGAGATGCCGATGGATGAGCTGGAGGGGTACATACAGGGCGTGTACTACACCGAGTACGTCATAGCGGGGGCCGCCTATGATGTTTTCTTGAGGATGAGGCTGAGGAGCCCGCAGGTGCAGCATAGAGAGGGCGAGGTCCCTGGAGGTCCTCGAGATTTTCCGGTCCCGCGAGCTAGGCTGGCGTACGAGGGGCTGGACGGTTCGCGTAGGCGACTTGTGATCCCGCTCCCGGCTGAGCCGAGACCACGATACAGGGCGGACCCCAATGCTTCGGTGAGCACCATTTTTGATTTTCTGCATTTGATAGTAGCATTCTGCAAATGTTGCATCTGTACTTTCTGCTTGCTTTCTGATGACTTTCCTGGTTCAAGGTATCTCGCGTACGTACAACGACGCCCATGAGGCCGGTGGACGGGTGGTCCGCCTATGCTAGGAGACTCGTGGAGTTCATGCGGTGCGGTTCCGGAGGAGCGTGGGACGTCCGTGATCGGGGCCGTCTGGCCGAGATTCGCCTGCTCCCGCGGCTGGTGGGGAGGACTTTACATGGGGTTTGGCCGGTTCGTGGGCGGAACGGCTAGCTGGATTTGGAGCTCCTTCTTCTGCGCACTCGGGCGCGAGAGGAGTCCTCGAGTTCGCGTACTCGAGGAGGCCCTTCGCCTATTCCGCTGGAGGAGTTTGGCGAGTTCCTGTTTGCGACGGATCCCGGCGGCGCGGCGGAGCGGTGCGTCGAGTGCACGGATGACGAGCGGGACTCGAGTAGTCCTATTTTTTTATTTTTTTTACTGCTTTCTTTCTTTACTGCTTTGTTTAGACAAAATGCATGTATTTGTCAGGAACAAATTTGATTTGAACTGTATTTGCAAAAAGGCGCCCGTGGGTCGGAACCTGTACTTCGCATATTTATTCTGTGATCACCTTCTGTTATTTTTGGCAAATAAGGAAGCAGGTTAATCAAAAATAAATAAAATGAGAAATGCATTAAAAATTGAACGGGTCAAAAATTAAGCATGTATACACTAATTATTAATTATTTGCTTTGTTGCACGAGCAGAGGGCGGAAGGGATATGATATTTGTTGCATGAAACCATGGGCGGCACGCGAGATTTCTCAAAGGTGAGCAGGAGTTGCTTGGAAATGTTTCCAATTTAAGGGGCAGTAGGCAGAGTTAACAAGTCAAGCTGCGGAGAATCGGCCGGACTTGGAATGAATTTCCAGATTCTTTAAATTGCGGTTTCAGCTTTGCAATTGTTTAAGAAACTGCGCATAGTTTTTTGTTCATCTGGCTGAATTCCTTTCCATTTCTTAAGGTTCCCTTCACTTTCATGGCTCCCTTTCCCAAGTTATCGTCTCGGATGCAAGAGCGATATTTGGACAACTTTCAGTCGTGGGTACGGAACCACATGAGGCGAAACAAAAGGTTTTTCGAAGGCTATTACGGGATTAAATCTGTGTGGGCTTTGAAGGAGCTCATGCCAAATTGGGATCTTTTGAGAGCCGCGTCTCGGTTCTGGGACGTGCGGAGGAATGTGTACGGCTTTTCGTACAACGAAATCACTCCTACGTTTGAAGATTTCCGGGCCATTCAGGAGGACCTGAGGCAGACAGCTAGTTCTTCCGTATGCTGGTGGCATGGCCACTGTTGAGAAGCTAGTGTCTTTGTTCGGTATCTCATTTGGAGAAGCATCACGGGATCTTGTCTGAGGATCACTGATTATGTTGACATTTGACCGCCCGAAAGATTTGCCGGAGCGAGGGAGCGTCTTTTCGTAGGATGCATTTGCTCTGTGCGCGATTGCTACTCTGTTCACATTCACGTCTCTGGGTGTGTGCCATCACAGTGTCCTGGACCTGGTAAGCGATGCGGAGTGAGGGGAGACATCGTGCCGCTGGTCTTGGGCGAGACGTTCACTGGGGATAGGTCGGATGGCGGCCGTAGCCTATACATGTGGGGAGGGAGTCCCGCTATGCTTACCATGTGGTTAAGGGAGGCTGCAGAATGATGCCTGAGGTGCCAATGTCTGTGACGCTTGGTCTTTCTCGCGGCGTCCTCTGGTGATAGGGGCGATCAGGTGAGGCTGGAGCTCTGGATGGCCAGACTTTGCACGCATCACTTGCGATGGTGGGTTACCCATTGGAAGTTGCAGACTTGTAGGACCACTCGGGAGGGTCTGTTGATCGTCGAGTGCCGGGGCTGTCTCGAACGTCTTTCTATATTCCATCATTGGTTCTGCGGCAGTGCGGCTGGGCAGTGCCTGGCTGATCTAAGTTATCTTGCTACCTTTGAGGTGGGATCTTTGCGGATGGAAGATCCTTCGACGCTATTGTGCGATCACCGGTGGTGGCAATACGCATCCTTTCTGCCAGGGTTCTCTTTCACCGGAGAGAGGGCATGTTTTGTCGGCAGTATCTCGAGCTGGTACGAAGAGTGTATAGGGAGACACGAGATGGTTATCTTGTGGAGACGGAGTGAGCTGTTGGGTGTTGATCACTGGACAGCTCGACCTTGAGGAGGACGGAAGCAAGGGCTAACCCTGGGAATCGTACTGGCGATGCCATGGCTGATTATGAGGCAAGTGCTGATCGGGAGGCCAATCAAAGCACTGTGATGATGGCTCAAAGCGAGGCGGCTCGAGACAGAGCTAGAGAAAGGGCTGCGTTGACAGCTACAGGCTTGACGGAGGCGTCGGGAAGAGTCCCTGAGCCAGGTAGAAGGCCTACCGGAATTTTTCCTGCGAAGGTGAAGAACACTCGCCGAGGAAAAGGGAAGGGGAAGAAGGATGAAGGACCTAGTACGGGAAACTAGGTTGACCTTGCTGTCCAGAGTATCCACCCATTGTCATTGCAGACACATTAATTGATTAATGTTTTATTGTAGTTTTGCTAGCGTGTAGCGAGTCAAGAGTTGACCGTGCTTGAACTCATCAAAGATTATTTTAACCGTTATGAATTTGTAGGTTAAATGAAAAGAGTTTTTCAAAACACAAGCAATTGATGCTTATTGTATTTTTTTTGTTTTTTTGACCGAACCAAAGATGGCTGCCTACGTTCCCCTTTTACAATTGGACTAAGGGGCTCAGGTCACCGTAGTTCGACACTTTAGGTGAATTTGAGAAAAACAAAGATAAAAGAAGTGCGACCCTGTTTTTTACCTGGATCATTAGCGGGAATGTATCCAGTTGGGTATTACTCTTTTTAGCACTTTAATTTACTGAGGGGGACGGTGTATGGGGAAGGAGAGTTGACTTGTGCTCTTCCTCAAACGAAGTATCTGCGGAGCTTGCTTCCGTTCACGGGGTTAACGAAAGGGTTTCCGTCCAAGTCTGCTAGCTTCATGGCTCCTCCGGAGAAGATTCTTTGTACCACGAACGGTCCTATCCAGGTAGGCTCCCACTTTCCGAGGGGATTGGTCTGCGTAGGAGGCTTTTCCTTTAGCACCAAGTCGCCTTCTCTGATGTCTCGGATCTTGACTTTCTTATCGAATGCTCGGGCCATTCTGCTTTGGTAGGCTCGAGTATGTTCCATGGCTTTCAATATGCGCTCGTCGAGTAGAGCAAGTTCGTCGTGACGGCTCTGTAGCCATTCGACTTCATTGATCCCGTTTTCCAAGAGAACTCGGAGGGATGGAATTTCCAATTCTACGGGCAACATCGCTTCCATTCCGTAGGTAAGCACGAACGGAATCTCCCCTGTGGCGGTTCTGACCGACGTTCTGTATCCCCAGAGGGCTAGATGTAGCTTTTCGGGCCAGTCCCGACCTCTAGTGGTCATCTTTCTGATTATCATGGCGAGAGTCTTGTTGGCTGCCTCTACTGCACCATTGGTTTGTGGTCTGTAAGGAGAAGACTTGTGACGTGTGACTCGGGTCGGTCAGTAGTTGGTCACAATCTCCTTCGAAGTGAGTCCCATTGTCGGAGATGATCTCGTTGGGCACTCCGTATCGGCACATGATGTTCTCTCGGATGAACTCGGCCACCTTCTTAGAATTCAGGACCTTGTACGATCTGGCTTCTACCCATTTGGTGAAGTAGTCGACTGCGACTAAAATGAACTCGTGACCATTGCTCCCTGGAGGAGTGATCTTGCCGATGACGTCGATTCCCCATATGGCGAAAGGCCATGGCGTAGTCATGCAATAGAGTTCATGAGGAGGGATGTGATTGAGGTTGGAGAACCGTTGACATTTGTCGCGGCCGGACGAGCTGGATGCGATCTGTTTCCATTGATGTCCAATAGTATCCCATACGGAGAAATGATGCGTGTCAATGCTCGGGCGTTCATGTGCGGACCGCGAGGTTCCGTTGTGAACTTCGTTCATTAGCTCGCTGGGTTTTTCTTTGTTTACACACCAGAAGGAGTGGCCCTTGAGTGGCGCTTCTTGTACAACATACCCCCGAATGACGAAGTGGGATGCCGGGCGTTTTAATGCCATCATGTTTTTGGCTTTGATCCCTTCTTTGTATTTTCCATCTTCATTTGTGAAGGAAGCTTCTCCGCTTTGGAGGTACTTGGTAAATCTGATTGTACCGGGGTTCGTCGATCGTTTCTTTTTCTTTTTCGATCTCACGGCAATAGGCGGGTGTTTCCCGTCTGCCTATTACGAGGGTTTCTTGCTTTCCATCGGGAATTTCGACAAGAGAGGCGAGGGTTGCCAGGGCGTCGCGAAGCGGTTCTGTCTCTTGGCAAATAATGAAAAGAGATGTCCTTGAGCGAGCAATGAGCTCCTCCATGTACGCGTGGTACTTCGAAGGCAGAATCTACCGTCTTCCATTTGTTGGACACTTGATTGATGATCAATGCGAGTCTCCATATACATCCGGCTACGAGATGTTGCGCTCGAGGCGGCTTCCAAACCTGCTGCACGAGGCTTCGTATTCTGCTGCATTGTTGGTTGCTTGAAATTGACTTGATGGCTATGGGAGTATGCTCGTCCTTGGGATCGACAAGGAGCATTCCAATACCATTCCCCTTCTTGTTGGCTGCCCCATCGAAGAAGAGTTGCCGGCGGTTTGCGCTGTCAAGTGAAAAGATTCCGTCGTCAAAGTGTGGATCGGGACCCTTAGGTTCATTGCTTGGGAAGTCGGCCAGCTGATCTGCCATTACTCTACCCTTTGTTGATTTTCGACCATGTACTTGATGTCGAACTTCGGCCAGGAAGAATGACCACTTGGCTAGCCGCATTGACAAGGGATGGCTTGTCAAAGAGATATCGGACGGGGTTCACTTTGGAGACCGGGAGCACTCGAATGCAGCTGCATGTAGTGTTTCGGTTTCAGACTACCCATACCAAGGCGGTACAAGTTTTCTGTCTTTGAGTAGCGAGTTCACTTCCTTGAAGCTTTCGGCTTACGAAGTAGATTGCATGCTCAACCTTGGAATCTTTACCATTCTTGTGCCGGCATTGCTCCGATTGGCGTGTCATCAATGCTGTACCATGCTACGGAGTAGTGGCTTGTCTTCATGTGGCGGGCACGGTGAATTGGGGGATTAACGAAGTAGGTCTTGATCTTCTCAAAGGCATTTGGCACTCGGAGTCCCATTTGATGTCGGCATTCTTTTTCATCGGTTTGAACATGGGCTCGCGAGAAGATGTCAAGCGGTTGATGAAGCGGGCGATGTCTTGAAGTCTTCCCATGAAGCTCTTTACTTACATCGGGGTTTGAGGCGGTTTCATGTTGATGATGGCCTTGATTTTCTGGGATCGGCTTCGATACCTCTTTACGTAACCATGTACCCCGATGCCTTGCCGCGCTTGACGCCGAAGGTGCACTTTGCCGGGTTTAGCCTCGTGGAGTGCTTTACGAGTGCGTTGAAGAACTTCCTCGAATCTGTCATGTCTTTGCATGTCGATCCCTTAGTGGATGATCATGTCGTCGACATATACTTCGATTTCTTTGTGAATCATGTCATGGAAGAGGGCATTGCGGCCCGGTAGTAAAGTAGCCCGGCGTTCTTTAGGCCGAGCGGCATGGCCAGTGTAACAGTATGTCCCCCATGGAGTGGTGAAGCGATCTTGGCTTGATCCTCCTCGGACATTTTGATCTGGTTGTATCCGGCCCGAACCCGTCCACGAAGGACTTTACTTCGAAATTTGCCGTGGTGTCGACCGGCATGTCGATGTTAGGCGTGGGAAATCATCTTTAGGGCTGGCCTTGTTGAGATCCGGAAATCCACGCGACTTACTCGACCTTTCCGTTGGCCTTGGTGACCAGTCACGATGTTGGAGAGCCAAGTCGGGTACTCAATCACTACGATGGAAACCAACTCGGAGCATTTTCTCAATTTCTTCTTTAACTTGCAAGGAGATTGAGGGATCGAGTCTGGCATGTCTGGTATGACCGGGCGAACACGTCAACATACTCCCGGAGGAGGTTTATCGGGGCTTCCTTTTACGCATCGGCGAAAAGCGCCCCTTGTGTCTCTTTAGGCTCTTGCTTGTGACCCCGGGTTCACTTTGGTCATAACCTCTTCGGCGGCTTGGGCTCGGTTGTCCTCTTGGTCAACTACACGCTCGAAACTTCTTTAATGTATTGTTCGTTTAATGTGTACGCTTCTTTATCAATTGAATTATTAACGTCTTTTAAGTTGTTTGTTAACTTATCGGTTGTTAAAGTGGCAATGAGAGGATACTCCGAAAGGTCGGACTTTTCATTAAACAAGAACGGGAATACATGATTGGCTACAACAATATTATAGTCCTCCGGCGTAAGGCCGTTGGATGACTCGGAAGGGCTGGACTACGACAAGGACTGCTCAGAGGGTTTGAGACCGGGTTTAGGGAGATGTGGGTGCGGGCCCGGCTTGTCTTCCCAGTTACGCTGGCTTGCCACTTGAATCGGTGAAAAGTTACCCAATTCTTCGGTGGCATTCTTTGGATGCTTGATGAGGTGCGGGGATCGAGAAGCTTGGCCTGCTGTCCCAATCATGGCAATCATGCTATTGTCGGAGCCCCGAGTCGATCAAGTTTGGCGGCTCCATGACTTCTTCAAACGGACTACGTAGAGGCGGTCCGAGAGCGTCTTCTATGAATTACGGTTCCTTACGCTTTGGACTTCTTGTCTCGAATGTGGCCTCGGTGGCTGATCCAGAACAATGTTGTTTCCCATGGAGAGTACCTTGAGTTGCTCCTCCAAGTCACGGGATTCCCTTGAATGTGTACTCGTGTTCCGGACGGTGGTGGCGGTTGGTCCCGAGGTAGAGTGTGATGTCGAGGAATGCTCCCTTATCGGATTAGCTTTGAGTCCTACGAAACGCTTGAGGTCCGTGCTATTTGTTCCATTCTTCCCTGTAGTCTCTGTCTTGACTATCCACTACTTCTTTCTCATCTTCATCGGTTCAGTCGGTCCCCTCGGTTACTGCAGTTCATTTGTCGGTCCCTCGGTTCTGTGTCGGATTCCGTTGTCGGTCCCCCGATTCCTTGTCGGTTCCTTTGCCTCGGTTCGGTTACTACTCGGTTCCCTTGGTGAAGTAATGAGCGAGGTCAAAAGGCTGTAGGTCGGGAGGTGGGTGTGCCGTCGGAGGTTCCCCTTTTGCGGAATCTTGCCTTGGTGCGGGCGAGCCTTTTGTCTTCCTTGATGTCGGCGGTGTTGGCACGTAGCGAAGCCCTGGACCGTGGTGTGGTCGCTTGACTTCAATAACTTGGTGTTGGCCTTGCGGCCTTTTGCGAGCCCCGTCACAGGATGAAGTTCATGAGTTTCATCATCCTCATGGCGGGAGGAATGCAGTCGTGAGGCAGTGGAAGGTCCACGTTGCATATTTGGATCTTGGAGATCTCCCGAGTGAATCCGAGTTAATGGCATGTCGTCATTATGCTTGATTTCTAACACTGGAATGTCGTTGGTCTTTGGTCCCCTAGGTGGTGGCTGTCGCCGTAGGCGTGGGTTAGCTCGTTGCCTTGCATGAACTTAAGGCAGTGAAGGGTGGATGCCACGCCATTGATTTGATGCGGCCGGGGACGCCCCGGGATGGGCTGTGAAAGTGATTGGAATGTCCAACACTTGGAATTCGGTGGGGATCATCCGCTTGCCGAACCAGATATTAAGAGTAGCAACCCAGGAAGCGTACGGGAAGTAGAGTCATAGGCCTTGACGGTGTGGGTGAAGAGCTTAAGATCTGTGGGCTTGATGTCAAGCGGAGTCCATCATCTTGGCGGGTAAGACATTCATTCCCGGAACCTCCGTCTACCCAGCCACGCGGGGAAAGACGACGCTCGTCCAGGCGGCTGTGATGTAGAGCGGCTCATTGTGATCAGCCCCCCAAATTTTGGAAGGTCCAAATCATGAAAGGTGATAATGTTGCCATAGTGGATATTACCGATCATTGAATGACTTCATGCGGGGTTTGCGTCCACGGGGACCATGGTACGGGCCGAGACTTTCCTCTAGCTTGAGCTTGTGAGGATAAGAGGAGGTGGCGAGAGACCAAAGGGAAATGTTCGCTGAGTGCATTTTGGTGAGTGAGGATCGGGTCCTCTTTCAAGGAATTTGCGTCTTCGGGTGGCCGGATTGCAATTACAGCTCCGTCGACTTTTGGTGGCCTTAGGTGGTAATGCATGGATTTGACCCGATCGGGTTAGAATGCGACATCGGAGTTTGGTCCCTTACGAACGAGTACTCACGAGTTGAGCCATAGTTAGAGGAGGATTCCTCGTAGCATAGGGCCATATGTATTCCCTCAACTCATTGATTGTGGATGAATTCCCGGGAGCTTCGGCATCTTGACGGATTACGTCCCGGGATGCTGGCTTGGATGCCTCTGCGGGGAGGTAGCCTACGGTTTGACGCAGGTTGTTCGAATGTCGGTGCACAACAGTGGTTGCACTGAAGCGAAGCTGTGCGTTGCTGACCCTCGGGAGGTTGGAGAGTTCTCGGCTCAAGCGAACGGTCTCCTTGATCTCTTCACGGTATATCGCGTTCCTTTCCTTCTTCGAGCATACTCGGGGCATTACGGATTTGGGTCTGCAGGCGATACTCGTGGTTTGCTAGTTTTCCTCCGCTGCTGGCCCCGGATCAACCTTCTTGCGGCGGAGCTGCGTCGAGAGTTAATGCTGCGTTTCTTCCCATGTGAGAATGGCCGGTGCTTCTTTGAGCTGCGTGCGGCGAGTCTATGTAAACCTCCATCGGGAGAGTTTTCTCCTACGCTTTATACGAGTGGCGGGTATGTCGGAAGGTTGAGTACACGGCTTCCCAGAACATACGCCCATGTGTACTGAGTTCTTTGCCCGATTGATCGTTTTACGTAGCTTGAATGCCGTAGGCTGTGGAATTTCCACGAGTAGTTGCTCGAGGCGAATTTCCATCCTCCTCTTGTTTTTAAATAGACCTTCCTCCACACGAGTTGGCCTTTCAATTTGAGTGCGGAAATGATCCGTTCCCATCCTCCCGGGACCACTTGGGAGTCCGGTTTTGTTGACTTCATGCCCGACTTGGAAGAGAATGGTTTCATCGTCTTCGTCGTCGCTTTCACGAGAGAACTTGCTTTCCTCGGGAAGGTAAGTCGGCAGGATTCGTTATCTTTGTGACGTTCCATCTCCTAGGTCATCGGGACCGTTGACCACCCTTACAGCGAGAGGGGTTGGATGAGAACGAGACGGTAGTCGGGGAAGTTGCCATGAAAGCAAAACTGCTTGAGGTCGAGCTGGTCTAGAGTGGCCTCTAGCTTTACATGCGAAGGCTGCTGTGACACTTTAAGGGCTTGGTCACTGTAGGTCTTTCGATCTTGGTCTTCGTCCCAAAGACTGACTTTCTTGAGCGGCCCTAGTTCCATGAGGTCTTTCCTTGCGAGAGCTAAGCGAGTCTCCGTAGGTGCGCGCATCGACTAGTGTCCGAAGCCATGATTACATTCAAATCGCCGAATGGCGGGAACACTTAGTTACGTTGACGAAGGAAGTCGGGTGGGACATTCCATGCGGCCTTCCTTGATCTCGATTACCAAGAAGTTTGCCCATATACGCTTGATTGACCCCTTTGGGGTGTTGAATGCAATGTTGACGGTCTCGTGATCTCGCTCGATCGCCAAGTCTATCGAGCTAGCGGTCGGCGCGGGATGTACGAGATCGGGGCCGTGACGGCTGGGAGCAGAATCGAAGCTGGAGCATGTTGATCTTTGAGGTGGTCATTTCCTATGTCGGAAGGCGGCTACGCCTTGCGGGGAAGACTTTCACAAATGTTTTCGGGGTGGGCTGCCGGAAGCGTTCCCGAGGTTGATCGACTCGTAGCGGGGTGAGGAGCTTGGTCTCCTTCATTGCCACTTGGCCTTAGCGGCACTTGAGGGTATAAGCTTGGCGACGGCACGGGCCGGTTGCTTGGGGATGGTACTCGGAAGTAGTGATGAGCTCGAGCTCGCTTGGCCAAGCCTCGTTTACCGTAGCGGGCGGTCGTCGAGGGTGACCTTGGTATTGCGAGAATCGACGGATAAGGACCGGATCCTTGGTATCATCGGGATATCTGGAATAGATGATGTTGACGAAGTCATCGTCGATCACTTGATCGAGAGGATTCTTCGTCGACTTCCAATTGGGTCGGATAGGTGGACGTTGAGCTTGACAATTTCCATGGTATTGGAACCTTGGTGTAGGTGACACGATCGGAAGGAGTTCCGTCCTCAAAGCGAGCATGTGAATGCGAGAGTGCACGCCGCGGGTGCTGCCGCGTCCTCGACTCCGGAGAGTCACGATTCGTCGTAATCGATCGCTCAATCCAGGTGTAGGGACGTATTGTGTCCGGTTGCGTTCTTTGGAGGCGGCTAGGAAAACATCGTACCCCATGCTTGAGAGGAAAGGATTAGCGGGTAATCCCTCGTGGAGGACATCCCATACGACTTCCATGCATTCATCACGAGAATGACGGTGCTTATTGACCTTTATCACAAAGATCTCTTCGCACAGCGGGGCGAGAGAGTTGGTTTGGAGAATGCTTGACAAATCTCCGAGCGGAGGCTGAGGGGTTTCATGTGCCCGCATCCATGGCGATATTCGGCGTTTCCTTCCAATGCACTCCAAATGTTGGAAAGCAGCAGTTGAACTTGATGTATCGGGTAGCCGAGTGCACTTTGCTCAGTACGTTTACATAGTTAGCATCTCAGGACTACGAGGGATTACGATGAGATTTGCCCCGATAGTCCCTTGGTTGATTCGAAAGGGGTAACCCGGTGCACGAGTGCGGACACGCTTGGCTGCTTGTCTCGGCCTCGTTTCCTATGAGGAAACTATCCCCTCGGATGACTTCGAGATCTCCCTGCGGTTAATGAACTTAACACAGCGATGGAGAGTGGAAGCTATGGCTTTCATGTGGGTGTAGCCAGGCGTCCCCCAAAAGAGATGTGAACTCGGATGGAATGTCCATCACGTGGAATTTTCTTTGGCACCATTTGGGTTTCGAACCGAGTTCCCGAGTCACGTCCCAGGGATGGGACGAGGCACGAGCTGTCGTAGGCCTTGATAGTCCGAGTAGACGGAATCGGGTGGCTTTCATTGATACGAAGGGCTCGCGTCATCTTTGAGAGGGAGAACATTAGCAGTGACCCGTTGTCTGCAATACTCGAGGAGTGATATGGTGTTGAGCTTGAGAGTGATGTACGAGCTTCGTTGTGCCCCGAGGCATCTCTCGGTAGGTCTTAAATCACGAACGTGATCATGCGCCATACGAGACGGGAGTCGTAGATCTCGTCTCTATCCGTAGAAGGAGAGTCATCCGGCCATCCGTTTCTGTCTTCCTCTTGCGAGGTAAAGCCTTTCTTTGGAACCTCGGGGAGTGTGTTGAGGTTGCTGTGGCGGTTGCCGCCCTTGGTTAGCTACATTGATCGAGTGCGAGTGCCAAGGCGACTTTGATCTTCCTTTACCGGTCCGAGCTCGGAAGGCTGGACAAATTGAATCTTGGGCGATCCCGCGGGGTTAGGCTTACGGCTTGCGGTAAGATTACCAAGATGCGAGGTATTCGGTGTCCCGAGTGCAGATTCTGGTTTCGGCGGTACTTTTCGGCTTTCCCACCCCTGTTTGCGGTTGAAGCCTTTCACCCATAGGGAAGCCATTACCTCACCCTCACTAAACACTACCCTTTCATTTCAAGATCGGCATGTTTTGAAACCCTGTTTAGCCATCACCTTTGCTCCTTATTGAGAGAAGTCCAAGCAACGCCAAAGAAGTTAGCTTCGAGAGTCGGCAATGCATAAAATGTTCAAGTTGTGAAGGAAGGAAAGATAATTCTCAACTCCTCAAAGAGGCCTTCCGAATTCTCAAAAGAATGATTTTAAAATCCCCACAATCTCGGATATAATTCCAAGCTCCTCAGGAAGCCTTCCAAAAAAAAAAGGACTATCGATCCTCACAATTCAGTAAAAGTCCTCGACTCCTCAAGAAGCTCTCCAAAAGGAGCCCGAATTCTCGCAAGTTCGCAAAAGTTCTCGATAGCTTGGACTTCCTCTCACCATTACCCTAAATCAATCCCAAGCCACCCTCTCGATTTTAGAGGATACTCCCATTACTATTACCCTACGCCTTTGGCCAAAGTCAAAATTTGACCTCTCATTCTTAGAGGCAATCAATCTTCCCCGCCATAGAATTTTCCAAACACATCCCTGCAAGCCCAACCTCTCATCTTTAGAGGATCGATCGGCAAAAGGCCCGGTGACCTCTCATCTTAAGAGGTCATAATCTCCCAAATCACTGGAGTGGCTTATCGAAGCACTGGAAACCCAGTCGCAATTCCTATCGAATAGCAATTTCATCATAATATCTTTAAGATCTAAATCAAATTAATGCTTCATTTGCTTGCTTAAATTGGAATCTAATACATCTTGGTTCAAAATCATTAATCAAAGATTGTGCAAATTCAAATACGATTCATTTGATATTTCATGTGAGCATAATTCATTTCTATTCCACAAACACTTGCCGTGGACGTCCCACTGGGGCTTCGCATCCGTGTCTTTCATGGACACTTTAAGGGGATATGTTATTCGAATCTCCAATCTTAAAAATCCTCAAAGGACCTCAAAATCTTGAATTGAATTCGGGATAAGACCGAACTACGGCGACTGAGCTCTTCATAATGGAGGAACGTAGGCAACGAGAATTGAGTCGGTCGAAATCAACAAAAAAAAAAAAAAATCCGGTCTCATCCGGGATCGTCCCTATACACTTTCCGAGCTTGATATCGGTTGGCTTTCTCCTTGTGATTAATCAAAATATTTGTTCATATCGGATTTAGGGATTGAATAACCGAACATTAACAAAGGGTTTTAAGCGGCCTTGTGATCATCATGAATAAAACAAGTTTTCAAGTGTCTCGACAAGTCTTCTCTCTCTCCATCATAGGGAAATAGAGCCCGAGCAACCAACGTCTTTACGTAAAGCGGGGGCTTCTATACAATTTTCCACACCTTGTAATGCTTATACTCTCTCAAAGAGTCAAACCCAGCGAGAGTGTCATACACAAATTCGGGAGACATTCCCACCTTTCAAAAGATATGCCCCTACACGTAAACATGTACGAGTCTCGTCCGGTGGCCCCGGTTGACTAAGGTACGAAAAGATGGGTGCCTCCCTGCGAACTTCTTCCACTTGGCCCCGGGGCTTTGCTAAGCGGTTCTCCCGGGGTTCCCCTGTATCAGCTCTTCAAGCTGGGGCTTCTATAGTCACCTTTGGGTCAACATTGTGTTCTTCATTACAAGATAGATTCGATCTTTGTCAGATTATTTTCAGAATTGCTTTGCATTGCCAATCAGATTGGGACTCTGCTAATGACAACAAGGTTATAAGATTGGGGCTTCGCCAAGTCGCTTCTTCAAAATCTGGACTTTGCCTACTCAGTTCTTCAAACCGAGGCTTTGCCAAAGAAGGGATCTTTCCTCGCTTTAATAGGATCCGGGGGCTTTGTCAAGTTGGTCCTTTGGAGTGCGAGAATTTTATCAAGTCACAAGAAAGGTCTAGTCACATCAACAACTAGATTTTCGGCTTCAGAACTTGGTACATAGCAGCTTCCCGTGGCATCGGGATTTAAGATCTGGGTTTCTCCCTACATTAGCAATTTCATCAAATCATTCTCCGAACAAGGTTTCGACCGAAGTCACAGCTCACTCAAATGAAAGAAGCTTCACTCATATCAACGTGCCCTAGAGCCTGTCAGCATCAGCTTCAAATGACCAAGATTGAGAAGGAAAATTCCAATCAAGACCCGGGATCCGAATCCAATCTCATCAAGATTGAGGTCCATGTGATACTGTTAACAAAACCTCATCAAAAACCACTGTTTAATTCGCGATCGAGGGCCCTCACCTCCCCCACTTGCTCAAAATCTGTTCCAAACAGTCTCCAGACATATACATCCCAATGCATCCCCTCTCATCACCATGCATCCCCACAAAAATCTCCCAAGGGCTCATGTAGCATGCACAAAACTTGAATCAATAGAAAAAATCCTAAGTGATTGAAGATCATAATTTCCCTATCAAAAGCTTAGGCTAGGTGCATCTTCGAAAGCAAGTAAATGCATCATCTCGCGAACATATGCAGTGATACTATCATAATCATTCTGATTCCATGCATGCATCTGTCATCATGAATGTCATATACGCATCTTCCTCTCTACTAACCAATGCAGGAATTCAAACGTGAAAGACCATTTTCCTTCGCTATTGAGACTTACCCTCAACAAGGAAGATGTTTGCAAGCCCAAAATCAATGGTTTCAATAAAATTGCAAGAAATCAAATCCCCCTTTTCGGCAAGAGATGATTCCGGGCAAAAAAAAATGTGCAGACCACCTCCAGTGTCTACAAATCGGTCAGGGACGCCAAGTTCTCAAAATGCAAATCGGTCAGGGATGCCAAGTTCTCAAATACAAATCGGTCGGGGACGCCAAGTTCTCAAAATGCAAATCGGTGCGAGATGCCAAGTTCTCAAATCTGGAATCGATCGGGGACGCCAAGTTCTCAAATACACTTCGGTACGAGATGCCAAGTTCTCAAATACAAATCGATCAGGGACGCCAAGTTCTCAAATACACTTCGGTCAGAGACGCTAAGTTCTCAAAGGTAAGTAGGTCAGGGACGCCAAGTTCTCAAATACAGTTCGGTCAGAGACGCTAAGTTCTCAGGCAAGTAGGTCGGGGACGCCAAGTTCTCAAATACGGTCAGGACGGGGACGCCAAGTTCTCAAAATGCAAATCGGTCGGGGACGCCAAGTTCTCAAATACAAATCGGTCAGGGACGCCAAGTTCTCAAAATGCAAATCGGTCTGAGATGCCAAGTTCTCAAAATGCAAATCGGTCAGGGACGCCAAGTTCTCAAAATGCAAATCGGTCTGAGATGCCAAGTTCTCAAATACAAATCGGTCAGGGACGCCAAGTTCTCAAATACAGTTCGGTCAGAGACGCTAAGTTCTCAAATACAAGTAGGTCAGGGACGCCAAGTTCTCAAATACGGTTCGGTCGGAGACACTAAGTTCTCAAAGGCAAGTAGGTCAGGGACGCCAAGTTCTCAAATACAGTCCGGACAGAGACGCCAAGTTCTCAAGTACAGTTTGGTCAGGGACGCCAAGTTCTCAAATACAAATCGGTCATAGACGCCAAGTTCTCAAATACAAATTGGTCAGGGACGCCAAGTTCTCAAATACAGTTCGGTCAGAGACGCTAAGTTCTCAAAGGCAAGTAAGTCAGGGACGCCAAGTTCTCAAATACAGTTCGGTCAGAGACGCTAAGTTCTCAAAGGCAAGTAGGTCAGGGACGCCAAGTTCTCAAATACAGTCCGGACAGAGACGCCAAGTTCTCAAAGATGCATCAAGACTCTCAACACTATCAACTACCACACAGCCCCCCGCAACTTGCTCTCCTGCATGTAAGCACAGCAAAGGTACGTTAGTCCTTCAACATATCTCAAAAATAAGCATGCACTCACAAATGTTGCATGATTACCCATAGCTTTAGCTATCCCTATCTCCGCAACAATGACGGGCGACTTCCCTAAAATAGTCGATCCTCGGGTGACTCCCTAAGAAGCGATCGGCCTTGGGTACAAAAGCTCATAGCCTCTCGTTATCACCACCTCTTTAACAAACTATGTAGCCTACCATAGGTCAGTCACTTGACCAATACGGTCACCCTTTTCCCCGATAGTTCTCGTAAGCCCGAATCTTCCCAGCGAGAACACCTTCAAATAGTCTCCCTCAGGTACTAAACCTCGACTTAGAATCATACTCCTGAACTAAGTCCCCATTTAGGTTCATACTCCTAAACTAAACCTTGACTTAGAATCATACCCCTGAACTAAGTCCCCATTTGGGATTCGTACTCTGAACAAAACCTCGACTTAGAATCATACTCTGAACTAAGTCCCCATTTAGGATTCATTACCACCGAACTAAACCTCGACTTAGAATCATACTCTGAACTAAGTCCCCATTTAGGTTCATACTCTCGAACAAAACCTCGACTTAGAATCATACTCTAAACTAAGTCCCCATTTAGGTTCATACTCCTGAACAAAACCTCGACTTAGAATCATACTCCTGAACTAAGTCCCCATTTAGGTTCATATTCCTGAACTAAACCTCGACTTAGAATCATACCCCTGAACTAAGTCCCCATTTAGGTTCATACTCCTGAACTAAGCTCCAACAAAGGCTAACAAAATCCCCAGCGAAGTTAACGGAATCCCGTTTCTTTTCCCATTATCATCCATTTCCTCGGCAGCAAACATAAGACCGATCCCTTCAAATGAAGTCCATCAATAGACCATCTATCCCAAACCATCAAAGGGAAATCATTTCAAATCAAGGTTCGAGGCACCTAAGACGCCATCTCCAAGGTTCGAGGCACCTAAGACGCCATCATGAAGGTTCGAGGCACCTAAGACGCCATCATTAAGGTTTGAGGCACCTAAAATGCTATCACACACAACACGAGGAAAGCGATAAATCGCAATCATCCCCTAATTCGACAAACCGAAGTCATTACCAGGGCGACTTCCCCAAAATAGTCAAGTCACAGGGCGACTTCCCCAAAATAGTCAAGTCATTGGGCGACTTCCCCAAAATAGTCAAACCATAGGGCGAAATAGTCAAACCATAGGGCGACTTCCCCAAAATAGTCAAACCATAGGGCGACTTCCCCAAAATAGTCAACCATAGGGCGACTTCCCCAAAATAGTCAAACCATAGGGTGACTTCCCCAAAATAGTCAAACCATAGGGCGACTTCCCCAAAAATAGTCAAACCATAGGGCAACTTCCTAAAATAGTCAAATCATGGAGGCGACTTCCCAAAAATAGTCAAAATCATAGGGCGACTTTCCCAAAATAGTCAAGTCATAGGTTGACATCCTAAAACAGTCACTCTAGGGTCGACGTCTGAAGATAGTCGAAAAACTCGAACTACGACTGGCTTGATTCCTTTTAAGGATACGTAGGTAGCCTACCATTAAGTTCGGCCATCGGACCGAAATGGTCATTCCTATCCCAAGCGGATATGCAATTTCGGCCATCAGAACCCAATGGTCATTCCTTTCCCCGGCGGAGCGAGATAGCCATCGAGACCAAAATGGTCATTCCTATCCCAGCGGACGAGATAGCCATCGAACCAAAATGTTCATTCCTATCCCCAGCGGAAGCGGATAGCCATCCGACCGAAAATGGTCATTCCTATCCCCGGCGGAAGCGAGATAGCCATCCGGCCAGAAAATGGTCATCTCTTATCTCCCGGCGAGTTTCTCTCCGGCCACCCGATTGCGAGCTCGCTTTTCAAGGTTCGAGGCACCTAAAGCGCCATCATCTCCGGGGTTAAAGACCCGAACTACGGCTGGCTTGATTCCCATTCGGGATACGTAGGTAGCCTATTAAATAGGTTCGCCACTCGATCACTTGATCATCTGTCAAATATGGAGCCTTACTCTTATCGCGACCCCGCTTCCTTCGCGCCGTCGCCGAGGGGCTACCTGTAAGTGCTCCAATTTGAGTTGTTAGTATTTTTCGTTAGAAAGGCCTCGTAAAACGAGTCTTCCAAGCTTAAAAACCATTTGTGTGTGTGTGTGTGTGTGTGTGTGTGTTCCTTTGGCCAAAATAAGTTTAAACTGAGAAAACTAAAAATTGGGAACTCTTTATAAGACATTAAACAAGTCCCATGATTTTTTGGTATGATTTTTGGATTGAGTTTTGGTACTCAAAAAATTTCTTGAAGTTGGAAACCAATTCTGCCAGAATGAAAAAGGCAGTGGACACTTGATTTTAAAACGGATTTAAGAGCTTTAAAACTTCAAAATCTGGGGAAAGTCCTTAAATATGTCTGGAAATCTCTGGATGTTGGCTACAAAAAGTATTTTGTAGTAAACACCAAATTCCAAGTTCTTCTGTGTCCAAAAAATTAGACCATGGACAGAGGTCTTAGAGAAAGGCTACTGGACAGCAACTTTCTCTTGAAGAAAAACATGATTTTAAAGGGGGTTTGGCATCCATGCTTGTCCCCATCTCCTTAGGCTTTGCTTAGTAGTCACTAGACATTTTAGTGGTGATCTACTATATCAAGCCATCCTTAGGGTACATTAGGACTTAAGCATTT